>OY757013.1:14435486-14952598 GCA_963580285.1 Lucinisca nassula
GTAAGCGGTTAACCAGTACAGTGCACATTATTTTGCCAGAAACTGACAACTGCCCTTCTTGAATCATCGGAAGGGAGAGAATGACCGTAGAAAAGATTCCATGGTATCGAACCCGCGTCCTCCTGATCACCAGTCAGACGCGCATCCGACTGAGCTACCGAGGCCGGCTGTATCAGATATGTACAAACATTTTTATAAGATCTTTGATTAAGAATAAAACAAATCAAATATACCTGTGTACACACCATTCCTAGGTGTGTAATGTTAGGTGTACGGGTGTATTTATGACGCGATCTTGTCAATGTGATGTTTTCTGGCCAAAACCTCGTTCTTTTCCCTTTACCTTTTCTTTTCAAGGAACTGCATACATTTGTTAAGCATACGCTTTTCTCATTTTAATTAAAAGAAAACACAAAAAGGCTACAAAGGAAAGTGAACATCTACAAAAAACGTATATCATGTCGTGACGACCATTGAGCACTCTGTTCAGCACGCGCATGTGTTTGAGGGACGACGAGATAATGTCGTTCTCTAGATTATCGGAAGGTTCTCTGAAGTACTGGTTAAATTAATTTGTATGGACCGACGAAGAATTTCTACATAAAACATAGAATTGGGGGCGATGATCAGGAATCGATACAATTAACCCACAGCTCCCATCAGTGACACAAAAGGGAAAGAAACACAAACATGAAGCAACAGACTCCAACGGAAACACCAACAGCGGAAAGCCAAAAGGACAGTTACTTTCCCACAAAATGGCCAATAGGCTATCCAAAATAAAATAATATAAGCGACACAAACACCCAAAGACAAACCTACAAACCTAACAAAAATAAACCGCGACAGAAGAACCGCCTTGGAACGGTCAGCGGAAACAAATTACACTGGTGGGGGGTATGGTGGAAGGGGCGAGTTTAATCATTTTTCCTGGCCACAATCCTCGCCCTTACTGCCGTCGCGATTAAGACAGATAAAATGTTCAGTCCGCATGAAGGCCTCCTAACTCATCAGTGCAAGAACTCCGTGAACACAAAAATCAAACAACTACAGAAATGAAACAACGGTCAGGACTCGACAGCAAGAAACAACTGAAATGCTGGAGCAAAAGAAAACCAACAGTAAGACTCCGATAGGCCCGACCAAAGACAGAGTATCAGGTACCAACCAACATAAGCCTTTACGTTGGAACCGTCATAGAATCTGAGGCCTGACCCGTCGGCGTGTAATTAAATAGGGAAGTAAAGTTGTCAACCGTGATTGGGTTAACTACCATGCAGGCAGCCTGTCGTATAACATTTATGTTGTACCAAATCTTATTATATCGAAGGACGATTTTACGAAATTGGGTGCTAGAGTCATTGCGTTATAATTTTTTCTGAATTTATATACTAAGTCACCATAAAATTCGGGTTCCGATAGACCTTGTTGCAGAAGAGATTTAAGTCCAATATTGAATTTTGAAATTAAATCAGAATGGCGTCTATAAAATTTTGAAAAGGCTTTGCGTAGTTTAAGAAGAAGTTTAACCGTTAACAATATATTTCGAGTATTGAAGTCAGTTACATTACTATACACTCTGGCAAATCAAATTAATTGCGAAATATAAACGCCATAGGATGGCGCACGAGGAGCATCATCATCCAAAAAAGGAAAGTTTACAATCTCAAAATCAAAGTCATCGCGTTTATCATAAATTTTGCAAGGAACAAACCCATCTACAATAGACAGATGTAAGTCCAAAAACGGGGCCTCGGTATCAAAAGAATTTGCTTTATTTAACTGAAGCTCTTGGGGGTAAATTTGACTGATCAAACCATCGAAGTATGTAGTGGTCGTAAAAGAGTCCCAAAGATCTTACTACAAGATACTTGACAATAAAAGGAAAGAAGAACTGAATGAGACTGACTCGGGTCACATGTGAGACGCCAAGTTCTGCAACGGAAGGTTAGGTGGTTTTTACTCGAGTACCCGGTTTCGCCCGTCTCTGATTAACCATCCGCTCGATATGATGGAAATAATCTTGAAAGGGCCATGAGAACGAAAGAAAGACGAACTGAAATCTGTATAAGTATATTTCAAACTTAATTTTAACTGGTCTTGATAGCAGAATTTCACTTTGTTGATAGTTTTAAACTCGGTAACTGTAATTACTGTTTATTGAAGAATAGTATATGGGTCTCGTTTGCCCCAATGGCGTCACAAGGTGGTCGCCAACATGGCGGCCTAGAATGTTGGCTTAGATGGCAGCAGTTAGGCATTGCGTGGTCCTCGATGTCATTAGTGAGGGATGACGCGTTTAGTAGAAACGCCCTAGACCACGGGGCGGTGACGTCACGTCGCAGGGCATGGTGTCGCTGACCAATTAAGAGTAGCGCTTCGCATCCGTTTAGGGTGGCATTAATTAAGGGTAGCGCTTTACATCCGTTTTGGGTATCGTACTTCTAAGACCAACGTACCAGTACTTTCTTTCGCTTTTTCAACACGGTTTCCGCGAATGCGTCCACTGCGATCGGAACCAGATGGAACCGGATAGGAAATGTGATGGTCGTAGGTTCATTTTCTAGAACGCGATCAATTTAGCAGTTTGAGACTATCTATATATATTCTTTCCTTATCATCCAATCAGAATATATCCCACCTATTGCTAAAACCCTATTTTGTTCATTTTTCACGCAAGACCGCTACTGAACAGCACGATAACAAGCCTATAACAGCCACCGTTTTTTTTTTTGCCTCTCCAGAAATTAGGCAAACTCGCCTAGTCTTTCTAACACTTTTAGATGGTTTTCAATGCATTTAGGTAATAGCTTTGATCTGTACAAATTATTTCTATATGATTTGTTGAACGTAAAGGCTTATTGAGAATTAGAGAGATCTAATTCAAGGTAATGTTGGTTGGTTCCTGATGCTCTGTCTCTGGTCGGGCCCATCGGAGTCTAACTGTTGGTTTTCTTTTGCTCCAGCATTTCAGTGGTTTCTTGCTGTCGAGTCCTCGCCGTTGTCTCACCTCTGTGGTTCTTTGAGTATTTGTGTTGAAATGAGTTAGGAGGCCTTCATGCGGACTGAACAAATTATTTGTCTAAATCGCAACGGAAGTAAGGGCGAGGATTGTGGCCACGTAAAATTGATTTAAGCCCCCCCCCCCCCCCCCCCCCCCCCAGTGGAAATCTTTCCACTGACCGTTCCAAGGCGGTTCTTCTGTGGCGGTTTATTTATGTTGTTGTTCTTTATTAACTGTGTGTATCACTTGTGTTTTTTTTATTTTGGATGGCCATATGGCGATTTTGTGGGAAGGTAACTGTCCTTATGGATTTCCTTTGTTTAGGTTTCCATTATGGTCTGGTCGCTAAATATTTGTGTTTCTTTCCCTTTGGTATCTCTGATGGGATGAGTAAGTTAATTGTATCGATTCCTGATCTTTGTTTTACTTCTACTTTGCTAAAAATGAAATAGATTTTATCACATATTGCTTTATGATCAGTCTTAGCAATGTGCTTTATGGACAGCCTTGAAACAAAGCAGCTTCGTCACATTACAATAATATATATCCATGTCCTAAAACTTCATTTTATATCACATTCCAATGAATTTCATTTCATTTTTTTTGGGGGGTCTCTATATTCAAAACATATGTTGTGGGTGCTCTGAAGTAATGCCTCATCAATTTACATGTAGTTCTAATGAGTACCCATAATCTATGTTTTTGAGCAAAAAAGGTGAATATTTTAAACCCCTGGTAAACCCTGATTTTCTTTACGAGGTAGGGTTTAGAGGGATGTCCATTACACAGGCTTGATTACCCCAATTGAACCCCTCTTTTATATAGTAAAACTGGGGTTTACAGGCCTGGGGTAAACCTTATTTTTCTTATTTCTGCGTCAAAATATAGATTGTGGGTACTCGCTAGAATCGGCTCGATGAGGCGGTTCTAACGAGTACCCACAATCCATATTTTGAGCAGAAATAAGAAAAAATACACAATGTTTCATCTTAAAAGTTTCATTTTTTCAGCGATAAAGGTGACATTGTATTTGTATAGGCGTGTTTTCGTAATGTATAAGTTGCGAGATTGTCTATGAAAACATTTAGCAGACGACAATAAAATAATACAGGTGTCTATTTAATAACTCGTCCGATCTGTCCTCTTTGCTTCTCCGTCACACAAAAAAAAATATTCGCAATGATCAGGAATCGATACTATAGACATGCAGCTTCCATTAGAGACACCTAAGGGAATGAAACACAAACATGAAACAACAAGACCATAATGGAAACATCATAGTAAAATAGAAGTGGAGGCAATGATCAGGAATCGATACAATTAACCCACAGCTCCCATCCGAGACACCTAGGGAAAGAAACACAAACATGAAACAACTAGACCCTAATGGAAACATCAATAGCGGAAAGCAAAAAGGACAGTTACTTTCCCACAAACTGGCCAGTTGGATATGCAAAATAATATAAGTGATACACACACACAAAGACAAACCATACCAAAAATAAACCACGACAGAACCGCCTTGGAACTGTCGGTGAAACGAATTCAAATTGGGGGCTTAAATCCATTTTACATTGGCCACAATCCTCGCCCTTACTTCCGTCGCGATTAAGACAAATACTTTTTTATCGGCCTGAAAGACTCCTAAATAGAAGTGGAGGCAAAGATCAGGAATCGATACAATTAACCCACAGCTCCCATCAGGGACACCAAAGGGTGAAATAAAACTGCGAATGGATAAGCCCTTTGTTTAACATGTCGGCTGACCCGAGATGACATTTGTATATTATAATAAATTTATTATGTTGAAAACTTTTATCCCACATATGCCTAGCGACCCAGTTTTTTGGAATTGGCAAACAGTGTAGGCCCTTAACAGACGCGGCGTCCGATCTAGGTCTTCACTCCACTCATCCTGCAAAACTTTCCGCTATCTTAACACCCCTTAAAGTATTAGACGGAACATTCCATTGTCATATTAGGCCAACTGAAGAGTTGAAAGGGATTAAACATTTATGATAATAGACCGCGGGGCGATAATGAGCAAAAACATTCGTCCAGCACACTTTGAATCAAATGTTATTAATTTAAAATAAAATGATCAATTTCAAGCCTAACATCCTAAAAATGGGATATAGGCTAACAGCGTAGATCCGGATGAGACGACGGTAGGCAAACAGTGCAGACTAGGTCACATGACGTGGATACACTGAGTTCAATTTAACGGCAACACGCCTGTCGTATTAAGAATGAAAGGGACAAAAGAATTCATTTGGCTTAAAATGTTTACCAAGTGATACGAAAGAAACAAATAAAGGTACTAACAGTACAGTGGGGATTAAATACAGTAAGGATGCAGGCTATTTCTCTGGGAAGCCTCCGTGGTGAAGTGGTTATGTTACTCGCTGTGTAAACCAGGGTTCACAGGATCGATCCCGGGCTTCTCCAGACTTTCGCTCCCTTTACAATACACTTCCTCATAATCTTATAAAAGATAAACTTAATGATTTAATTGAATGCATATTTCATAGGGAAGACTCCCTCTAGCTTGCATGTAATGTAAGAAATGTTTTTTTAACTTTTGAAGAGCATAACAATTATACTTTATGGTCATGTCAGAAAGTGTGTGAATCTCTCACTTTCTACTTGGCAATGGCAATATTTACATAAGATTAGGAATAAGTTATTTCGACAAGTTTTGGGCATTCCGTTGGGTACGAATTGCGCACCCCTTGTGGCTGATCTGTTCTTGTTTTATTATGAAAGAGACTTCTTGATGTCTCTTTCCGTTGAAAACCAATCTAAAAACATTGAAGCCTACTCTGTACTTTGTAACCATCGTCAACTTCTTGTGTTTCAATTTAGGGTTACATTCTGGTTACATTGAAAATCGAATATCGCTTAAGCCGGTGTTAGGATGCATATGCAGCCTTGCAAACTAACTTGCTGAAGTTCTCATGGTGAGCTGTTGTGATCAGTGAATCTCCGACGTTCCTCTTCCATCGTGCGTCATGCGTCGTCAACAATTTGATTTAAATGCAAACTCCTTCTAAACCCTTGGGGCAATTTGATTCGAACTTCACAGGAATGTTTCTTTTGTGGCTTCCTACCAAAATAGCTTAAATCTTTCTGCTTCGATGAACAAGATGGCCGCCAGAGCTAAAAATAAAAAAAAACGCCAACTCCTCCTTACCCTTGTGCCAATTCCATCCAAACTTCATAATAATGTTGCTTAGGTGACACTATCCAAAATAACTGAAACAGTTAAAGAGCTAAAGAGAGAGAGAGAGAGAGAGAGAGAGAGAGAGAGAGAGAGAGAGAGAGAGAGAGAGAGAGAGAGGGAGGAGAGAGGGAGAGAGAGAGAGAAACAGTGAATTTGCTTCAAACGCGAACTCCTCCTGAATCCTTGAGCCAATTGGAATCAAACTTCACAGCAATGTTGCCTAGGTGACTCTTTACCAAAAACGCTAAAATCGTTCCACTCTGACGAATAAAATGGCCGCCAGAGCTCAAATAGAAACAAATCTTCAAACGACAACTTCTCCTGTACCCTTGGGCCAATTTCATTCAAACTTCATCGAATGTTGCATATAAGACCCTCTACCAAAATATCGAAAACGATGCGCTCCGATGAACAAATGGCCGACAGAGCTATAAATAGAAAAAAAACATAGTAAATCTGCTTTAAACGCGAACTTCTCCTAAATCCTGGAGCCAATTGGATTCAAACTTCACAGGAATCTTGCCTAGGTGACTCTCTACCAAAAAAGCTAACATTTTTCCGCTCTGACGAACAAAATGGCCATCAGAGCTTGAATGGAAAACATCGTCAAACGAAAACTTCTCCAGAACCCTTATGCCAATTCCATTCAAACTTCATAGGAATGTTGCATAGATGACCCTCTACTAAAATAGCTGAAAGGATCCCCATCCGATGCAAGAAATGGCCACCAGAGCTAAAAATAGGAAAACATCAAAATGTGCTACAAACGCGAACTCCTCCTAAACCCTTGGGCCAATTTGATTCAACTTCACAATAATGTTTCCTAGGTGATTCCCGACCAAAACAGCTAAAATCGTTCCGCTTTGACGAACAAGATGGTCGCCAGAGCTGAAATAAAATAGAATCTTGAAACGACAACTCCTCTTGTACCCTTTGTGCAATGTCATTCAAACTTCATATGAATATTGCTTGATAGGTGACTCTTTACCAAAATAGCTAAAACGGGTCCGCTCTGATGAGCAAAATGGCCGACAGACCTAAAATAGAACAACATCGTAAATTTACTTCAAACGCGACTTCTTCCTCAACCCTTTGGCCAATTGGATTCAAACTTCACAAGAATGTTTACTAGGTGACTCCCTACCAATACAGCTAAAGTCGCTACGCTGTGAAGAACAAGGTGGCCACCAGAGCTAAACAATAGTCTAAGAATAAATCTTCATCAAAGCGATACTTAATACTATACCATGGCCACAATCCTGGAAAGTATATGTGAGCAGCATCATGCTGAACAGCGTTGGGGCTTGTTATTGCATGGCGGCGGGTCAGGCCTCAGATTCTATGACGGTTCGAGCGTAAAGGCTTAAAATTAGAGAGACTTTAATTGTATTTAATGTTGCTTGTGTCTGATGATCTGTCACTGGTCGGGCCCATCGGAGTCTAATTGTCGGGGTTTCTTTTAGCTCCAGCATTTCAGTGGTTTCTTGCTGTCGAGTCCTCATCGTTGTTACATCTCTGTGGTTGTTTGATTTTTATGTTCTCGGAGGTGTTGCAATGATGTGTAAGGAGACCTTCATGCGGACTGGACAAATTGTTTGTCTAAATCGCGACGAAAGTAAGGTCGCGGTTTATTTTTGTTATGGTGTGTATCTCTTATAGTTTTGTTTTGGATAGCCAATTGACCATTTGTTGGAAAGTAAGTGTCCCTTTGGCTTTCCGCTATTGATATTCCCATTAGGGTCTAGTTATTTCATGTTTGGGTTTCTTTTCCTTTGAAGTCTCTGATGGGAGCTGTAGGTTAATTATATCGATTCCTGATCATTGCCCTCAGTTCTGTTTTGGATACTACCTTGCTTATTCCGTTTATTGCATGGAATGGAACAGAAAACTCACCATCAATTTAGACCCGTGCAAGCAGGTCATTGTGGAACTGCCTACAAAGATCATGTAGAGGTTCATGGTCTGTTTCCTGGCATTTCTCTTGAAGCTGCCTTGCTGTGAAGATCATGCCACCGTTGTTTCATCTCTGTGGTTGTTTGATTCACGGAGATAATGCACTGATGAGTTAGAAGGCCTTCATGCTGACTGAACAAATTATTTGTCTATTTAGTATCTGATATGTTTTGTTTGTTTGTTTGTATTGAGTTTAACGGCCAAGTCAACACCATTGAGCCGCTGAATTAACCTACATGTATCCACACTTTTCCTGGACATGCTTATACGTAAGCGGTTAACCAGTACAGTGCACATTCTTTTGCCAGAAACTGACAACTGCCCTTCTTGAATCATCTGAAGGGAGAGAATGACCGTAGAAAAGATTCCATGGTATCGAACCCGCGTCCTCCTGATCACCAGTCAGACGCGCATCCGACTGAGCTACCGAGGCCGGCTGTATCAGATATGTACAAACATTTTTATAAGATCTTTGACTAAGAATAAAACAAATCAAATATACCTGTGTACGCACCATTCCTCGGTGTGTAATGTTAGGTGTTAGGTGTACGGGTATATTTAAGACGCGATCTTGTCAATGTGATGTTTTCTGGCCAAAACCTCGTCCTTTTCCCTTTACCTTTTCTTTTCAAGGAACTGCATACATTTGTTAAGCATACGTTTTTCTCATTTTAATTAAAAGAAAACACAAAAAGGCTACAAAGGAACGTGAACATCTACAAAAAACGTCTTTTATGTCGTGACGACCATCGAGCACTCTGATTAGCACGCGCATGTGTTTGAGGGACGACGAGATAATGTCGTTTTCTAGATTATCGGAAGGTTCTCTGAAGTACTGGTTAAATTAATTTGTATGGACCGACGAAGAATTTCTACATAAAAAATAGAATTGGGGGCGATGATCAGGAATCGATACAATTAACCCACAGCTCCCATCAGTGACACAAAAGGGAAAAAAACACAAACATGAAGCAACAGACTCCAACGGAAACACCAACAGCGGAAAGCCAAAAGGACAGTTACTTTCCCACAAAATGGCCAATAGGCTATCCAAAATAAAATAATATAAGCGACACAAACACCCAAAGACAAACCTACAAACCTAACAAAAATAAACCGCGACAGAAGAACCGCCTTGGAACGGTCAGCGGAAACAAATTACACTGGTGGGGGGTATGGTGGAAGGGGCGACTTTAATCGATTTTACGTGGCCACAATCCTCGCCCTTACTTCCGTCGCGATTAAGACAGATAATATGTTCAGTCCGCATGAAGGCCGCCTAACCCATCAGTGCAAGAACACCGTGAACACAAAAATCAAACAACTACAGAAATGAAACAACGGTCAGGACTCGACAGCAAGAAACAACTGAAATGCTGGAGCAAAAGAAAACCAACAGTAAGACTCCGATAGGCCCGACCAAAGACAGAGTATCAGGTACCAACCAACATAAGCCTTTACGTTGGATCAGGAACCGTCATAGAATCTGAGGCCTGACCAGTCGGCGTGTAATTAAAGAGGGAAGTAAAGTAGTCAACCGTGATTGGGTTAACTACCATGCAGGCAGCCTGTCGTATAACATTTATGTTGTACCAAATCTTATTATATCGAAGGACGATTTTACGAAATTGGGTGCTAGAGTCATTGCGGTTATAATTTTTTCTGAATTTATATACTAAGTCACCATAAAATTCGGGTTCCGATAGACCTTGTTGCAGAAGAGATTTAAGTCCAATATTGAATTTTGAAATTAAATCAGAATGGCGTCTATAAAATTTTGAAAAGGCTTTGCGTAGTTTAAGAAGAAGTTTAACCGTTAACAATTTATTTCGAGTATTGAAGTCAGTTACATTACTATACACTCTGGCAAATCAAATTAATTGCGAAATATAAACGCCATAGGATGGCGCACGAGGAACATCATCATCCAAAAAAGGAAAGTTTACAATCTCAAAATCAAAGTCATCGCGTTTATCATAAATTTTGCAAGGAACAAACCCATCTACAATAGACAGATGTAAGTCCAAAAACGGGGCCTCGGTATCAAAAGAATTTGCTTTATTTAACTGAAGTTCTTGGGGGTAAATTTGACTGATCAAACCATCGAAATATGTATTATCAATATAAAGACCACCTAAAGGACTATTCAGTAGTGGTCGTAAAAGAGTCCCAAAGATCTTACTACAAGATACTTGACAATAAAAGGAAAGAAGAACTGAATGAGACTGGCTCGGGTCACATGTGAGACGCCAAGTTCTGCAACGGAAGGTAAGGTGGTTTTTACTCGAGTAACCGGTTTCGCCCGTCTCTGATTAACCATCCGCTCGATATGAGGGAAATAATCTTGAAAGGGTCATGAGAAAGAAAGAAAGACGAACTGAAATCTTTATAAGTATATTTCAAACTTAATTTTAAGTGGTCTTGATAGCAGAATTTCACTTTATTGATAGTTTTAAACTCGGTAACTGTAATTACTGTTTATTGAAGAAAAGTATATGGGCCTCGTTTGCCCCAATGGCGTCACAAGGTGGCCGCCAACATGGCGGCCTAGAATGTTGGCCTAGCTGGCAGCAGTTAGCCATTGCGTGGTCCTCGATGACATTTGTGAGGGATGACGCGTTTAGTAGCAACGCCCTAGACCACGGGGCGGTGACGTCACGTCGCAGGGCATGGTGTCGCTGACCAATTAAGAGTAGCGCTTCGCATCCGTTTAGGGTGGCATTAATTAAGGGTAGCGCTTTACATCCGTTTTGGGTATCGTACTTCTTAGACCAACGTACCAGTACTTCCTTTCGCTTTTTCAACACGGTTTCCGCGAATGCGTCCACTGCGATCGGAACCAGATGGAACCGGATAGGAAATGTGATGGTCGTAGGTTCATTTTCTAGATCGCGATCAATTTAGCAGGTTGAGACTATCTATATATAATCTTTCCTTATCATCCAATCAGAATATATCCCACCTATTGCTAAAAACCTATTTTGTTCATTTTTCACGCAAGACCGCTACTGAACATCACGATAACAAGCCTATAACGGCCACCGTTTTATTTTTTATTTTTGCCTCTCCAGAAATTAGGCAAACTCGCCTAGTCTTTCTAACACTTTTAGATGACTTTCAATGCATTTAGGTAATAGCTTTGATCTGTAAAATTATTTCTATATGATTTGTTGAACGTAAAGGCTTATTGAGAATTAGAGAGATCTAATTCAAGGTAATGTTGGTTGGTTCCTGATGCTCTGTCTCTGGTCGGGCCCATCGGAGTCTAACTGTTGGTTTTCTTTTGCTCCAGCATTTCAGTGGTTTCTTGCTGTCGAGTCCTCGCCGTTGTCTCACCTCTGTGGTTCTTTGAGTATTTGTGTTCACGGAGATGTTGCACTGATGAGTTAGTAGGCCTTCATGCGGACTGAACAAATTATTTGTCTAAATCGCAGTAAGGGCGAGGATTGTGGCCACGTAAAATCGATTTAAGCCCCCCAGTGGAAATCATTCCACTGACCGTTCCAAGGCGGTTCTTCTGTGGCGGTTTAGGTGTTGTTTGTTACTTACTGTGTGTATCACTTGTGTCTTTTTATTTTGGATGGCCATGTGGCCATTTTGTGGGAAAGTAGCTGTCCTTATGGCCTTCCTTTGTTTAGGTTTCCATTATGGTCTAGTCGCTTAATGTTTGTGTTTCTTTCCCTTTGGTGTCTTTGATGGGTGGAGTAAGTTAATTGATTCCTGATCTTCGTTTTACTTCTACTTTACCTATAAAGTTCTTCTTTCCACCCAGATCGCCGTTGTCTCACCTCTGTGGTTCTTTGAGTATTTGTGTTCATGGAGATGTTGCACTGATGAGTTAGTAGGCCTTCATGCGGACTGAACAAATTATTTGTCTAAATCGCAACGGAAGTAAGGGCGAGGATTGTGGCCACGTAAAATCGATTTAAGCCTCCCAGTGGAAATCTTTCCACTGACCGTTCCAAGGCGGTTCTTCTGTGGCGGTTTATTTATGTTGTTGTTCTTTATTAACTGTGTGTATCACTTGTGTTTTTTTTATTTTGGATGGCCATATGGCGATTTTGTGGGAAGGTAACTGTCCTTATGGCCTTCCTTTGTTTAGGTTTCCATTATTGTCTGGTCGCTAAATATTTGTGTTTCTTTCCCTTTGGTATCTCTGATGGGATGAGTAAGTTAATTGTATCGATTCCTGATCTTTGTTTTACTTCTACTTTGCTAAAAATGAAATAGATTTTATCACATATTGCTTTATGATCAGTCTTAGCAATGTGCTTTATGGACAGCCTTGAAACAAGCCGCTTCGTCACATTACAATAATATTTATCCATGTCCTAAAACTTCATTTTATATCACATTCCAATGAATTTCATTTCTTTTCTTTTTTTGGTCTCTATATTCAAAACATATGTTGTGGGTGCTCTGAAGTAATGCCTCATCAATTTACATGTAGTTCTAATGAGTACCCAAAATCTATGTTTTTGAGCAAAAAAGGTGAATATTTTAAACCCCTGTAAACCCTGATTTTCTTTACGAGGTAGGGTTTAGAGGGATTTCCATTACACAGGCTTGATTACCCCTTTGAACCCATCTTTTATATAGTAAAACTGGGGTTTACAGGCCTGGGGTAAACCTCATTTTTCTTATTTCTGCGTCAAAATATAGATTGTGGGTACTCGCTAGAATCGCCTCGATGAGGCGGTTCTAACGAGTACCCACAATCCATATTTTGAGCAGAAATAAGTAAAATATCACAATGTTTCATCTTAAAAGTTTCATTTTTTTCAGCGATAAAGGTGACAATGTATTTGTATAGGCGTGTTTTCGTAATGTATAAGTTGCAAGAATGTCTATGAAAACATTTAGCAGACGACAATAAAATAATGCAGGTGTCTAGTTAATAACACGTCCGATATGTCCTCTTTGCTTCTCCGTCACACAAAAAAAGAAATATTCGCAATTATCAGGAATCGATACTATAGACATACAGCTTCCATTAGAGACACCTAAGGGAATGAAACACAAACATGAAATAACAAGACCATAATGGAAACGTCATAGTAAAATAGAAGTGGAGGCAATGATCAGGAATCGATACAATTAACCCACAGCTCCCATCCGAGACACCTAGGGAAAGAAACACAAACATGAAACAACTAGACCCTAATGGAAACATCAATAACGGAAAGCAAAAAGGATAGTTACTTTCCCACAAAATGGCCAATTGGCTAGCCAATGTTAAATGGGCCCCGTCAAGCGATTTTGGTACTTATCGCCTATGCGAGCAGCGAAGGTTCAGGCGAGCCTGCGCATCCGCGCAGTCTCGCCAGAACCTTCGCTGCTCGCTCATACAAGCAGTGAATCAAGAGGAACCTTCAGACAGAAAGCCATATCCCTGGCCCCTCTGAATGGCTGGGCATGCGCAGTTAAAATTTGTCATGACGGAATGCTCGAAGACACAAATTCGCTTGGCGGGGCTCAAATAATATAAGCGATACACACACCCAAAGACAAACCATAACAAAAATAAACCACGATAGAACCGCCTTGGAACTGTCGGTGAAACGAATTCCACTGGGGGATTAAATCCAGTTTACATTGGCCACAATCCTCGCCCTTACTTCCGTCGCGATTAAGACAAATAATTTGTTTATCGGCCTGAAGGACTCCTAAATAGAAGTGGAGGCAATGATCAGGAATCGATACAATTAACCCACAGCTCCCATCAGGGACACCAAAGGGTGAAATAAAACTGCGAATGGATAAGCCCTTTGTTTAACATGTCGGCTGACCCGAGATGACATTTGTGTATTATAATAAATTTATTATGTTGAAAACTTTTATCCCGTATATGCCTAGCGGAATTGGCAAACAGTGTAGGCCCTTATCAGACGCGGCGTCCGATCTAGGTCTTCACTGCACTTATCTTGCAAAACTTTCCGCTATCTTCACACACCTTAAATCATTAGGCGGAACATTCCATTGTCATATTAGGCCAACTGAAGAGTTAAAAGGGTTTAAACATCTATGATAAAAGACCGCGGGACGATAATGAGAAAAAACATTCATCCAGCACACTTTGAATCAAAAGTCATTCATTTAAAATAAAATCATCGATTTCAAGCCTAACATCCTATAAATGGGATATACGCTAACAGCGTAGATCCGGATGAGACGACGGTAGGCAAACAGTGCAGACTCGGTCACATGACGTGGATACACCTAGTTCAATTTAACGGCAACACGCCTGTCGTAAAAAGAATGATAGGACCGGACAAAATAATTCATTTGGCTTAAAATGTTTACCATGTGATACGAAAGGAACAAATAAAGGTACTAACAGTACAGTGGGGATTAAATACAGTTAGGCTACAGGGTCTTTCACTAGGAAGCCTCCGTGGTGGAGTGGTTATGTTACTCGCCGTGTAAACCAGGGGTCACAGGATCGATCCCGTCTTCTCCAGACTTTCGCTCCCTTTACATTACACTTCCTCATAATCTTATAAAAGAAAACCATAATGATTTAATTGAATGCATATTTCGTAGGGAAGACTCCCTTTAGCTTGCATGTAATGTAAGAAATATTTTTAACTTCTGAAGAGCATAAAATTTTTACTCTATTGTCATGTCAGAAAGTGTATGAAGCTCTCACCTTTCTACTTGACAACAATTACATAAGTTTTGGAATTAAGTTATTTCGACAAGTTGTGGGTATTCCGATGGGTACGAATTGCGCACCCCTTGTGACTGATCTGTTCTTGTTTTGTTATGAAAGAGACTTAATGCTCTTATTTTTCCAATCCTCAGGGATTGCTTATGCAACTGCTTTTCACTGTTCCATCAATTGACATCCTTTAGATACCTGATGAAGGTCATTATTAAACCGATGTTCGTTCCTCGTTGTATAACAACTGCTTGTTTGACATCCCTGTACTTTAAGTAGACTAGGATGTTGTGTGGGCTTTTGTTGTACCTTCCTTCTATTCGAAGGAATCTTCTTCAGTAATTTTATTTATTTAATAACCGGTATGAACATCGCTTTAGTTTTTACGGTATCACAACCTTACTAACCAAAATGAGTATTACAAATACATTTAAAATATCAATATCACCCCTTAGGTTACACTCTGCTTCTTCTGTACGGATTCCCCATTCTATTAAGAACTTTAATACTATGTTGCCTTCGGTATTGGTTAGACCCTTAAATTTGTCTTCTGTAACTTCAGTTAATCTCAAAGGAGCAGGCAATACCAATGTTTTTGGGAGTAGTCTTCGTATAAGACTATCTCCTCTCAAATCACCCATCCTTCGAAAATATACTAATCCGTGGAAAAGAAGTGGAATGTATCCTAGTATTTCTAAGTGCAATGCCAAGAGGTGCAGATGTTGTTCGCATTTAAGCACTGCGTCTACCGTTACTTCATCTGTAAACGGTAGACGCTTCTCTGTAGTTAACATGTCTGATTTGACATGACAGTCTACAGATTTAATTTATCTAATTACTTAATGTGCTGCAAACTGTAATATGCAGTACGTCGGTCAAACTAACCGCATGCTTAAAACTAGATTGAACGAGCATTATCGTAGAATGAGTAAGCCTAAGAAAACTGACACTTTCTTGTACCGTCACTTTCGACGTACAGGTCATTCTGTAAATAACATTATTATACAACCAGTGGAAAAACTTTATTACGATGCAAATTCTACATCTAGATTCAAAATAATCAAAAGACATGAAGCTGAACTGAAATGGATTAAATTTTTACAGACCCCTTTTCCACTGGGATTTAATGACAACATTTATCATGAGGGTAATATTTCCAGAATGCCGCAGAGCTGATTCTGGCCCGCACACAAGTACTGGTAAACCGTTTAGAGGATCTAAGCCTGTCCAGGAACCGGGGTGCGAGGCGGACCGTCCATGCTAATAAACCCTATTGGTTTCATTGGGCGACAGGGCTTGAGATGTCATTTCATCTCAATGTCGGGTAAAATGCCCACAAAATTGGAAGCAACGTCTCCAAAATGACCTTTACAGTGTTGACGGGGACGTAAAACCTCAAATCAAACAAACAAAAACAAAACATTTCCAGAATGCCGGACTTTGATATTTTCTCACTCCTGGAATGTCGAAAACGCAGAACTAGATCTCACGGCACCAGGAAAAATGGTAACTTTAAACGTAAATCACGTGCGTTTAAACGAAACAATACTAGACTGAAGTGACTGTCAATTATATTATTAAATCATGGACGCCACTCTATGCTTTCATTTTTAAGTTCATTACCCGTTTCTGTTTTACGTCTTCTGGACACCGAGGCGAATAAATTCTACGATAGTTCTCATCAGTTATATGATGCGGCTCTCTTAACTAGAGGCTATACTCAGCATACTCTCCGTCCTTACATTGATTCTGAAATTAATCATAAACGTCATTTCTTCAAAATATCCTTCATTAATAAGGGTATGGATTTTATAGATTTGCCCAGTATCTTCCGTGAGAGATCGGTGCTTTCTTCCATTCCTGCTTATTTTCAAAATACTGAAACACCTATAATTTGCTATAAATATAACAAACCTGTTAGATCTATCATTTTTAATTTCAATAAACTTGTTTCAGATCTTGATATTGATACTAATACTCCTGATTCATGTGATTGTAAAAACTCAAAGTATTGCTATCCTGCTGCTGGTCATGTAATTACTGGCAATTTGAAAATTATTCCTGATTCTAGGATAAGGAATATAATTTCTAAAGGACCGAAATATCGGTTTCCTTCTAAAATTGATTTCAGTAAATGTAGAGATGAAATCGCTGCTTCCTTGAATGAATTCGGTAATCGATGGTGTAAGCGAGAGTATGTTGAGTGTAAAGCCCTAAAGGACTGGAAACTTAGCATTTTAAGACTAGTGAATAAACGCATTTCTTTCTATTCTCAAAATACTAACTTATTACCTCCTAAGCCCAAGACGTCTTTACGTCATCTTAAACTAGGTATTCAAGAATTTCATAAGAAGTTTGTTTTGGCCCCTGCAGACAAGGCCGCTAACAACGTCGTTGTTGTGTGACGGCTCCACTATGTTAACACGCTTAAGCAGGAGCTTGGTGGTACTAAGGCCTATGAACTTCAGCCTTTGGCTGAAGAGAGAGCTATAGTAGATAAACATGTTTGTCTTTCTGCCATCAAGTTTGCTGTGTGTGTTAACGAAGGCAAGACAAGCTTCCTACGCTATACTGGTTACCAAAACTTCATAAAAAACCTTACAAAGCACGGTTTATTGCCAATTCTAGTTCTTGCACTACCACTGAACTTTCTAAATTATTAACTTCCTGTCTTACTGCTATTAAAACGCATGTAATTAAATATTGTGATAAAGTCTTTGAAAGATCAGGAAGAAATATGTTTTGGTCTATAAAAAATTCGAATGAGGTTTTAAATAAATTGAAATCTAGACAGTTTCGTGCTTCTAGTCTGTCTACCTACGATTTTTCCACTCTTTACACTACACTTCCTCATAATCTTATAAAAGAAAAGCTTAATGATTTAATTGAATGGGCTTTTCACAGAGAAGATTCTCTCTATCTTGCATGTAATGTCAGAAATGCATTTTTCACTTCTAAAGAGCATAAGAATTATACACTTTGGTCATGTCAGAAAGTGTGTGATGCCCTCACCTTTCTACTTGACAATATTTATATTAGATTCGGTACTAAGTTATTTAGACAAATTGTGGGTATTCCGATGGGTACTAATTGCGCACCTCTTGTGGTTGATCTGTTCTTGTATTGTTATGAAAGTGACTTCATTTTGTCGCTTTCCATTGATAACCAATCTGAAATTATTGAAGCTTTTACCTCTACTTCTAGATATTTAGATGATTTATTAAATATTGATAATACCTATTTGGATGGTTTGATCAGCCAGATTTACCCCCTAGAACTTCAGTTAAATAAAGCAAATTCTTCTGATACCGAGGCCCCGTTTTTGGATTTACATCTATCTATTGTAGATGGATTTGTTTCGTGCAAAATTTATGATAAACGCGATGACTTTGATTTTGAGATTGTAAATTTTCCTTTTTTGGATGGTGATGTTCCTCGTGCGCCATCCTATGGCGTGTATATTTCGCAATTAATTCGATTTGCTGGAGTGTGTAGTCATGTAACTGACTTCAACACTCGTAATAAATTATTAACGGCTAAACTCCTTAATCAGGGTTATCGGTACCATAAACTACGCAAAGCCTTTTCAAAATTTTATAGACGCCATTCTGATTTAATTTCAAAATTCAATATTGGACTTAAATCTCTTCTGCAACAAGGTCTATCGGAACCCGAATTTTATGGTGACTTAGTATATAAATTCAGAAAAATATATAACCGCAATGACTTCAGCACCCAATTTCGTAAAATCATTCTTCGTTATAAAAAGATTGGGTACAACATGGATATTATACGACAGACTGCATGCATGGTAGTTAACCCAATCACGGTTGGCAACTTTGCTTCCCTCTTTAATTGCACGCCGGTTGGTCAGGCCTCAGATTCTATGACGGCTCCAACGTAAAGGCTTATTGAAAATTAAAGAGATAAAGTTGGTTGGTGCCTGATGCTCTGTCTCTGGTCGGGCTCATCGGAGTCTAACTGTTGGTTTTCTTTTGCTCCAGCATTTCAGTGGTTTCTTGCTGTCGAGTCCTCACCGTTGTCTCACCTCTGTGGTTCTTTGATTTCTGTGTTCACGGAGATGTTGCACTGATGAGTTAGGAGGCCTTCATGCGGACTGAACAAAGTTTTTGTCTAAATCGCGACGGAAGTAAGGGCGAGGATTGTGGCCACGTAAAATCGATTTAAGCACCCCAGTGGAAATCTTCCACTGACCGTTCCAAGGCGGCTCTTCTGTGGCGATTTATTTATGTTGTTGTTTGTTACTTACTGTGTGTATCACTTGTGTCTTTTAATTTTGGATGGCCATATGGCCATTTTGTGGGAAAGTAACTGTCCATATGGCCTTCCTTTGTTTAGGTTTTCATTATGGTCTGGTCGCTTAATAATTGTATTTCTTTCCCTATGGTGTCTTTTATGGATGGAGTAAGTTAATTGTATCAATTCCTGATCTTTGTTTTACTTCTACTTTATTGATGTCCCTTTCCGTTGAAAACCAATCTAAAAACATTGAAGCCTTTAGCTCGATGGCTTGATCAGTCAAATTAACTCCGCAGAACTTCAGTTAAATAAGCCAAATTCTTCTGATACCGACACCTCGTTCTTGGATGTACACCTATCTATGTGTTTTCAGCCAAATGTATGACAAACGCGGTGATTTTGATTTTGAGATTGAAAATTTTCCATTCTTGCATGATGATGTTCCTCGTGTGGCATCCTATAGCGTTTATATTTCGCATCTAATTCCATTTGCCAGAGTGTGTAGTCATGTAACTGACTTCAACACTCGTAATACGTGCTTCAAGTCGGTCTATTTATGATTTTTCCACCACTTACACTACAATTTCTCATTATCTTATGCAAAAAACTTAATGATTTAATTGAATGGACATTTCAAAGGGAAGACTCCCTCTATCTTGCATGTCATGTAATAAATGCTGTTTTCATTTCTGAAGAGCATACCAACTATACTATACGGTCATGTCAGAAAGTGTGTGAAGCCCTCACCTTATTACTTGACAATATTTACATAAAATGGTACTAAGTTATTAAGACAAGTTTTGGATATTGCGATTGGTACAAATTGCGCACCCCTTGTGGCTGATCGGTTCTTGTTTTGTTATGAAAGAGACTTAATGATTGTCCCTTTCTGCTGAAAACCAATCTGAAATCATTGAAGCTTTTAGCTCGACTTCTAGATATTTGGATGATTTATTAAATATTGACAATACATATTTCGATGGTATGATCAGTCAAATTTACCCCGCAGAACTTCAGTTTAATAAAGCAAATTCTTCTGATACCGAGGCCCCGTTTTTGGATTTACCCCTATCTATCGCAGATGTATATGTTTCTTGCAAAATTTATTATAAACGCGATGATTGTAATTTTGAGATTGCGAATTTTCCTTTCTCGAATGGTGATGTTCCTCGTGCGGCATCCTATGGCGTTTATATTTCGCAATTTATTCGATTTGCAAGGGTGTCTAGCCATGTAACTGACTTCAGCACTCTTAATAAATTGTTAGCTGCTAAACTTCGTATTCAAGGTTGTCGGTAACATAAACTACGCAAAGCCTTTTCAAAAGATTATAGACGTCATTCCGATTTAATTTCAGGATTCAGTGTTGGACTTAAATCTCATCTGCAACATGTCTTTCGAACTTAGTATATAAGTTCAGAAAAAATATATAATTCAAATGACTTCAGCACCCAATTTCGTAAAATCGTTCTCAATTTCGTAAAATCGCGTCCAATTTCGTAAAATCATTGCTGCATCTAGAAATTTGGATGATTTAATAAATATTGACAATACCTATTTCGATGGTTTGATAAGTCAAATTTACCCCCCCCCCCCCCCCTCGACCTTCAGTCACATAAAACAAATTCCTCTGATACCGAGGCCCAATTTTGTATTTACATCTGTCTATTGTAGGTGGTTTGTGTTTCTTACAAAATTAATGATTAACGAGATGATTTTGATTTTGAGATTGTAAATTTTCCTTTATTTGGTGGTGGTGTTCCTCGTGGGCCATCCTATGGCGTTTATATTTCGCAATTAATTAGATTTGCCAGAGTGTGTAGTCCTGTAACTGACTTCAATACTCGTGACAAATTGTTAACTGCTAAACTTCTTAATCAGGGTTATCAGTACCATAAACTACGCAAAGGCTTTTCAAAATTTTATAAACGCCATTCCGATTTAATTTCAAAATTCAATATTGGGCTAAAATATCTTCTGCAACAAGGTCTGCCGAAACCAGAATTGTATGGAGACGTTTTATATAAATTCAGAAAAATACATAACCGCAATGACTTCAGCATCCAATTTCTTAAAATGATTCTTCGATATAAAAAAATTTGGTACAACATAAATGTTATACGAAAGACTGCATGCATGGTAGTTAACCCAATCACAGTTGACAACTTTGCTTCCCTCTTTAATTGCACACCGATGGGTCAGGCCTCAGATTCTATGACGGTTCCAGCTTAAAGGCTTACTGAGAATCAGAGAGAATCTAATTCTATGTAATATTGGTTGATGCCTTATGCTCTGACTCTGGTCGGGCCCATCGGAGTCTAACTGTTGGTTTTCTTTTGCTCCAGCATTTCAGTGGTTTCTTGCTGTCGAGTCCTCACCACTGTTTCATCTCTGTGGTTGTTTGATTTTTTTTGTGCTCACGGAGGTGTTGCACTGATGAGTCAGGAGACCTTCATGCGAACTGAACAAATTATTTGTCTTATTTGCGACGGAATTAAGGGCGAGGATTGGGGTCACGTGAAATCGAGTTAAGCCCCCCCCCCCCCCCGCCTGTGGAGTTTTTGTTTTCACTGACTGTTCCTTGGCGGTTCTTCTGTCGCGGTTTATTTTTGTTATGGTTTGTCTTTGGGTGTTTGTATCGCTTATATTATTTAGTTTTTGATGGCCAGTTGGCCATTTTGTGGGAAAGGTACTATCCGTTTGGCTTTCCGCTGCTTATGTTTCCATGAGGGTCTGTTGTTTCATTTTTGTGTTTCTTTCCCTTTTGGTGTCTCCTATGGGAGCTGTGGATTAATTGTTTCTATTCCTGATCATTTACTTCACGTCTATTTTATTCGATTTTAAAAGATTGGGAACAACATAAATGTTATACGAACAACATAAATGTTATACGACAGACTGCATGCATGGTAGTTAACCAAATCACGGTTTGCAACTTTGCTTCCCTCTTGAATTGCACGCCGGTGGGTCAGGCCTCAGACAGGCTTACTGCGAATAAGAGAGAATCTTATTTTATGTAATGTTGGTTGGTGCCTGATGCTCTGTCTCTGGTTGGGCCCATCGGATTACTTTTGGATTTCTTTTACTCCAGAATTTCAGTGCTTTCTTGCTGTCGAGTCCACACCGTTGTTAAATCTCCGTGGTTGTTTGATTTTTGTGTTCACGGAGATGTTGCACTGGTGAGTTAGGAGGTCTTCATGCCGACTGAACAAATAATGTGTCTGAATCGCGACGGAAGTCAGAGCGAAATTGTGGTCATGTAAAATCGGTTTAAGCCCTCGAGTGGATTTCGTTTCACTGCCCTTGCCAATGTGGTTTCTACTATCGCGGTTTATTTTTTGTTATGGCTTGTCTTTGAGTGTGTGTATCGCTAGTGTTGTTTTGTTTTGGTAATAGGTCTTTTGGGAAAGTAACTGTCCTTTTGGCTTTCCGCTATTGATGTTTCAATTAGGGTCTAGTTGTTTAATGTGTTTTTCCCTTTGTAGTCTCTGATGGGAGCTGTGGGTTAATTGTATCGATTCCTGATCATTGCTTTCACCTCTATTTTGCTTCCCTCTTTAATTGCAGGCCTCAGATTTTATGATGGTTCCAGCGTAAAGGCTTACATAGAATTAGAGAGAATTAATATGTATGCAATGTAATGCATCAGGCACCAACAAACATTACATAAAATTAACTTCTCTCTATTTCTCAATAAGCCCTTACGCTGGAACCGTCATAGAATCTGGGGCCTGACCCATCGGTTTGCAATAAATGAGGGAAGCGAAGTTGTCAACAGTGATTGGGTAAACTACCATATGCATTCATACAGTCTGTCGTATAACATTTATGTTGTACCCATTTTTATATATCAAACAATGATTTTACGAAACTGGGTGCTGAAGTATTTGCAAGTATATATTTTTCTGAATTTATATGATAAGTCACCATAAAATTCGAGTTCCGATAGACCTTGTTGCAGAAGAGATTTAAGTCGTACATTGAATTTTGAAATTAAAACGGGCCGGCATCTATAAAATTTTGAAAAAGGCTTTTCGTAGTTTATAATACCGATAACCCTGATAAAGAAGTTTAGCAGTTAGCACTTTATTACGAGTGTTGAAGTCAGTTTAATGGCTAGACACTCTGAAAAAGCAATGCCGCCCAAGGAACATCACCATCCAAGAAAGGAAAATATACAATCTCCAAATCAAAAGCCCCTTTTTGCTCTATATAAAACATTGTTTACAGATACTCCCTAATGGTTAACGTGAATTTTTATGGTTTCTTTTATGTTTACATAACATCGCTGTTTTTAGTGGAAAACGCTTTATCATTTAAACCACATGACCACGTGTGTAATAACACATGTTACTGGCGCGAAATGTCATAATGTCGTCTGTGACAACTCTGTGTTTTCTTTTTAAATTCTTCAGCGATTAAATCAGATTTAAAATTGTTATACGATGGACAGATCCTTACATTCGTGATAATGAAACGTATGTTAACCTTTACCACTCTCTGGGCTTATTCAGCAGACGAAAAAAGTGTTGATCAATCTGTTTTCTTATTCCTTTTCAGAAAGCAGGATTCGACATCTCATGCAAACAGGAGACAAAATGCATGAGATGTCAAATCCAGATTCTTGGGGAAAAATAGAAAAAAAAGCATCTGCTGCTAAAATATACAGCATGCAGGGCGTTAACGTTGATTCCAATTTTGTCGGACATTTACCCGACACTGAGATGAAATGACATCTCAAGCCCTGCCACCCAATGAAACCAATATGGTTTATAAGCATGGACGGGCCGACTCGCACCGCTTTGCTTGGGCAGGCTTAGATCCTCTAAGAGGTTTACCAGTACTCGTGTGCGAGTCGGTTTCAGCGTGGAAGCATCATGCAGCCCATATATTTCTTCAAGCCCCGAATGGCGGGGGCCTTTCCTCTTAATTCATTAAGATACATGTAACACATCCTTGCGACAACATGCATTGTTTCATATCTCCAAAATATGGCCTGGTGGATAAGAGAGCCGACCCTTAATCATTACATGTAGGTCTGTCACCGCTGTCGGTTCCTGGCTCGGTCACATGGGAGACGCTAGGTTCTGCAACGGAAGGTTAGGTGTTTTTTCTCCTGTCTTCGCCCACCTCTGATTATGGATCGGATCGACATAAATGAAAAAATCTTTAAAGGGCCGTTAAACAACAACAACAACTAAAAATCTCCAAAATGGCAACTCTGTAACTTTTCTGGTAAACAAGTGTGACATGTTCCTTATTTGTACTCCAAATGAACAAGTCCGTGAAATAAAGACCCCCTTTATATCCCACTTTATATAGAGAAAACTGCGGTTTACAGGGGTATATATTATTTTTCTATTTTTCTAACTTTTGCTCCAAGATATAGGTTGTGGGTACTCATTAGAACCGCCTCAATGAGGCGGTTCTAACGAGCACCCGCAACCTATGTTTGCAGTATTTATAGGAAAAAATATCACGGGTTTTAATGTATTTTTTTTCAGCAAAAATATTAGTATATTCGGCATATTAACTGATCAAACTTTTAACGATATGTTAGCTAACGACATCCTTAGAAGCTTTAAACAACTGAACCTGGGACAATCTCATTTTACATGAAAAAAGTAGGATTTGCTGGGTCATATATGATTTTCTTGCACACGAGACAAGGAAATCCGTGATTTTACCCTTGGATAGAAATTTATGTTCTGACCCTGGTGTTCCGACCCCATATCGAACATAATCGCATGTTCGATAAATGCACTGGTTGATTACGACCTTGTGTGCGCCGTCGTTAAGGTTGACGTCATGCACGATCCGTGACGTCACTTTACATTCCTGTACTGTCATCACGTCGTTACTCGAAGTGACTGCCGCATTAAAAATTCGCGCTAAGAAATAAAAGGTATGCAAGAAAAAGAATCCTATATGGGTGTGAGAGGTGGATAGAAAAATCCGTCCCTCGGGATCACTGTCCGGCATCACTCGGCAAACCTCGTGATGCCGGACAGTGTCCCTCGGGACGGATTTTTTCCATCCACCCCTCACACCCATAAAAGATTCTTATATTCTGACACATATGTATATACTGATAATGAAGCGTAAGTTAAGTTTTACCTAACTGAGACTTGATGCACAGGTTGATCTGAGTCTTCACTGGTCACAAAGATTCTTATTTAAGAAATAGATCAGCTCTATCTGTGATTTGTTGAGTAATAAATCACAGTTTGGAGGTCAGTTGTAAAGTAGACAAATCACGAGCGCGAAGCGCGTGATTTGTCTACTTACAACTGACCGACAAACTGTGATTTATTACCTAACAAATCACTAGCTAGAGCTGATCTATTTCGATTCTAACACGCTGAAACTCGGCAATAATGCTATTGTTTCCTTCAAATTCTCACAACTTTTCGCCATTGTTAGAAGAAATCCCGCTAAAATTATCGACTGAAACACATGCATTTATATCTTTTTCTAACGTTTTCGATGCGAGAAAATGACGTTACACCGTCCAACGTCAAGGAAATTGACTAGTGACGTCATAAATTTGCAGTTTTAATGACGTCACTCGTCACGCTCTCCTTTGCCGTGATTTGTTGTAGAATAAAACACAGTTATTTTCCATTGCCTATATAGGCGCGCTGTGTTAGAATGTAGGTTTTGTCTTGTTATGCCTCAGTTGTTATTTTGATTGTTAGAAACATGATTACTTGCAGTATTTTTGATTTTTTGAATCGCTCAAGAATGTGTTATTTAGATGATCGGGGTGAGTATATTCTAGCAAGGTACTACATAGGGATAGTTTTCCATCTCTCTGTTAGTCCAGCCATCAACAATTTCAACAATCCTAGCATCAACTTAAGATGCAAAGGAACTGCATCTGAAAATTTCGTCTGTTTATGTTGTTTGCTGAATCTTCTTGCAAACTTTTTTAAACGTGCAAACAGCGTCGAGCCAGATCAGACTGCTCCTGTAGGAGCAGTCTGATCTGGGCCCAACTGTTTGCAACAATGGCTTTTAAAGTAAGCTGCAGACGACAAAACAGACGACAGTTGTCGTGATTGGCATTTAATAGGTTAAAGTCACATGCATGACATGGCATTCCGTAGAATTCTTGATTACAAGGGAGGCAAGTATATGCCTTCTTGTATTCTCTCCCTTTGTAAAAGAGGTCTAACAAATCTATGGAGTAAACTGTTTCCTAGGCCTAGAAACTTAGGTCAGCTGACTATCATGTATTCTAACACAGCGCGCCTATATAGGCAATGGAAAATTACTGTGTTTTATTCTGCAACAAATCACAGCTCGGATGAGCGTGACGAGTGACGTCATTAAAACTGCCAATATATGACGTCACTGGTCGGTTTACTTGACGTTAGACGGTGTAACGTAATTTTCTCGCATCGAAAACGTTAGAAAAGGATATAAATGCATGTGTTTCAGTCGATAATTTTAGCGGGATTTCTTCTAACAATGGCGAAAAGTTGTGAGATTTTGGAGGAAACAACAACATTATTGCTGATTTTCAGCGTGTTAGAATCGAAACAGATCGGCTCTAGTCTGTGATTTGTTGAGAAATAAATCACAGTTTGTCGGTCAGTTGTAAGAAGACAAATCACGCGCGCTACGCGCTTGTGATTTGATCTACTTTACAACTGACCTCCAAACTGTGGTTTATTACTCAACAAATCACAGTTAGAGCTGATCTATTTCTTAAATATAACTCATAAACATTGATAGTGCTACAAGGGGATCCAAAGAGTCTGGCCAAGACACTGGCAAATAAATCAAATGGACCAGTCAAAAAGAAACATGGTACCCTGATTTAACTGTAAAAATATCTTTGTATATATCTCCTCAGACCCAATTTGCGTATATATATATATATATACTGATAATTTGTATATTGAGTCCGTGATGTCTCAGATGAGGGTGTGTGTTGCTGAGTTCAAATACCTCTGCATGTTGATGTGTGACTGTGTGCATTTGTGTTTGAACATGCATTTTGTGTGCACACATGCATACAAAGAATCATTATGACACCAGCTACAATGATAGTGCATGATTATGTGAAGATCAGAACTTTAATGAGTACATGTACAAGCAAATAAAAATCTTAAGACTACAGACCTTGTGTGCAGTCTTATTTAAAGACAATAGCTAGAATGAGTAAATTCTGTTAAAGGTGCATTATTGAGCTATCGGTAAAAAATGCTTCCAAAAATAAAATACATTTAGCCTGTATTTTTCTTTAAAACAATACAAATGAATGCATTTTATGCAAAAATGCGAACAATTATGATGACAGGTAAATGAGTTTGAGAGGGATTCCCTAACTAGGTTTCGAACACCAGTTAGATCTATTTTTAGTTCGTGACAAAAATAGAATCCCTATACATGACGTTATGCGACGTTCATTTTTGGCCTTGTTTGCTTAGGCCATGCCTGAATCGGAAGAAATATGACGTTGAATACAATGCCATAAGTAACGACACTCAGAGACGATACTGTCGCCATGTATCGGTAAAGTGACAGATTTATTTTTAGAACAGAAATTCCGAACACATGTTCAGAGCGAAGGGTAAACACGAATGAAAACGACCATTTTCACAAAGTTCTGAAGCTGTATTTGGCTCCAAAAGTGTACACATGACAAAGGAGTATGCATTGAAGATAAAAACCAGAAAAAAAAATTTTGAGACCCGGTAGCTCAATAATGCACCTTTAATGACAAGGCTACAGTAGAGGTGATTAGTCTAATGTAAAGACAGATGCCAAAATGTGTACAATCTATTATTAACAATTAGTAATGTCTAATGTAAAGGAAATGGCCAGAATGCTTAGAGTGTATATTTACAAGATTATGGACCATGTGTGTAGTCTAATGTAGACATTTTCCAGAATAAGTACAGTCTGTTACTGACAAGATTACAGAGCATAAGTGTAGTCTACTGTCTAGACAATAGCCACAGTGAGTACATCTATTATTAAGAAGACTGCAGTTCATGTATGTGGCCTAGTGTAAAGATCATGGCTACATGGACAGTTTAAAAAATAATAATTACAATGAGCACAGTCTACTGTCACAGCTACAGTCCATGGGTATACTCATATCTAAAGACTGTAATGTAAAGATCATAGCTATATTGACAATATTCAAATGCAATGGCAGTGGCTATAATGAGTGGAGTCCAATGAAAATACACGGGCCTCTGTGGCCTAGTGGTTAAGAGCGCTGACTCTTGATCATTAGGTCTCCCACCGCTGTGGTTCGAGCTTCGCTCGGGTCACATGTGAGACGCCAAGTTATGCAACGGAAGGTCAGGTGGTTTTTCTCCGGGTACTCCGTTTTCGCCCACCTCTGATTAACGATCGGCTCGATATGAGTGAAATAATATTGAAAGGACCGTAAAACCAAAAAAAAAAAAAAACAAGATGTGTTTGTGAAACACCGATGCCCCCGGACAGCGCCTGTGCAATATGAAAGCCCCATCACTAAAGTATGTCATGGTTGAGGCCACAAGGTCACGAGGTAAAAAATTATGGTACCACTGGAAAGGTCTTGTGAGAAAGAATACACATGTGAAATATGAAAGCTCTATCACTTACCAATCAAAAGTTATGGACTATATTAAAGTTTTTAAAAAGTAGGTCAAACATCAAGGTCAAAGTCACAAGGTCAAAAATTATGGTACCACTAGAAAGGTCTTGTGACAAGGAATGCACATGTGAAATATGAAAGCCCTACCATTTACCAATCAAAAGTTATGGCCAATGTTAAAGTTTTTAAAAAGTAGGTCAAACATCAAGGTCAAGGTCATGAGGTCAAAAATTATGGTACCATTAGAAAGGTCTTGTGACAAGGAATGCACGTGAAATATGAAAGCTCTACCATTTACCAATCAAACGTTACGGCCAATGTTAAAGTTTTTAAAAAGTAGGTCAAATGCCAAGGTCAAGGTCATGAGGTCAAAAATTATAGTACCAATAGAAAGGTCTTGTGACAAGGAATGCACATGTGAAATATGAAAGCTCTATCACTTACCAATCAAAAGTTATGGCCAATGTTAAAGTTTTTAAAAATGAGGCCAAAAGTAGGTCAAATGTCAAGGTCCAAGGTCACGAGGTCAAAATTTATGGTACCTCTTGAAAGGTCTTGTGACAAGGAATGCACATGTGAAGTATGAAAGCTGTACCACTTACCATTCAAAAGTTATGCCCAATGTTAAAGTTTTTGCAGACGGACAAACGGACAAACAGACAAACAGACGGACAGAAAGTAGGTCAAATGTCAAGGTCCAAGGTCACGAGGTCAAAATTTATGGTACCTCTTGAAAGGTCTTGTGACAAGGAATGCACATGTGAAGTATGAAAGCTGTACCACTTACCATTCAAAAGTTATGCCCAATGTTAAAGTTTTTGCAGACGGACAAACAGACAAACAGACGGACAGACCAAAAACTATATGCCCCCCAGAATCTTAGATTCCGGGGGCATAAAAAAAACAATGAAAATACAGTGTAAAAGTGACTACAGTCAGTTGTTCCTAGCTGATTTTCACATTAGTGAATGAATTGTTAAAACTGATCATTTAATCGTTCAAACACCTTTGGCACTAGGGAAGCGTGTTCGAGACAGGGATAGTATCAGCCATGGACCGTTACTGAGAAGGCATATTGAGAATCATTTAGGTATATTCCATAAAATAAAGATACGCGTACTTGATAGAATCACCACACTGAAATTATTCTAAAGAGTACAATGCAGTGCAAAAGCTACTCACATTTTTATCAGCAAAAATCATTTTTACTGTATTGAATGGTTGAGTTTTAACATTGTTAACTTACAAATTTCCACGCTTTTAACAACTGGTACATGATTTGCATTTGTAAAGATTCATTACATCATCGGGCATTGTACATTATCATTTCAGTGTGCGCATAAAGTTTGTATACATGTATATAGATTCTTTATCGTGCTCTGTGTGCAGTTTTTGCTCACAAAATAAGACTAATCAGTGTGCTATTGAACCCACTTAGTTTGAGTTGACGCATGGGAAAAGGACCAATAGTATTCTCCAATTCTAAAATTGTATTAATTCATCATGAAAACAAGCATATATAATTTTGACCCCCTTGAACCCCACTGTTTTGTAGGAAAACTGGGGTTCACAGAGGTATACCTCTTTTTTTCATTTCTGCTCTAAAGTGCGGATTGTGGGTGCTCGTTTAAACCACCTCGATGAGCGCGGTTCTAACGAGTGCCCACAGTCTGTGTTTTGAGCAGAGATAAGAAAAATATCACAATTTTTCATCTGAAAATTTTCGTTTTTTCGGCCGTTAAGTTTACAATGTATTTGTATAGGCGTGTTTTCGTAATGTTTTCGTGTATACATATGTTCTAGATTTTTCAGATTCTTGCATATATATGAACGGGTATCAAAGTTTCTGGAATTTGTCCTTCACAAAAATCCTATATTGGTTGTTATTAATGTTTGCCGACTTTGTCGATTGCAAAATTCCTGAACATTAACCCTTGTCCTGCTGAGCAAGACAACCCCAACCATTGCAAACAGTGTAGATCCAGATCAGATAGCCATCTGATCAGGATCTACACTGGTTGTCATTCAGTTTGTGAATTTGATATACCTTATATCAGGCAATTAGCTGATTGTCAGGAATGGGTGTGGCAGATTGATTTGTTCAGCAGGACAAGGGTTAATACACCACGAAGATTTGTCCAAATTTTTTATGGTATAAGAAACCTTTTCTCGTGAGCTGACTCTTTTTGTGTTTATTCTGCAACTTAAATATTTTTTGTAAATATCTAAAAAGAAATAAAATGATTCAGCCTGAAAAAATAATCACGGGTTTCATCACGCTAAAAAGTCCATGAAATGAACACCCCCTTACACCCCACTTTATATAGAGAAAACAGGGGTTTACGGGGGTCTACATTATTTTCCTTATTTTTGCTCCTAGACATAGGTTGTTGGTACTCGTTAGAACCGCCTCAATGAGGCGGTTCTAACGAGCACCCATAACCTATGTTTGTTTTATAAATAAGGAAAATACCATCGATTTTCGTCAGAAAAGTAGCCATTTTGGAGATGTGAAAAAAAATGCACTATGTTGCACGGGTTTGTAATCATAATGTAATCAGAAACAAGATGTGTTTGTGAAACACTGATGCCCCCGGACAGCGCCAATGTTAATGTTTTTAAAAATTTTGAAAAAAAATAGGTCAAAGGTCAAGTTCAAGGTCACGAGATCAAAAATTATGGTACCACTGGAAAGGTCTTGTGATAAGGTATACACATGTGAAATATGAATGCTCTATCTATTACCATTCAAAAGTTATGCCCAATGTTAAAGTTTTTGCAGACGGACAAACGGACAAACGGACAAACAGACAAACGGACAAACAGACGGACAGACCAAAAACTATATGCCCCCGAATCTCTTAGATTCCGGGGGCATAAAAATGGCCATTATGGAGATGTGAAAAAATACACTATATCGCACGGGTGTGTAATCGTAATGAATTGTAGGTTCTCGAAAGAACCGCCTCCTTGAGCGGTTCTTTCGAGAAACCACAACATTATCTTGGAGCAGAAATACGAATAACGCGTACCCTATAAAACCCTTGTTTTACTTACATAATGCATGGTTTATGGGGAAGGAGTTTGATAGGGGCTCATTACACGGACTTGTACAATAATGTGAAACCCTTTGAAAGAGTTGAACTTTAAAGGAAATACTGAGCTCTTGAGGGAAAATTACAAAAACATGCCTGTACAAATACACTGTAAACTTTCCGCCGAAAAAAAAACACTAAAATTTTAAGATGAAAAAATGAGAATTTGTTCTTATTTCTGCTCTAAAATATACATTGTAGGTACTCTAACGAGTACCCATAATCTATATTGTGAGCAGAAATAAGAAAAATAAGCTTTAACTAATATAAGATTGGGGCTCAAGGGGGTCAAAATTATATAGACGTGTTTTCGTGATTAAATGTTTTCCTTGAAAGGATTACTTCAATCAAATTCGGAGACAAATATAATTTTGAAAGAGTGCCTCCCTTGAACATTTTCCAACAACATTCAGCTGCCTGAAACATATGAAGATTTGTGAAAAAAACTCGTTTCTCTAGCGCTAGTAAAGTGGTTTCATGTTTGTGTGTTTGTTTGATTCGATGTTTAACGTCCCCGTCAACCCTGTATAGGTCATTTTGGAGACGTTACTTCCAATTTTGTGGGACCTTTACCCGACATTGAGATCAAATAACATCTCAAGCCCTGTCGCCCAATGAAACCAACAGGGTTAATAAACGTGGACGGACCGACTCGCACCGCTTTGCCTGAGCAGATTTAGATCATCTAAGTGGTTTACCAGTACTCGTGTATGGTCGGTTTCAGCTCTGCGTGGAAGCATCATGCAGCCACTCTATTTCTTCAAGCCCCGATGGGGGGGGGGGGGGGGGGGGGGGGGGGGGCGAAAGTGGTTTCATGTGCTAGCCATGTATTATTTATATGCAGTAATGCATTGCTTGATAATAACCCTTTTTATGCCCCCGGAATCAAAGATTCTGGGGCATATAGTTTTTGGACTGACTGTTTGTCTGTCCGCAAAAACCTTAACATTGTGTATATTTTTTGAATGGTAACTGATAGGGCTTTCATATTTCACATGTGCATTCCTTGTCACAAGACCTTTCAAGAGGTACCATAAATTTAGACTTCGTGACCTTGACCTTGACATTTGACCTCCTTTTGACCTTCTTTTTAAAAACTTTAATATTGACCATAACTTTCGATTGGTAATTGGTAGGGCTTTCATATTTCACATGTGCATTCCTTCACACAAGACCTTTCTAGTCGTACCATAATTTTTTACCTCGTGACCTTTACCTTGACGTTTGACCTACTTATTAAAAACTTTAACACTGGCCATAACTTTCGATTGGTAAGTGGTAGGGCTTTCATATTTCACATGTGCATTCCTTGTCACAATACCTTCCAATTGGTACCATAATTTTTGACCTCGTGACCTTGATGTTTGACTTATTTTTTAAAAACTTTAACATAGTCCATAACTATCGATTTGTTAGTGATAGGGCTTTCATACTTCACATTTGCATTCTGTGTCACTACACCTTTCCAACGATCCCATAATTTTTGACCTTTTGACCTTCACCTACTTTTTTAAGACTTGAACATTGGCCATATCTTTCGATTGCTTAGTGATACTGCTTTCATATTTAACATGCGCTGTTCGGGGCATCAGTGTTACACAAACACATCTTGTTTCTTCATGTTTCTTTGTGTATTACAGAGCATGTAAGTCCAAATTCAATAGCCTCTGTTCCATAACGATGACAAGAGCGTGATGGGCCTCCCGTAAACCCCACTTGATTTAAAGAAAAGTGGGGTTTACGGGGTGTTTATTATGCCCCCGGAATCAAAGATTCATGGGGGGGGGGGCATTTAATTTGTGATCAATCTGCCTGTATGTTTGTCTGTCCGCAAAAACCTTAACATTTGGCATAACTTTTGAATGGTAACTGAAGGGCTTTTAAATATCACATGTGCATTCCTTGTCACAAGAACTTTCTAGTGGTACCATAATGTTTGACCTTGTGACCGTAACATTGATGTTTGACCTACTTTTCAAAAACTTTAACAATGGCCATTACTTTCGATTGGCAAGTGATATTCCTCATGTGCATTCCTTATCACAAGACTTTTCCAGTGGTACAATAATTTTTAACCTCGTGACCTTGACGTTTGGCCTATTTTAATAACTATAACATTGGCAAAAACTTTCGATTGGTAAGTGATCAGGCTTTCAAATTTCACATGCATATTCTATGTCACTAAACCTTCCCAACGGTACCATATTTTTTGACCTTATGATCTTGACCTTGACCTACTTTTCAAAAACTTTACTATTGGCCATAACTTTTGATTGGTGAGTTATAGGGCTTTCATATTTCACATGTGCATTCTATGTCACTGGACCTTTCCAAAGATCCCAAAATATTTTACCTTGTGTCCTTAACATTCATGTTTGGCCTACTTTTTAAAAACCTTAACAGTTGCCATATTGTTTGCTTGGTTAGTGATAGGGCGTTCATATTTCACTTAGAAGCCTCCGCGGTGCAGTGGTTACGCTACTCGCCTTGTAAACCAGGGATCGCATTATCGATCCCGGGCTTCTCCAGACTTTCGGATGAGTCTTTAAACCGAGGTCCTCACTCACTCACACATATTTCACTTATGCATTCCATGTCACAAGACATTTCGTGTGGTACCACAATTTTTACCTTGTGACATTGACCTTGGCGTTTGACCTACTTTTCAAAACCTTTAACATTGACCATAAATTTCGAATTGTAAGTGATTGGGCTTTCATATTTAACATGAGCATTCCTTGCCACAGGCCTTTGCTGCGGTACCATAGTTTTTGGCCTTGTGACCTTGACCTACATTTTTAGACTTGAACATTTGCTGTACCTTTTGATTGGTTAGTGATAGGGCTAACCGGGGGCATCAGTGTTTCATAAACACATCTTGTTTTAATTATTATTTCTGCACAAACACAAACGGTGTGGTTACTGGTTATAACATTTCGAAGATGTGGTTCTAACGAGCCCTTGTAACCTATGGTTTGAGCATAAATAAAATTAATTATAAATAAAAAAAAACTAACCAATTAGGAGATCTGAAAGAATGCAGTATGTACCTAAACTTCAAAAAAAAAACCTTACAAAGCACGGTTTATTGCAAATTCTAGTTCTTGCACTACCACTGAACTTTCTAAATTATTAACTTCCTGTCTTACTGCTGTTAAAACGCATGTAATTAAATATTGTGAAAAAGTCTTTGAAAGATAAGGAAGAAATCTGTTTTGGTCTATAAAAAATTCGAATGAGGTTTTAAATAAATTGAAATCTAGACAGTTTCGTGCTTCTAGTCTGTCTACCTACGATTTTTCCACTCTTTACACTACACTTCCTCATAATCTTATAAAAGAAAAGCTTAATGATTTAATTGAATGGGCTTTTCACAGAGAAGATTCTCTCTATCTTGCATGTAATGTCAGAAATGCATTTTTCACTTCTAAAGAGCATAAGAATTATACACTTTGGTCATGTCAGAAAGTGTGTGATGCCCTCACCTTTCTACTTGACAATATTTATATTAGATTCGGTACTAAGTTATTTAGACAAATTGTGGGTATTCCGATGGGTACTAATTGCGCACCTCTTGTGGCTGATCTGTTCTTGTATTGTTATGAAAGAGATTTCATTTTGTTGCTTTCCATTGATAACCAATCTGAAATTATTGAAGCTTTTAGCTCTACTTCTAGATATTTAGATGATTTATTAAATATTGATAATACCTATTTTGATGGTTTGATCAGTCAGATTTACCCACTAGAACTTCAGTTAAATAAAGCAAATTCTTCTGATACCGAGGCCCCGTTTTTGGATTTACATCTTTCTATTGTAGATGGATTTGTTTCGTGCAAAATTTACGATAAACGCGATGACTTTGATTTTGAGATTGTAAATTTTCCTTTTTTGGATGGTGATGTTCCTCGTGCGCCATCCTATGGCGTTTATATTTCGCAATTAATTCGATTTGCTAGAGTGTGTAGTCATGTAACTGACTTCAACACTCGTAATAAATTATTAACGGCTAAACTCCTTAATCAGGGTTATCGGTACCATAAACTACGCAAAGCCTTTTCAAAATTTTATAGACGCCATTCTGATTTAATTTCAAAATTCAATATTGGACTTAAATCTCTTCTGCAACAAGGTCTATCGGAACCCGAATTTTATGGTGACTTAGTGTATAAATTCATAAAAATTATAACCGCAATGACTTCAGCACCCAATTTCGTAAAATCATTCTTCGATATAAAAAGATTGGGTACAACATGGATATTATACGACAGCCTGCATGCATGGTAGTTAACCCAATCACGGTTGGCAACTTTGCTTCCCTCTTTAATTGCACGCCGGTGGGTCAGGCCTCAGATTCTATGACGGCTCCAACGTAAAGGCTTATTGAAAATTAAAGAGATTATGTTGGTTGGTGCCTGATGCTCTGTCTCTCGTCGGGCTCATCGGAGTCTAACTGTTGGTTTTCTTTTGCTCCAGCATTTCAGTGGTTTCTTGCTGTCGAGTCCTCACCGTTGCCTCACCTCTGTGGTTCTTTGATTTCTGTGTTCACGGAGATGTTGCACTGATGAGTTAGGAGGCCTTCATGCGGACTGAACAAAATTTTTTGTCTAAATCGCGACGGAAGTAAGGGCGAGGATTGTGGCCACGTAAAATCGATTTAAGCCCCCCAGTGGAAATCTTCCACTGACCGTTCCAAGGCGGCTCTTCTGTGGCGATTTATTTATGTTGTTGTTTGTTACTTACTGTGTGTATCACTTGTGTCTTTTAATTTTGGATGGCCATATGGCCATTTTGTGGGAAAGTAACTGTCCATATGGCCTTCCTTTGTTTAGGTTTCCATTATGGTCTGGTCGCTTAATGTTTGTATTTCTTTCCCTTTGGTGTCTTTTATGGATGGAGTAAGTTAATTGTATCAATTCCTGATCTTTGTTTTACTTCTACTTTGTAATACGGATGTGTTATCGTACTGTGACCGGGCCAAATATACACGCCTATACAAATACATTGTAAACTTAACCGCCGAAAAAAACGAAAATTTCAGATGAAAATTTGCGATATTTTTTTATTTCTGCAGATTGTGGGTACACATTAGAACTGCCTCATCGAGGTGGTTCTAACGAGTTCCAACAATCTATATTTTAGAGCAGATATAAGAAAAATAAGGTTTACCGCTTTAAACCCCAGTTTTACTGTGTAAAAGTGGGGTTCAAGGGGGTCACAATTATATAGGTGTGTTTTGTAATGTTTACAGGAAAAAAAGGAATGGATCTCTCTTACTCAAAGAACGACAAGCATGCCTTGTGTTTTATTCTCTTTACTTCAGAAATGTTCGATGAGTGGAATCATTTACAATGTACTTTTTATCTTCATTTCCGATGCCTTAAGCCCTTCTGTTCTGGACCAGGAACTCCAAATAATACCACCGTCAAACAACCCATTTAGATTTCCCCTGATGCATGCAATGTACCACCACCCCGCGTTGTATTTCTCTGCACAATTGTGGTTGATATATTCGTAAACAGAGGTGTCGTAGTCATAGTTAATTTCATAATAATAATCATTATCCTGGTCTTTTGTGGTGAAAGAAACAGCACTCAGGTAGTGACCGGAGTAGTTATAAATAGCCATACCATTACCTGTAAATAAAACAAAAGTTGTTTTACTTAAAGTCAGTCTATCAATTTTAAGACTGTCTGTAAATTCATTACGAAAACGCGCCTATACAAATGTATTGGAAGATTTTACCACCCAAAAAGGAAACTTTCCAGATAAAAAAATCTGATATTTTTCTTAATATTGCCCAAAACATAGATTACGGGGACTCGATAGAACCGCCTCGACCAGGCGTTTCTATCGAGTACCCACAATCTATGGTTTTGAGCAGAAATAAGAAAAATAATGTTTACCCCTGAAAACCCCAGTTTTACTATATATAGTGACGTTTAGGGGGTCTTCATTTCACGGACTTGTTCACGTGATGGTCTATAAATTATAGGACTGTCTGTAAATTGAAAGACTTTTTAGCCTGTAAATTTAAAAATTGCCACAAATAAAATGGAGGCAAAGATGGTCGACAAGATTGCCGCCATTGTGACCTTGGCTGACCCTCGATGACCTTGCGGGGGTCGCCGGATGACACTCGATGTGGGTTTGAGACCAACATGGCCGTCATAAGTAGGATGACCTTTGTGGAGGGGTTGACGCGTTTAGCAGAAACGCCCTAGACCACGGGAAAGTAGCGTCACGTCCTAGGACTCGGTGTCGCCGACCAATGGCGCACCACATCCGTTTTCACGTATCTGTCTTCTTGGGTCATCCAAGCAGTTATTAAGAATAGCGCTTCACATCCGTTTCGAGAGCAGTTAAGTTCTGTTTTCGTAATGTCTTCTAAGCATTCTTTTCATTTTGACACAATCATGCCGTCGTTGAGCTTCGTTTGGCGTGGACTGAATTCTTTGATAATGGCTTTCTTTTCCTCGAGATCTCTTCATCACGTAGTATGCGCAGTGTAGTCCGCATACGTTAGACCCGGACTGTTGGAGTTGTAGAGCGTCCATCAGGTAGAGTTTATCGAGTAACTCTTCAAATCCAACGCCGTAATCTCTAGGATCATTTCCTACTGAATCGAAATATTCGTATGGTCCGTGCACGGGAATAGATATTTACCAGTACTCGAGTGCGGTCGGATTCAGTTCTGCGTGGAAGATAATTGCGATCCGTTTTTCTCTCCATATTTCGACCTTTTTCCCTAGTGATGCCAAGTTGGGATCGGATTGTTTCCGTTCCTGATCGGTTTCTCCTTTGTTATGGAAATAAAAGAATGCACTATGTCGCACGCATAATTTATCTTAATGGGGAACTCGAACATTTTCATTCCTCGCTTCTTCCAGGTTTGTCACTTACTATGCTATATGTACATCCCCCGCCCATCGGGGCTTGAAGAAATAGATAGGCTGCATGATGCTTCCACACAGAGCTGAAACCGACCGCACACCGAATACTCATTACGATAACACGCCCGTGCGACATAGTGCATTTTTCTTACATGTATCTCCAAAATGGCTACTTTTCTGGTGAAAATTCGTGATATTTTTCTTATATATACTGCAAACATAGGTTGTGGGGGCTCGTTAGAACCGTTTCATATGTCTTAGAGCAGAAATAAGAAAAGTATTTTATACCCCCGTAAACCCCAGTTTTCTCCATATAAAGTGAGGTTTAAGTGGGTGTTCATTTCACGGACTTGTTTACGTGATGTGGTAAACCGCTTAGAGGGTCTTAGCCTGCCCAGGCAAAGAGGTGCGAGTCGGACCGTCCATGCTTATAAACCCTATTAGCTTCACTGGGCGATAGGGATTGGGATGTCATTTCATTTCAATATCGGGTAAATTCCTGCACAATTGGAAGCAGCGTCTCCAAAATGGCATATACAGTGTTGACGGAGACGTTAAAGCGCAAATCAAACAAATAAAACTTATATGTACCATCACGATAACAAGTCCGTGAAACGAAGACGTTGTTGTTGTTTCCAGTTTCCCCGTGTCGCGGGTCGTCAGCTGGTGGGGTCCCAGGGAACTAATCCATTCTGGCACTACACCTTAGCCGTTCGGTGCTACCCCCATTCCACGTTGCCGGTGAATGGGGAGACCATCGCTCGGAACGAAGACCCCCTAAACCCCACTTTATATAGAGACAAGTGGGGTTTACGGGGGTAAACATAACCTGCCTTATTTTTGTTCATAAACATAGATTGTTGGTACTCGTTAGAACCGCCTCATTGAGGCGGTTCTAACGAGCACCAACAATCTATGTTGAAAGCAGTATTAATAAAGATGTTATAATTTTTACCTAATATTTATCATTTTCTGACACCATGTTGGACGCCATTATTTCTTACGGACATGTTTTCCTAATGCTATGCATTATGAAAACACGCCTATACAGATACATTGTAAACTTTACCGCCGAAAACTTTACCGCCGAAAAAACTAACATTTTTCAGTTGAAATATTGTGATATTTTTCTTATTTCTGCTCAAAATATAGATTCAGGGTATTCGTTAGATCCGCCTCGTCGATGCGGTTCTAACGAGTACCCATAATCTATATTTTAGAGGAGAAATAAAAAAATAAGGTTTATTTGGGTTTGTAAACCCCAGTTTTACTATATAAAAGTGGGGTTCAAGGGAGTCAAAATTATATAGGCGTGTTTTCGTCATGGTACATGACGTAAAAGAACAACATTTTACCTGCTGTGCCGCTGTACCCCTCTAGGAACAATTTATATTGCTCTGATTCCGGTCCTATTGTGAAAGTATCGTATCTGGCAACCCTCCTCTGATTTTTGGAATTTCTGAGGTCAACTTTAAGTTTGTAGTGTGACTGCATTGTAACGCAATTCAAAGCCTCATTTCCTGAAAGCAAGTTTGAAATGGCCATGACATTATGATAACACACCCATGTGACATAGTGCATTTTTTCACATCTCCAAAATGGCTACTTTTCTGATGAAAATCCGTGATAGTTTTCTTATAAATACTGCAAACATAGGCTGTGGGTGCTAGTTAGAACCGCCTCATTGAGGCGGTTCTAACGAGTACCGACAACGTATGTACTGGAGCAGAAATAAGAAAAATAATATATACCCCCATAAACCCCAGTTTTCTCTTTATAAAGTAGGGTATAGGGGGTTGTTCATTTCACAGTATTTGTTAACGGGATGACAAGTTGCTGCTGCTTGAATAGGTGCTATAAAACAACCGTGTGCTTAAGGGGAATGGGTACACCTTCAGGGGCGGCAACTCCTGCAAAAATATTTTTGTCTCTCATGTCAATAGACGATATTTATGTGTTTGTTTGATTTGAGGTTTTACGTCCCCGTCAACACTGTATAGGTCATTTTGGAAACGTTGCTTCTAATTTTGTGGGACTTTTACCTGACATTGAGATGAAATGTCATCTCAAGCCCTGTCGCCCAATGGGAAAATAGACGATATTCTGAGATACTAAAAATAGCACAGCAGCATATCATTAGAGGTAACTGCTGGGGTTGGGGCAAAACATTGCAGATAAGCCATTGATTCGTGTATAAAATATTTGTGGTTTTAATAGTTTAATTTTCATTTTCAATGTATTATTATTATTATGACCTATGAATGAATAAATCTAGTTGAGTTGCAGAACTTAATTTTATTGTGTCCCGTCTTCAAAATACAATACAATGTGGAAATCTCTTACATTTTTTTTTAATTTTAATTGTATTTTTTTTTTTTTTTAATTTATTTCTTGGCAATGTGGTCCATATAGAATTCGCGATTATGTCCATGGCATCTACAATTATTTTGTTGATAATTTGAACCCTCTTTACAGAGAAAGAAATCCCTTCAAGATTATGAGAATGTTTCTTCAAGAAACATGTCCAAACAATTTTTTTATTATACAATAATTTCCTTGAAAATAATATTCATCTTGAACACTTGGATAATACACCTTAAGATTTAATGCTTTCATTCATAGTTGTAAAATGACGTTTTTTCTGGGGAAAAATTGTCATATTTTTATTTCTGTTTTTAACATAGATTGTGGGTGCTCGTTAGAACCACCTAAATGCGACAGTTCTAACGAGCGCCCACCATCACGTGAACAAGTCTGTGAAATGTAGACCCACCTATACCCCACTTTATATAGAAAAAACTGGGGTTTACGGGGGTAAACATTATTTTTCTTATTTCTGTTCCAAGACATAGGTTGTGGGCACTCGTTAGAACCGCCTCATTGAGGCGGTTCTAACGAGCACCAACAACCTATGTTTTGAGCTTTTGTAAGACTGATATCACAAATTTTCATCAGAAAATTGACCGTTCTGGAGATGTAAAAAAGTGCATTATGACGCATGGTATGTTATCGTTATGAATTTATACTTCTGTACATCCACTCTTCTCTACGTACAGTGGGGTTTGGAGGTCTCCCTTTGAAAAATGGCGGAAAACACTGTCAGGTGTTCCTAATCCCCCATTATGAAAACACGCCTATACAAATACATTGTACAGAATCTTCACCGCCGAAAAAAAACTAAAATTTCAAGATGAGAAATTCTGAAATTTTTGCTATTTCTGCTCAAATTATAGATTGTGGGCACACGTTAGACCCGCCTCATCGAGGCGGTTCTAACGAGTACCCAAAATCTATATTTTAGAACAGAAACAATAAAAATACGATTTACCCCTGTAAACCCTTGTTTTACCATATAAAAGTGGGGTTTCAGGGGGAGGCAAAGTTATATAGGCTTGTTTTCGTAATGAAATAACTGTCGTTTCTCTTATCCCCAGTTTTCTGATGAAAATTACGATAACACACCCGTGTGACATAGTGCATTTGTCACATCTCAAAAAATGGCTACTTTTCTGATGAAATTTTCGTGATATTTTTCTTATAAATACTGTAAACATAGGTTGAGGGTGCTCGTTAGAACCGCCTCATTGAGGCGGTTCTAACGAGTACCCACAACCTATGTTTTGGAGCAAAAATAAGAAAAATAATGTTTATCCCCTTTAACCCCAGATTTCTCTATATAAAGTACGCAAAGCCTTTTCCAAAATTTATAGACGCCATTCTGATTTAATTTCAAAATTCAATATTGGACTTAAATCTCTTCTGCAACAAGGTCTATCGGAGCCAGAATTTTATGGTGACTTAGTATATAAATTCAGAAAAATATATAACCGCAATGACTTCAGCACCCAATTTCGTACAATCATTCTTCGATATAAAAAGATTGGGTACAACATGGATGTTATAGGACAGACTGCATGCATGGTAGTTAACCCAATCACGGTTGGCAACTTTGCTACCCTCTTTAATTGCACGCCGGTGGGTCAGGCCTCAGATTCTATGACGGTTCCAAAGTAAAGTCTTATTGAGAATTAGAGAGATCTAATTCAAGGTAATGTTGGTTGGTGCCTGATCCTCTGTCTCTGGTTGGGCCCATCGGAGTCTAACTGTTGGTTTTCATTTGCTCCAGCATTTCAGTGGTTTGTTGCTGTCGCGTCCTCACCGTTGTCTCACCTCTGTGGTTCTTTGATTATTTGTGTTCACGGAGATGTTGCACTGATTGGTTAGGAGGCCTTCATGCGGACTGAACGAATTATTTGTCTAAATCGCGACGGAAATAAGGGCGAGGACTGTGGCCACGTAAAATCGATTTAAGCCCCCCCCCCCCCCACCCCCGGCGGTTCTTCTGTCTTCTGTGGCGTTTTATTTATGTTGTTGTTTGTTACTAACTGTGTTTATCACTTGTGTCTTTTTATTTTGGATGGCCATATGGCCATTTTGTGGGAAAGTAACTGTCCTTATGGCCTTCCTTTGTTTAGGTTTCCATTATTGTCTGGTCGCTTAATGTTTGTGTTTCTTTCCCTTTGGTGTCTTTGATGGGTGGAGTAAGTTAATTGTATCGATTCCTGGTCTTTGTTTTACTTCTACTTTAGAGGGGTGCTCGTTACACGGACTTGTTAATATGATGAATGTCCGATGTTTTTAATTTACGATAACACACCCGTGCGATATATAGTGCATAAATTTACATCTCCAATAACGCTATTTTGTGATATTTTTCTTATCTAAACTTCAAACATACTTTGGTTTAAACTGTATTTTATTTGTATCATAACATATATAACATGTAAAGATTACAAACAATATATCAATACAAGTGCGACAGTGATGAATTTTATCATTTGTTTATGTTTGTAGTGTTTGTTAATTGTTATTTTAAAAATGAAATGATACAGTTTAACCAAATTAGTAGTGTTCACAAACACTGATAAACTTCTGCCTGGTTTACCTACTGTGGATTTAACCGGTTATGTAGTGTGTGTTTTGTTGCCTTGAAATTAACAGTTATATAGGTATGAAAGAGAGTTCACCCTTTCTTTTGATAAATTAATAATCCTTGCACTGGATTTGTCAGTTTTAGTGAACTGTAAAAACCTTTTGCAGAATAGGTTCAGTGTATGTCGTCCTTTGGTTGCTTTTGAAGGAGAAGGTTTAGACTTTTTACTTTATTTGAACCAGCTTCAAACTTCTGGTGAAAATTTCAGTTAATCTCAATGTTGAGAGAAACCCTCAATCTGGAAAAAGAGAGACAAGAGTGCAAGGTTCAAGCCCACAGTTTGGACGATGCTCAACCAGTGCTCATCTGATGTATGACGTTGATGTGTCAGATATATAATAAATGATGGAAATTGTACAAATACTTCTTCACTACTAAAGTCTCTACCGAGCTAGACCGGCTACACAAATGAGATTCAGAAGGAAGTCATTTGACTTATTATATCTGTATCTCGCATATTACACAGTGGTGAGACAAATAACCTGTGGCTTGAAATAATGACTTATCAGTAATGACTCTCTGTGATTAGGATTACAAATATGGTAATGGTAGTTATGCCTAAATATTTCATAGTATCAAACTATGTAACGAGTTGGAACAGTGTGCATCGCAAGGTAAACCAAAGTTATTTTATATATTTATTTTCCATGCTGCTGGAGGTTCCACGGGGAGGAGAAGGGTATTTACCAAATGAAGTATGGGTGGTCATCTCAACACAAGTATCAAGAATTTTATGTAGTCACCAAGTAGTGTTTTCGACTTACATATTATAATTAATCCTTTTTAAGAGACATTTGATCGAGCATGCCGACAAAAGTTATCTTCGACCATTCTGTATTTAAAGAAACAGCTGAATAAAAAGATTTAGGAAGTAAAGCGCTTTGTTCTTATTATGAAGTTTTGCACAGCTAAGGATAGCCTCGTATTTTGTTCAAAGGATAGTTCTGGATAGCCAAAATGTAGTACATTAAGAGTCGGCTGGCACAGTTCAGATACCATATTTAGGAGTTCCTGTCTAGAGTTTGCAAAGCGATCGCATTGGAAAAAAGAAGTGGTGAGTGTCTTCTACTGATTCACATGTACATGTAGGACTGTCAGTGATATTCTTGGAGAACAGATGTTCATTTAATGAACTACATTTTGTTCTTAACCTAGCATGGTGAACCTGACCAAGTCTTTTGCCTGTAGAATAGTATTTGGGTGGCACATTCAAGTTGGCATTTATCTTTGATTTGAAGGCATTAAGGCTGGTTGAATCACATATATGTTCTGGGAGATTATTCCAGTCACGAATCACAGAAAGGAGTTATAATAATGTTGCGTGCTTGCATGTATTGTTCGTGTATTATTTGCATCCCGCAACTGATAGGATGATGTTCTGCCGACAGAAGGAGGAACGAGACGGGTCAAATAATCAGGAGATAGGCCGTTTTGCATCTTATGGAATAGTTGAAGTTTATGTTTTGTTCTGCGAGACGACAAAGTTTCCCAACCAGTTTCGAGTATATGTGAATTAATAGAGACAAGTTTTGTGGCACCTGTAACAATTCGCGCAGCTTCATTCTGAATTTTTTCAAGTTCATTCACTTCATACCTGGTGCAATTGTCCCACAGAACATCAGCATATTCCAAGAGTGGCCTAATAAAGGAAAAGTATATTGTCTGAAGAGGCTTTCTGTGGAGTGTAAATTTTAATTTCCGCATTACATTAATTCTATTCCATGCTTTAGATTTTATATATTCAAGATGGTCGTGCCATGTACAGTCACTAGAAAGAAAAACGCCTAAGTGCTTATGGCTAGGGACTTCATTTATGGGAGTTTGATCCAATAATACGGGGTGGGGATGGTATGGTTTGTTCTGTTTCTTGGAGAAAATAACTGATTCGGATTTCGGAGGGTTAAATTTCACTAGCCATTTCGTTGCCCATTGATGCACTTTCAGCAGGTCAGAGTTTATTTGGTCAGCAGCGAGGATGGGGTCTTTAACTATAATATAAATGCTCGTGTCGTCAGCAAATAGTCTTATTGTAGAATCTATATCTTCAACATTGTCGTTAATGTATAGTATGAATAGAAGAGGTCCGAGTATAGAACCTTGGGGAACTCCAGCTTTGATAGGAGTCCAGTTGGAAGATGCACCCGGTAAAACTACTCTTTGCTTCATATCCTTCAGGTAATCTGTGAACCAGTTTAGGAGAGACCCAGAAATTCCTATAGACCTAAGCTTAAAAAGAATACCTTTGTGCCAGACTCTGTCAAAGGCTTTACTTATATCACAAAAGATTGCTCGTACTTCCCTTCATCTAGAGCTTTACAAAATGTGTTAAAGACATCAACCAGTTGATTTACAGTAGAATCACCAGGTACCAAGCCAGACTGTAATGATTTAATGACATTATGTTCGTGACAAAAATTAAAAACATTTTTATGAACTATTTTCTCTTATACCTTTCCAACAGTGCTAAGAAGAGAAATGGGCCTGTAGTTTGAAACATCTATTGGAACGTCCTTCTTATGAATTGGGGAGACGTTTGCTTGTTTTCAAATGTTGGGACATTTCCCGTTGACAAGAGAGAAATTGAAAAGAGCCGATAGAGGGTGGGATAAAGGTTTTGGAAGCTCCTTGAGTAGGCGGCTGTTTATTAAATCAGGTCCAGCAGCTTTACCTATCTGTAAGGACTGTAAAGTTAATTCAACCTCCTCAGGCGTGACAGAAATCGTGTCCATTATAGATGGCGGAATATTGTTGGTTAAGGGGAGAGGACATGACTCTCATCCAGTAATGTTTGTTCCGTATAATATTCATTTAAGATGTTTGCTTTAGATAAGTCATCAGAATAAGTAATTTCTTCCCTGTTTAAAGGTGGCAAGCTAGAAGTTTTATCTGGTTTAATAAAACCTTTAAAAGTTCTCCACCAGTCTTTTGGGCCTGTGTTCGTGTTTTCTAACCATTCAGACAGCTTTTCCGTTTCTCGGTTTTTAGATTTACGTATCTCGCTTGTGATCAAATTTCTTATCCGTTTGTAATTTTCAAAGTGATTTGTGTTTTGCGATCTTTTATATCTGTTATAAAGCCTTTTCTTTTTTCTAATGAGTCGTTTTATGTTGTTTGTGAGCCAGCCAGGGTCCGAATGACTACTTTTATTATTTTATTGGGAATATGTTTGTTTGTAAGATTTGTTATTGTATCTGAAATATTTTCAGCATATACATCTATATCATCCCTTTTCAAAGTATCCCAGTCTGTTTGTCGCAAGTCTGTTGAAAAGATTGATAATCCCCTCTATCGTATAAATATACTTTCCGTTGATAAACAGGAGTTTTGATTTTATTAAAGTTAATAACACAATAAACAGGGCAGTGATATCTGATATTCTGGTCCAGAAATGGTTCGCCTACTCCACTTAAGAGTATGTTATTTTTGTTTGCAGTTAAAAAAATATCAATAATTGATGAAGATGTTTCCGAAAATGTGTTGGTTCAGTTATCAATTGTTCTAAGTCAAAATACTGACATAAATCTGCAATCTTTTTGTTTGAATTTTGTTTCAAAATGTCGAGATTGAAGCCTCCTGTAATCAAAATGGCTTGAATATTTGTATCAAACGCTGGCCTATAGAGTTTTCAATGGTTGAAAAAACGGCATTAATGGAATTTGGTGGTCTATAGAAAGTGCCAATCAATGGTTTCCTGTTGTGAACTGCGACTTCAACCCAAACGCATTCAATATTATGTAATTTGAGGTCAGTTCGTCGTTTAGAATAAAATATTTCTTCTAACATAGACACAGATTCCACCGTGATTATAACCGGGTCTGTCGCGTAAAAATAATATAAAACCATCTAAATGTAGATCATCGTATGTGGTTCTTTGGTCTAGCCATGTTTCGGTTAAACATATAACATCAAAATTGCATAATTCGGCTTCGATTAAGTTAAGTTTGTTTGAAATACTCTGAACTTATAATGAACGATTGAAAATTTGTCATGTTTAATTTTTTCGTTAAATATTTTTTTTCAGAATGGGTACTGGTAGAAAGATCCAACGCTGGGCCTGGATTACGCTCTTTACCTGACATTAAGAGAAGGGACATTATTAGAAGGAATTCAAAAAAGTTTAGATGTTCAATACCTTTAACTTTCACTTGGCGACTATAGTGCAATCCAAACCGCATCCTATAAATCACAATTGAAATCAAGTTATACTTTCAATCAACGCACGAAGCAATTTCAATGATGCGGGTATGGCATTGCTAACGTGAAACTGTGTGATACATGAAATAACAAAATAATCATCCTGCCCGTGGAACAGCAACAGCATGAAATAAAAATGTAAATGAAAGAAATACATGTTCAAGAACACACAAAAAAAAACAACAAAAAAACAGTAAAATTGGATTTGGAATATATGAAATATTTCACTAATATAGATATTCTATCATAACAGATGCATGCAAGTTACAAGACGATTAGTAAGCCAGATTTTTATACTCCGTGCATTATGGGTCAAGATATCAGACTTAACTCTGTTGCCTTAGATGGGTATTTGGCAACAAATCAATTAACAGCTCCTTTTATAATGCGAGGTTATATCGAAAGACTTTACTACTAATTTCTAACACTGTGTCAATTAACCCTTTTTGTGCCAAATGGGATATTCCTCCTCACGTACAGCAGGAGTCCATTTCAAAATTTAGGGGTGTCAGGCTGTGTTTTTTTTTTTTAAATTTATTAAGAAAATGGCAGAACTTTTTGCAAACAGAGTCGGTCCCGATCAGACGCCGCATTCTCTCGACACTGATCTGGGCCTGCACTGTTTGCCAATTACCCGTTTTGGGGTTTCTGGTGCTCGATGGGTTAAGAAATGAATGTAATTTATATAACCTATATAGCTTTCGTCGAAGTACGAACAACACCGAGTCACAGGCGAAGTAAGTGAAATAGAAGTGGAGGCAGGCAATGAACCCCAAAAGGGCTCACTTAAAACTTGTCCACTACCCGACGCCGCCCGCACCTCATCGAACGCTAACTAAATTACCTTTGTTACTTATACGGTGTATTTTCTAACACTATATCAGTATTAAGAAATGAATGTAATTTATAGAACTTATATAGTTTCCATCGAAGTACGAACAACACCGAGCCACGAGCAAAGAAAGTGAACCCCAAAAGGGTTCATCTAACATTTTCACAGTAGCAGCCCGGTCTACATTTTCGCCAAAGTCATAAGTTATCGATGACATAACTCTTTAAAATGCCTTGAAAAAGCATTCGTTGAACTGTAAAATGCTGTATTAAAATGGCGATCTGTTAATATTTTGCAAATGACAGTTGTGAAGTCATAGCCAAATATTGTGACGTAAAATCCGACTGATCAATTACAGTAAGTGTCATAAAATATTATAAACTAGAAAGAAACGGGCCTCCGTGGCCTAGTGGTTAAGAGCGCTGACTCTTGATCATTAGGTCTCTCACCGCTGTGGTTCGAGCCTCGCTCGGGTCACATGTGAGACGCCAAGTTCTGCAACGGAAGGTCAGGTGGTTTTTTCTCCGGGTACTCCGGTTTTCGCCCACCTCTGATTAACGATCGGCTCGATATGAGTGAAATAATCTTGAAATAATAAACCAAAACCAAAAAAAAAAAAAAAAAAAAAACTAGAAAGAAAATATATATCAAACACAATTCATATCTCGTGAGTCGAAAACATCAAAAATTTCACTCGTGCATCGCACTCGTGAAAATGTAACGATGTAACCCTGGTATTCATCTCAAAAAGCAAATATCCTGTTGTATGCGAATACGCTGTGATAAGCTTAGGGAAGTGTTCCGGCCTGTCCCGGTTTTTAATCATTATTATAACAAATAACAATAGTCAATAGAATGTAGCATTTAGCCAGTAATGACATTTTCTTTAATGCTTCTGGAGTAAAAGTAAACGTTAGGTAGTCTACACCCACAGGCGTAGACAATAACATGGATGACATGCTAATAGAAAATAACATTCAACTAGTCATGACCTTCTGGAGCGAAAGTCATTCTTAAGATTGTCTACGGGCGTAGACAAAAATGACGCTATTAAGACCACCAAACATAAAGACTTTTTTTTGCTTTAAAAAACTTATTTTGACGGATTTTGTTATAGTTGTTTCATATTTTCTGCACACAATGCCCTCTGGTCAGTGACCACCTTCGGACTGTTCAAAAGTGGGCTTAAATACCACTTTTGAACAGTCCCAAAGGTAGTATTACATGTTATATAGGAATTTTACGGTATATGCAACGAACTACAATGCTGAAAGGTTATGCATTATTATTTCCTATTTGTTTACCCAGCCAGTGTTCCCCAGTCACATTGCCAAACCCCTCTTTGTACTCATCCCAGGTCCTGTCAAAGTCGACCGAACCGTCCATTCGTCTCTGGAACACCTGTGTCGAAATAATCATATCATGAGGTATAGAAAATACATTTGAGCTGAAAAAAATAGCCATCACGAAAACGCGCCTATATGATTTTGACCCCCTTTAAACACCAATTTTATATTGTAAAACTGGGATTTAAAGGGCGTATAGATTATTTTTTCTTTTATGCTTAGAAACATAGATTGTGGGTACTCGTTAGAACCGCCTCAATGAGCAGAAATATGACACATTTCAGATTTTTTTTCTATCAGAAAATATTAAATTTCATCACGAAAACACGTCTATATGATTCTGACCCCCTAGAACCCGTCTTTTATATAGAAAAACTGAGGTTTGCAGGTGTAAACGTTATTTTTGTTAGTTGTGCTCTAAAATATAGATTTTGGGTACTCGTTACAACCGCCTCTAACGAGAACCAACAATCTATATTTTGAGCAGAATTAACAAACTTACCACAATTTTTCATCTAAAAATTTCGTTGTTTTTTTTTTCGATGGAAAAAATTACATTGTAATTTACGGAACCCGGGAAGGGACATGTATTTTTTATGATGCTGTGCCAACAAGATATTTTAAAAGTTGTGCGAACAAGATATTATCTTGGCCGCACAAGATATTAAGTTGTGCGAACAAGATAATATCTTGTGCGCACAAGAAATTATGTTGTCTGCACATGATCTATGTTGTGTGAACAAGATAATATCTTGTGCGTCCAAGATATCAAGTTGTGCGAACAAGATAATAAGTTGTGAGCACAAGATATTATGTTATCCGCACAAGATATATGTTGTGAAAACAAGATAATATCTTGTGCGCACAAGGTGTTAAGTTGTGCGAACAAGAAAATAAGTTGTGCGCACAATATATTATGTTGTCCGCACAAGATATATGTTGTGCAAACAAGATAATATCTTGTGCGCACAAGATATTAAGTTGTGCGAACAAGGCCCTCGCCCATCGGGGCTTGAAGAAATAGATGGGCAACATGATGCTTCCACGCAGAGCTGAAACCGACCGCACACGAGTACTGGTAAACTGCTTAAGGGATCTAAGCCTGCCCAGGCAAATAGGTGCGAGTTGGACCGTCTAACTTATAAACCCTATTGGTTTCATTGGGCGACAGGGCTTTAGATGTCATTTCATCTCAATGTCGGGTAAAAGTCCCACAAAATTGGAAGCAACGTCTCCAAAATGACCTATATAGTGTTAATGGGGACGTTAAACGTCAAATCAAACAAACAAAGCAAATTGTGCGAACAAGATATTATCTTGTCCGCACAAGATAATATCTTGTTCGCACAACTTAATATCTTTTCGCACAACATATTAAAAAAATCATGTCCCTTTCCGGGTTCCGTAGTTTTAAAATAAATAAGTAAGAGTTTAACAATAGATACGTATCATTTGTGTTTGCCTTAGATAATAAACCAATCAGATAACTTGAATGTTCAGTAGACTAAATAGTGAAGACTCACGTGTCTCTTCACTATTAAATCAACTTAAAGTTTTTGGAAATGGACAGTCACGTGAGAAATAGCTTGATTTAGAAGCCATGTAGATTCTCGAATGAGGACTTTTGGCAGTTATCATTACGATAACACACTCGTGCGACACAGTGCATTTTTTCACGTCTCCAAACTGGCTACTTTTCTGATGACAATCCATTGATATTTTTCTTATTATACTGCAAACATAGGTTGTGGGTGCTCGTTAGAACCGCCTCATTGAGGCGGTTCTAACGAGTACCCACAACCTATGTCTTGGAGCAGAAATAAGTAAAATCATGTTTAACCCCGTAAACCCTGTTTTCTATATATAAAGTGGGGTTTAGTGGGGTCTTCATTTCACGGACTTGTCCACGTGATGTATTGCGGAGGAACAAATAAAGGGTGCATTTGGCAATAATCGCAACAAATACGCTTATACAACTTGAAAACCAACTTTTGTTTGTTTGTCTGATGTTGTGGTTTAACGTCTCCGTTGCCTCGAATTTTGAGAGACTTTTACCGAAATGACATCTCAAGCCCAGCCGCCTAATGAAACCAATAGGGTTTATATGTATGGACGTTTCCTGGGCAGGCTTGGAACCTCTAAGCGATTTAACAGTACTCATGTGCCGTCGGTTTCAGCTCTGCGTCGAAGCATCATGCAGCCCAATATATTTTTTTCAAGCCCTTTTGGACGGGGGCCGAAACACCACATTTATGAAGTGAAGCTGGGGTTTACAGGGGTATACATTTTTTTGTATTCTGCTTAAAACATAGATTGTTAGTACTAGTCGATGTGATTCTAACGAGTACCCACAATCTATGATTTATGTAGACATATGGGAATTATAAGATTTTTGATATTTGAAAATTTTCAGTTTCTATTGACAAAAGTCTCGATAAATTTTAATATGCGTATTTTCATGATGAATTAAATTGAGTATCCATAACTCTCTTTGTGGATACTCATATCAACCGCCTCGATTGGGCACTTAAATTAGTACCAACGAATAAATTTACAATATGGGCCCCGTCAAGCGATTTTGGTACTTATCGCCTATGCGAGCAGCGAAGGTTCAGGCGAGCCTGCGCATCCGCGCATCCCTGGCCCCTCTGAATGGCTGGGCATGTGCAGTTAAAATTTGTCATGACGGAATGCTCGAAGACACAAATTCGCTTGGCGGGGCTCATATATTGTGAGAACCTTTTTGAATCGCCTCTGCTAGAGCATCTGCAATTATGATAACAACATTGTGTTATGGTGTAAGAACCAACACAATGAGGCTGTTCTTACATGTATCCACAACACACGTTTTTATGGCGAATTAAGAAAATAATATTCCCACCTTTTCACATAAAAAGCTTTCATTATTTGTTCCTTATTGTAATAAAAACTAAATTTGACATTAATTTTTATTATCGTTTACTAGCCCAGGGAGCGGTCGTATCTCCGGGCTTTGACCATTTACCAAACGGGCCTCCGTGGCCTAGTGGATAAGAGCGTTGACTCTTAATCGGTGAGGTCTCTCACCGCTGTGGGTTCAAGCCTGGCTCGGGCCATATGTGAGACGCCAAGTTCAGCAACGGAAGGTGAGATGTTTTTTCTCCGGGTACTCCGGTTTTCGCTCACCTCTGATTAACGATCGGCTCGATATGAGTGAAATAATCTTGTAAGGGCCGTTAAACCAAAAACAGCCTCGATAGCGCAGTGGTTAGCGTGTTCGACTTATGATCGAGAGTAGTATACAGAGTGGGGGTTCTGGAACACTTTTACATCGCGCACACATGTGCATGCATGTCGCCTTCCTCCCTAGAGCTCCCTAGATGCCTTATTTGGCAAATATCGGCTCCTAGGCCTTGTTTGTCCACATGCCGCGGATCGCACCCTCCACCAGCGCATTTTACCCCCACTCTACCAGGATTTTGTGCTACTTTTTTCCAAAAAGAGGACGGGCACATACTATCTCCCACCAGCTAGAGGGGCACGCCCACCCCCCAGGCGGGCCCTCTAGCGTGTAATTAGCGAATAATTTAGAAATACTTAAATATAAGGATTATATAAAGAAACAGAATGCAAGAGCCTATTAACCCCTACAAGGATCTCTTCTACAAAGCCCTTGCTCAAGACCCACGCTTCGACGAGTAGCGCAGCCGTGATTTCGCCCAACAAATTGAACGCGGGTGCTACAACGCGGCGATTACCCGGTGTGCGGAATCAGCCAGCGCTTACAACCGCCAGTGGGACTCTCCGATGTTCGTGAATATCTACAGCGCCCGCTGTGGCATCGTCCTGGCCAACATAGACCCCATAGGCACAATACTGAGCAAGGTAGAGGGTGGAGGATGGGCCCTAGATAGGCTTGCCTCAGGGGATTTGCTTCCGGATGTTTTGGGTAATATGACGGCAACTGAGCTGTGTCCCATGCCCGGGAAGACCGAACGCGACGAGGTAATGCGCCGTCTTAGCCAAAAAATCATAGAAAAAACTTCCACCCTCTTCGCCTGTCCCCGTTGCCACAGACGAAACCACACGTACCGCCAGGTTCAGATCGGCGCCGGAGACGAGCCATCGACCTTTATATGCACCTGCAAAGAATGTGGAGAACACTATGAGGGGTTCGCGTAAATAGACTTAATTCCTGCGAGCCGCGGGGGTCAGCTGACTGGTCGATGATTTAGACAATATTTAGATACATACTATAAAGAGAACACAATGCAGGAGTGTGCTTGGATCAAGGTCAGAACAAATGAAGTTTGTGGGAAGAGATGTAGAGGAATCTACTGTGCTGCCCACAACACTGCTAATTCCAGAAACACAATGCGGGAGTGTGCATGGATCAGGATCGGAACAACGGAAGCTTGTGGGAGGAGATGTCGAGGAACCTACTGTTGTATCCACAACGCCGTTTTCTCCAGAGGCGGGGGTCTTTGGATCTGTCGAGGTTGTGGGGTGGCTTTGAAGACCCCACGTAAGTTGTGCAAACCATGCGGCGCTACTAGCGCCTATGACCAATACTACCATAAGAAACATTATGCTAAAAGTTTCCAAAAAGAAGCGAGACGACTTTCCAGGATAAATTTCAATTAGAGAAATATCAACACATAAGTATATGAAGTATAACTGTTAGAGAAATACCAATACGTCGGTCTTATGAATTATAACTATTGGAGAAATATCAATTAGAGAAATATCAACACATTAGTATATGAAGTATAACTTTTAGAGAAATACCCAATACGTAGGTATTTAATGAATTGCTATTAGAGAAATATCAATTAGAGAAATATCAACACATATGTATATGAAGTATAACTGTTAGATAAAATAGAGAAATATCAATTAGAGAAATACCAACACATAGGTATATGAAGATATAGCTATTACGGATGAAATATATGAAGATTATTCGACTCTCAAACAAAACGTCTTGGATGAGCCTATCCCAGACTCTGTCAAAGGGCGCTTGTTAAAGCCCTTAAATAAAAATCAAAAATGAGTAGCCTGAAAAATATCTACCCACCCCACCACCACGCAAAAAGAAGGCCGCCAAAAAAAAGCCATCGAAGAGGAATTTGACCCTATCTCCCGCGAGAAAGTCCTAAGATCGGTCAAGGAACATCAGGACGAGATCCTGGATTTGTTTAGATCTGCTGAGCAACAGCTAGTCTTCAGGAAGACCCCATGGGTTATTGGTGACTTCTTGAGGGGCTGGCAGATGGACGTGCGTGCCAATAATCCTCATAGTGCAGACCCCAGGACTTTCCTCGAGGCCCCAGATCAGTAGCAAGCTCGAGGAAGAGATTGATGCGTTGGTGGTGTGAAGTTCCAGTTGGCTCTCAAGGTTCAGCTTCGGAAGGACAACCCAGACGGTAGTGAGGAGTACACAACCCCCGTGCTGCGCCACAAACAGGAGGCCCTTCTCCAGGCCAGCGAAATCAAGGGGGGGGGGGCTCTCGATAAAACCTTCCCACAGATCCAAGAAACACTCAAAAAGTGGACGCAGAGAGGGTCTGGCTGGGTTATAGATCAGGTACAGATCCTTTGGTTGGATATTGCCAGATATCAACCTCTGCGGGGTAGGTCCTACATCCCACTCCCATCAGAAGTAAGTGCTAAGAAAGCAGTGGTTAACGTGAAAAACAAGGACGACCGCTGTTTTCTATACTCGACCCTAGCGGCTCTGAACAAAGCACCACATCATCCGGAAAGGCCAGGGTGGTATAAAAATGGTCTTCATAAATTCAACATTGATGGGATTGATTTCCCTATTCCCATCTCTCAGATACCAAAATTTGAGCGGCAGAACAATCTAGCCTATAATGTCTTTGGCTGGGACAAAGGTGTCACAATCCTATATCTCAGCCAGCAGCCGAAACAGATAAAAAGGATTAATCTACTTTTGATTGGAATGGGCGATAAACTCCACTACACCTGTATTGATAATCTCAACCGCCTCCTCTACAACCAAAGCAAGCACCTTGAGCGCAAGCATGTCTGTGAGCGCTGTCTTCATGGCTACAAGAGAGAAAACCTGCTGGAGGCCCACAAGCCTGAGTGCGAAGGCATCGGCCAGACGGCTGTCCGGCTGGAGATGCCAGAGGAGGGTAAGAACAAGCTCACCTTCCAGAACCAACACAAGCAGCAACCAACCCCATTCGTCATCTATGCAGACTTTGAGGCTCTCACCACGAAGATCGAGGGCCCCGAACGCGATCCTACAAAAAGTAACACCCAACGAACACAACAACATGAGGCTTGCAGTTACTGCTATATCGTGGTGCGGTGCGATAGAACAACAAATAAAAATCAAAAATGAGTTCCTTTAAGAGCAAAGCCGCCTGTCGAGTATTGCGGCCCAAATGCAACAGAGCACTTCTTAAAATCACTCCCGGAGGAGGAGCGCGAGATTAAGAGCGTGCTAGTCAACCCTTAAAACAAAAGGATGACACGAAAGGACTATCAGGCCCATAACAAGGCCGCGAATTGCTATATATGCGAAAAACCGCTAAACTGTGACTCTGTCCGCGACCACTGTCATATCACGGGTAAATATCGAGGGGCAGCTCACAACGCCTGCAACCTTAAGCTGAGGCTAAGCCCAAAGACCACCGTTATTCCTGTGGTGTTCCACAACCTCAAAGGGTACGCCTCCCACCTGCTCATGCAGGCCATCTCGAGGGTCGAAGGTAAAGTTTCCTGCATCCCCAACAACACAGAGAAATACATTTCCTTCTCTCTCGGACAGCTTCGCTTTATCGACAGCGCCCAGTTCCTGCTAGCTTCCCTTGATAAACTGGTGGCGGCAAATAAACCAGAAGCTTTCAAGATCACATCGTTCTACGAGCCAGACCAGCAGAGGTTTGAGCTTTTAACCCGAAAAGGTATCTACCCATATGAGTATATGGACTCCTGGGATCACTTCGTTGAGACCAAACTCCCTCCGAAAGAGGTATTCTACAGCAAGCTCACCGACGAGCACATCAGCGGCGACGACTACGCCCACGCGCATAGAGTATGGGAGGTCTGTGGGTGTAAGACCCTGGGGGACTACCACGACCTCTACAATCGCACAGATGTTCTCCTGCTGGCAGATGTCTTTGAGGAATTCCGAAAGACATCCCTAACGCAATGCGGTTTAGACCCAGCGCACTACTACACCAGCCCGGGGCTTTCGTGGGACGCCCTCCTAAAAAAGACAGGAGTGGAGCTCGAGCTGCTTACAGACTACGACCAATACCTGTTTGTCGAGAAGGGGATGCGAGGATGTATCTCGATGGTATCAAAACGATAAGTCAAGGCCAACAATCCTCAGGTCGAGGATTATGACCCAGAAAAACCCAGAAGCTATAGCTTATATCTCGATGCGAATAATCTCTATGAATGTGCTATGAGCCGGGCCCTCCCCATCAGAGACTTCCAGTGGGTCGATGTATCGGGACTCGCAGAAACCATTGCAGAACTACCCGCAGACAATGAAGAGGGCTTTATCCTAGAGGTAGATATGGAATATCCAGCAGAGCTGCACAAGGCGCACAATGCCTACCCGCTAGCACCAGAGCGCCTAGTGGTCAAGATGGAGTGGATGTCGGAGTACCCGCGCGAACTTCTCGATGGAGCTTTTGGGGGAGCACCTACAGAGGTTGAGAAGTTGGTACCCAACCTTCGCAACAAAGACCGCTACGTGCTCCACTATCGGAATCTCCAGCTATACATGTCTCTGGAAATGCGTCTGACCAAGATTCATCGTGCCCTCCGGTTCCAGCAGAGCCCCTGGATGGAGCCCTACATCCGGATGAATACTGAGCTCCGGAAGAAGGCCACCAGTGACTTTGAGAAGGATCTCTACAAGCTCATGAACAATTCGGTCTTCGGCAAGACGATGGAGAACCTCCGCAGGCGTGTCGACGTCAAGCTGGTCCGCGCCAACGAGGAAGATAAACCCAGGCGTCTCATTACCAGCCCAGCCTTTGACAGAGCCAACATCTTCGACGATGATCTTGCAGCAGTCCAGATGCAAAAGAGCCGTCTATTGCTCAATCGCCCGATTTACGTAGGTATGAGCATTCTGGACCTTTCAAAAACCCTGATGTACGATTTCTATTACAAACGGCTCGAGAGTCAGTACGAAGACCGCTGCCAGCTCCTCTACACGGACACCGACAGTCTGCTCCTGAACATCGAGACAGAGGATGTCTACGAGGACATGGCCAAGCACCAGGGCCTCTACGACACGTCCGACTACCCGAAAGACCATCCGCTGCACAGCACAGAGAACAAGAAGGTTCTCGGAAAGATGAAGGACGAGTGCGCCGGGCAGTCAATCGCCGAATATGTGGGCCTGCGGTCGAATATGTACTCCATCCTCCAGGCATCTGGAAAGAACATTAAGAAGGCCAAGGGTGTGAGAAAAGCAACTGTCAAGAAGCGCATCAGGCACGAGCAGTTCAAAGAGGCTCTCTTTGAGAAGCAAACCTTCCGCCATGGCATGGATGTTCTTAGGTCGGAGCGTCACCGCATCTACGGGCAGCATCTCAACAAGGTGTCGCTGTCGCCCTTCGATTCCAAGCGTTGGATCGCAGAAAACGGAGTTGACACACAAGCTTATGGTTACAAAGATGATTACATCACCCAACAAGAGATGGACGCGTTCGTTGAGGAACTGGGGCGGTCTATCTAGAGAACTCTGAAATCATAGGATTAACGATGGCTCCCAAGAGAGTTCTAACCCAAGAGGAGATCCAGGAAATCAAGGCCCTGCGAGGTAAGGCGCCTGTGAGTAGGGTGAAGAAGCAGTTCGGCGTCGGCTCTGCGAGGGTTCAGATGCTCTGGGCAGAGGAGGAGACACCCAATGCCGCAACAGAGAAGGCAGAAAGAGAGGAGAGCGTCGTCGACGATCTACGATTGTTGCTACGCGATAGCATAGGCCAAGCCAAGTCGGCAAATGGGCCGACCATCAACGAATTCTATGAGCTCCTAAAGAAAAGCCTGAGTCGGTTTGAAACCACCACAGAGAAGGTGTCGATTTCGTTGACGGAGATAATTGCCTCTCTGAAGCGGCGCGAGGCGGCGATCGGAGGCAATGTGATCTCCGAGAATATTGGAAAATCCATCGGAACCTTCTATACCCTGTTGTACGACAACCTAAAGTCGCTCGAATCTCTCACAGAGCAGGCCGCAGATGTGTTCGTGGGTGTGTCTTCCGCTATGGACGGATATGAGGTCGAGCCGCCGAACCCCTCGGTAGTAGAGAAACTGGTGGATATGGCTGAAAGATGGGTATACTTGTCTCTCTCCATAGCAATTGTCTGTGGGGTGTTCGCTACGCCAGACCACCCAGAATCTCGAGATGCTGCAGGCGAATGTTCCGAGACCAAGGACCACTGAAGTAGGACGTAAACCAAACGGATAAATTGTCATCCCGGTAGATGGATTCGAGCTCAGCGCTTGAGAACCCCATCCGGAAGAAGCTGAGTATCCGGTGGCACAACAAGGAGTTCTTCGCGCACAAAACCGCGCAGAGGCCATCCAGCAAGTAATACACCACGGGCTCGTCGGGCTTGGTCACTGTGCGCCCGAGCCGGTGCACATCCAGGGACCATATGGGATCAGTCGCTCGCCGGCGCCCCCCCCCCCCCCCTTCAAGTTCGCCAGGCCGGTACAAATAACGAACGCCGACGCCGGAGGGGATTATTGCCTCCTCGAGACCAATAGGGCGACCAGAAACTACAGAGGAGGGCTTTTGTGCCACTAATCGCGCTCTTATGGCCTCAGATGGTTTTTTGCCGGTCAGTCGGGTGACCTCACCATTCAAGGCTGTCACAACGGCAGGCAACCTTTTTACCCACACTGTAGACCGCTGACCAGAAGTGATTCGCATCTCTTTAGCGTATTGGTGTCTGAAGAGCCGCTCTGCGAGGGTCCGGTTCCAGCGTTCTACGATCCCTTGGTCCCGATGGATGTCAACCCGACCGCGCCGAACCCGGACAGAGTGCTTTGCCAACAGCTGGCTGACAGAGCCCATGAACTCGCGACCGGGGTCGACCAGGAGCAATTTGGGCCACCTCAACGGGCCTCGCCTGTAGATGCGAGACAAAGCTTCAGCAACCACTTTGGCTTCTTTAGTGGCCAGAGGCTCAGCTTCTTTGAAGCGCGAGGCTACGTCAACCACGGTAAGGGCGTATTTGTACGTGCGCTTGCGAACACGGTCGTGTGGTAGAAAGAGCAGGTCAGCTTGATGGACCTCGTTCGGTTTGGTGATGTCGAATTTTGGTCGTGAAACGTGCTGCGGGGCGGCGAGGTAGATCTGCCAGATGGCCTGCTTCTTCAACCAAGCTCGGGCCACATCTTCTGAGGTCTTAGCCGCAGAAGTCAGCTTCTTTATGGCCTCGAGACCCCTCCAATAACCCTTAGGGCTGTAATAAATATCCGCAAGGCGCCGATCCATGTATTTATTGTTGCATTAAGTTTCTAACGGAAAAAACTGCTTGTCTAGGCAGCCTGCACTCTTTTAAGCTCGCCAGCAAGAAATATTCAGGTGCCACTATAACCAGATTTGTCCAACTCTTCCAACAGCTTGGTACGGGCCGACATTAACGCCTCGTCTCTCGCACGTTGAAACAACTTCATTTTGCCTCCTCCGACAAACCAACAGTATGTTTCTGGCGCTGACGAATTTCTTCTTTCATCTGATCGAACTTGTCGATTTCACACAGAATCAGGCGAAATTCCGTTTCAGATATATCATCGTCGTTCAGCGCGATAGAAATGCGGTCGGCGATTGAGTTTAGCTTCGACTCAGCCAAGATACGAATCCCGTCGTGTTTTTTTTTTTGGATTTTGTTTGGAGTTTTCGTCCAATACATTTCCCGCCAACGCCCAGCAACCCACACATAATCGCCCCAGCTCCAAGGCCAATGGCGACAGGCGTCGCGATGATAGTTGACAAGAGCCCGACGCCAGAAGCAGCCAGTCCTACGCTAGTCGCAGTAAGCGCGGAATCAATCCAATCAACAACATTAGCCCCGCGTCTGTATTTCTTGTACAGTGAGGCTCTGAAGTATCGTTCTTTTTCGAGACGGAATTTGACCTCGGCCACGTGCTCAAGGCGGTGTTTGTCTCCGGTTTCGAGTCCTGGGTAGAGGCCCATCGTGTACTACCTCTCGAGCTGGGTGGGTTTAAATAGACTACTGGCTAATAATGACTATAGCTTGGACTGGTGTGAGCGCACCGGGCGTAAATCGCAGCCTTTAGAGAGACGCTGGGCCTATAAAAATATTATGTAGGTCTAAATGACGGTAATCAACTTGGTGTTGGATTCCTTCAAGAGTGAACTGCACTCGAGGCGTTTCTTGTACTTGTATATAAATCCCAACTTCTTTAATAGCATTTGCTTGACTCCACTTGAGCTTGAAGCCGGGTAACACATCAACAAAGTCGGCGGGTCTATCTCCGAGAATTAGATCAAGGATGATCGATGATGTTGGCAAGTTCATACCAATGATTCCCGCTGGGGGGAATTCGAAGACTATTTTCAGGATTCCCTGCCGGTCGTTGCTTGTCTTTAGCAAGTTATCTTCGGAAACGACAATGTTCTTCGTCCCGGGGATATACGAGCACAGTCGAGTGCCACTATTCACTACCTTCCTAACTTTGTGCTGCTTTCCAGTCACAACGTACGGATACGAGATTTGTATGTCATTAAGCCACCCCGTTTGTTGGACGGGGTCCGCAAAAGCAACCCACTTGCTCCCAGTGAAGGCCAGCGTATGAACCCGCTTTGGAACGGCATGTGAGGTATCTACGTCGCTGAGATCACCGAATTTCAATGACCCCGGTTGGGCGACCTCTTTTCTTTTGTTGACTCCCTCAGAGAGCTGGAAGGCATACAATCGATCTTCCTTCCCGTTCTTATCGAACCCCTCAGTGTCACCAAGATCAGCCAAAGCCACCCCATGGCATTTTCTGACCCCACCGGGGCCGCTTGCGTCAACCATTCCTTATATGTAGGGTTGCACTCATATACTCGAATGGTAACATCTCCCCGTTGGTATCTCTAATTGAGATAGTTAGCTGTGAAACAGACCCTGACGACAACCTGTTGTACTGTATGACGGGAAATGATTCAGTTCTACCAGCTCCACACTTTTCGTTCTCGACGGGGACAGATCTAAGCAGTGTAGAGGGGCCACCGTTATGCAGATTGTCTGAAGTACTTAATTCAGCAAGGTGAAAGTAAACCTCACGATGGACGGCCAACTTGTGTGGCTTCTTTGCAGTGAACGTCTTGGTGCGGCCTCCTTCTAAGTAATGGCCATTGTAATTGATCAGCGCCAAGGGAGGGGGGTTGAAAGTATTGTCGGAAAAGCCTAAGATATTAGCTAAATCGCGATTCTTTGTTATAACTTCTCCGGGCTTTACCGTTAATTGCAGTAGACCAGACGGTTCATCTAGAGTGAGTTCGGCGTTCAACCGTTGAAACACCTTTTCGTTCAACTCACAGACGTTATAATACCCGTCAGGTATTGTTTTTTCTGTCTTTTTATTTGAGAACTTATTGTTCCTTTTCACCGTACATATGTTGTACCACCAGTGATAATACGTCAACTCGCAGAGAGCAATCTCTCGCTAACTCGCAGACAGGGTCCTGGCAAGATTGATTGGCACATCGTTTTGAACGTCAGTGAGTGTGATGTAGATGATAATCACCTAAATGGGTATGGATACAAAGGCGATTACGTTTAATAGCTCGGCAAAATATCAGGCAGGCGGCCATTTCAAATATAAAGAGTCAGCAGCAGGGGCGCCGATCCTAGTCATAATGGTCGACGATAAGGGAAGTAAGTTCCTTTCCAAGTACCCGGACATCTTCGCCGATTATCAAAACCCTCGCTTACCAGGGACGTCAATATGGCAAAGAAGGTATGGGACAGCTGGCAGCACACCCCCTTCAGCTGGTGGCAGTGCCAGCTGAACTTTGCGGTTTGGTGCGCAACCGCCGGATGTGGTGTTACATTCCATGACCATCTCCAATCGGATGAGCCCCTTCTTACAAGCCTGTATTGCTTTCATGTCTATTTTACGAGGCGTCTGCTTGAGGAGCTAAAAGTCGCCCTCCCGGGGGACAAGTCCAAATCATGGTTCGATAACCAGTATGACTCCAGAGCCTACAAGCGGCTTTGCGAGGAGTTCGCCGTTTCGCCTGATACGGATTGGAGGCAAAAGCTGGACCACGGGTGTCAAGGCCTCAGATCTTTTAGTCCCTTCCTACCCCCTCCGGGGTATGCCCGGCATGGTTTGAGTCTTCTCCGGAAGCAATGGCGCAGTGAACACAACTACGATATCCTCTTCTTGCACCCGAAGGATGCCATACGCCATAATGTGGATATTTTAAAGGCATAGACGATGTTCATTCTCGATAAATCAGAAGGTTTCAGGCAAGCGGGTGTCGAGCGCCTCAACGACTCGATTCGGACTTACGTTTGGGCAATCTTGGGAGTACAAGCTCAGACCCGTTCCAACATTTTCAAAGTCGGGACGGGGTTCGACGCCCAAAAGCAGTTTACGGCGAATTTCGAAGACGCCATCGCCTCACCCGTCGACATCCCCAGCAGCATCGATCGCTATCAAAAGACGTTGCAATATAAATCCACACCACTGGATTACGTCTGCGGGAGAGCGCTCTACTTGATGCCGAGCGACATGGCACTCCACCCCGGCAATGTCCAAGGTTATAATAACCAAATCCAAATAGCGGGGTCAGACGCTGCCATTGGCCACAACCCAGGAATAAACAAGGCAGCACTGATCAATCATGCCTCTAAAGTCGACAGGACATTCCAGGGGAAATCTGCCTCACCAGCCGGGACCGATCCGCGAGTACTCGCAGGGCCACCGCCCGAAGGGTCCCCTACGTCTGCGGCGGTTGCTCCGCCAGCAGACTGGAAATCCGGTTTCGACTATGAAGAAGAAAAAACAGCTCTCCTATCGCAGGGATTGCGCTCGGCCTAGTGGCGCTTTGGTTGGTTGAGCGGTTGTGATAACCAGTCCCGTGCAGCCACGAGAAGAAGGGCCCCCACGCCGATGATCAAGGCCCACAATTTATCTGAGAGCCACGAAGCGGCCTTCCCTAGCGTGCTCAAGGGCAAGGAGACGATGGACCCGATGATTGCGGGCAGGGCAGCCGCGGCCTTGCCGGCCAAATTGGCCAGGGCACGCCCGAGGGACTGTAGGTGCTTTTTTACCCACTCCTTGACCCCGCCCTTGTCGCGTGGCTTTGGAGCCGGTACAGTCCCCCCACCGCCGGTTAGCGCAAGCACTAGGGTCGAGATTGCCATCCCAATCGCTGTAAGGATACTCACGATGGTAATTCCCTGCTCGCGGAAGAGGGTGCGAATGCGCTCAGCCAGCGTTTTGTCTTCATGAAGGAGCCGCCTGAACGTCTCACGGATTCGGGAGATCTGGGACCGGAGAGCTTCTCTGTTCGCAGAAAGGGCTGCGAGCCTCGACTGTCTTTCGATTTCGATGTCAGAAAGCTCACTCTCGAGGTTTCTGATCCTGTCCCGAATATTCTGTTGGATTTCGGGGTCGTCCGTTTCCGTCAGTTTCCGCCGCTCCCTTGCCAAGCGTTTTTCAACTTGGGATTTTCCCTCGTCGATATTTGACAGTTTCGCCAGGTTGTTCGCCAACTCATCTCGGGTCATAGCCTGTTCAAGCCCAGCGAGCTCTCTTTTGGCCTGGGTGACCCACGCGGTGTCGATATGCTGATCGTCAATTGTCTTCAATGCGGTCTCAACGTCTTCTGCGCTGCGGCGCGCGCTATCGGCTATGCCCGGGAGGTTCCGAAGTTCGATATTTTCAAGGTTCGTACCGCTCAGGAGGGCTTCGTCCGCCTGCTGGAGAGCTTTCACAGCGGAGCTACTTAGACGCAACGTCTTCGACGTGTACTCGGGGAACCCCAGTGAACGTCGCTGTGCATGTATACCGCCTTCTCCGTATCCAGTGGCCAGTGTTGATAGGGCCAGAAACCGGAATTGTCCCCTCGTCGCAGTGATAAGGATCTTTTTGTCGCCAGGGGTCCAGTAGAGTGTTTTGCCGCCGGCATCAATCCCAAACTGGCTATAGTCGATCCTGCCGTCAGGGCGCAACCCATAGACACTGTTCACTTCTTTTTAGAAAGTGTCAACCAGGCGCTTTTTCTGAGCCTCAAGTTCTGCCTGTTTCAACTCGCCCTGCAGATTCTGCAAATTGTCCCCGGATGTGTTTAAATCTTGCTGGACGGGTAGTGGTGGCTCCATAGGGGGGTCGGGGAGGTCGAAATCATAATCATCGTCTATTCCAGGCCCGTCTGGGTCGAACGTACGGTTTTCGAAATCATAGTCAGCCATAATGTAAACTTATATTTAAAGATATCGCACAAGTTTAATAAGAAACATCATTATGGCTTCAAGCCAATTCGGTCGCAAGCTTGATCCTTATAGGCGCCTCCGACAGCCCCTGTGCGTAATGGGCGAGCGCCGAAGCATCGTCATTTCCCACAACCCGAGCACAATTGACCAGAACCAACAGCTGCTTGTCCGGTTTTCCAACCTTGGAACAAACGATGCGATTGTCCCCGGGACCGCGAGGTTAGCGTTCACGATTACGCTGCACAGCGATGATGCCAACAGGACTGTCCTTCAGAACCTTGGCCGCGCGATAGTGAAAAAGACGGCCGTCAAGATCTCGGGGAACGAGGTCCTCAGCATCGACGACAGTGACGTCTACCACTGTTGCAACGATCTCCGGAAGACGGCCTCAGAGAGAAAAAATGACCACTATCAAGGCATTGATACGTCTGATAACCAAAACACAACGCAGATTCGAATCAATGCTGGAGATAAAAATGTGCCTATTGTTTGTTGACAAAGCCATTGCCGATACTTTTTGCAACCGCTTCTACATTACGCTCGATTTCGAGCTGTTGGAAAGCCACATGCCATTTTACCAGAGCGCGCTGGGAGACCGCCTCGAGTATGAACTCACCTTTAACGACTACAGCAGCGTGGTGCATGCAACGGGCGATAATAACGCCTCTTACAGCATTGAGAACATCAGTCTCGAGTATGACATGATCACCCTGCCAGAGCTGGCCCGCATGATCAGCAACGACTACAGAAGCCGCCTCGCGATCCTGTACGACCGGGTACTGCGGCATCGAAAAATCAGCAAAGACAAAAGCGACACCCTCGGGAATATCAATCTCAACGTGCCTGCCCGCAGCATGAAGGGCATCCTGATGCTATTCGAGGACGCCGCCGCGCGGCAGCCCTTCGCTCGCAACACTGAGGCCTTCTATAATCCGAAAATAACCAAAGTGGAGGTCACTATCGAGGGGGTCCCCAACCAGTTATTCAGTCAGGGAATGCGTGCCTACCAGATGTGGGACGAGGCGAAGAAGTTATTTGCATCGTCGCCCGGCAGTAAGCGTCACTCTGAAGTGGCAATGTTGGCGAAAGACCTGGCCCTGGCAGACGTCTCCCTGGGGGAATTTCTGACAAGCAAATACTCCCTCTGGCTTGACCTCAGGACAACCGACGACGACCGGCTTCATGGCAGTTGCCGCCGCATAGAGAATGCCAGCGAAGACGTGACAATCCAGATCACAAAAAAACAGCAGAGGGTGGCTGGCGCATTGAACATCTATCTCTACGTCATCATGGATGCACAGCTTATCATCGAAGATGGCCGGTTCGTCTCAGCGGTCTATTAATGTTCCTGAGGAACGATTAATAAATCTCCTACCGCGCACGGCCCCTTCGGCGACAATATGCGGGCAAACGGGATGCGGAAATACCGTTTTATCCTCGATCTGCTCGAAGGCCCCTACCGGGAGTTCTTTTGGCACATCGTGGTCCTCTGCCCCACCATAAAGTATAATAAAACATACCAGCGCCCCTGGATCTGAACCGGCCCTGAGGCTTACGTTCTAGACCCCGGCGAGCGCCTTCACGATTACCTGCGAGCGTTCTACCAGGTGTTTATGGGCGAGCCTACCTTACATATCATCGATGACTGCTCGGCCACGAAGGCTTTGACGAAAAAGAAAGACATGCTGTCAGAGCTAGCGTTCTCGGGCCGCCACGCCGACCAGAGCGTCTAGGTCCTCACCAAAAAGTACAACTCCGTCTTGAAGGACTTGCGCGAGCAGACGCGCTGGGTCTGTTTGTTACCCTGCAAGGATCGTTATTCATTCGAAGACTGCTTGCGCGAGAATGACGTGATCTCCACACGAGAACAGCGGGCGTCGGTGAGGCAGCAGTTAGCCGAGACAAAGCATACTAAGCTTTTATTAAAGACAGACCAACCAGCTGCTTATATGGTGTTAAGTAATGTACGAAGTAACTGAAGGACTGCTAATCACAGTGCTTGGCGCGCAGCTGGTACTGCTGTTCTTTATTTCTAGGCAGTATGTTTACATTACTTGGATGTGTGTTAACACACACGCACGCTTCTGCCAGCGCTTTCGACACTATATTAGACTGGTCCGCCAACTCGCAATGAATCGCAAAGCAATAGCTATGGACTGTGACGAACTGATCGATGAGCTGATGGGAACGACAGAGCAAAGGCAGAACGCTGAAGCCCCAACCGCGGAAGGAACGGCAGCGACTTCAGACGGCCATGAGGAGCCGCTCCTCGAGGACCAGGTGCAAACATACCGTGACACGCTCGCCGCATTGGTAGTGGGAGGCCAAGCCAAGCAGTATGGACTAGTGGTCCATGGGAAGGTCCTCACCGCAGAACAGATCGACGCTCTGGACAATAGCGAAATCGAAAAGCTGTTCGCCCGCTATGAAACAAGGCTTGGGGCAGCGATGACGAAGACGCTGGGGTCTACAGCGCTACAGCTTTATGCGGGTCTGGCATCTATGTTTCTCCCGATACCGGCCGAAAACCAACCCGGTCTTATTGCTGACCTCGAGGGTGACCCGTTTGTCGGACACGCACTTAGCAGTGCTACCTGCGAGCTCTACCATCGCTATGGCATGTACTTGGCGCCGCTAACTGCCGCGCTTTCTACAGTGAGACACTGTCGATTTGGACAGCAATGCCCTATTACCATCTATGACATAAACGATGTCGGAGAACGAGCAGATTGTTGCGGAGAACCGAGAGCCAGCACAGAGTCCGGCAGAAAGAGTTACGACCCCAAGCCTTTGCGAAGCAACACGGTTAAGGATCCGAAAAAAGTGGCGGCCGGGGGCGTGCTGGGGCTGCGGCCAGAAAGGCCAAACAGGAACGGCTGCTCGAACAGCTTCGGACGGCCAAAGACTCATTTCGTCCACCAGCTGATGTCAGTATTCCTCCAAAGGAAGCGGTGTCAAAGGTACCGTCACGCAGTGGTGCAGCACACAACCATGGACTAACCGACTGGACCCCATGGATCATTGGGGCTTGTCTTACGGGCGTTGCACTCGTGTTTCTTCTGCGCTTGCGCGCCACACAGGCGGTACAAACGTCCAAACCCCCGTTGACTCATCGACAGCGTCGATGTCCAAGCGACTTGTAAAGCAACCACAATTAAAGACAAGCCCAGACCCATTCTTTATGGAGTGATGCCCGTTGCGTAGCAATAATGACAACTCCGGCAGCTGATGGTAAAATGCTTGCCAACGCGCTCTACCATAGCGCAGTCGTCTGTGGCATCGCTGTGGGGTACGCCCGGCTTGGCAAGATGGCGATGGGTGGTAGCCCCCCGAAACTAGACTTCATACCCCGCGATGTGGGCATGGCCATAGTTGACGTCGCTCTCGCCATGGCAACAAAAGACATGCTAATTAAACAGGGGCTGATACCTGCTGATACTATGAAGTAATGGCAAGTATTGCTATGCTCGTTGACGGTGCCCTGGTGAATGCTCTGGCGTTCTCGGGAACGAACTTCTTGTACTCCAGTTTGAAGAGCTCTGGCGTGGACGAAGAGCGCATGCGTCACGATAAAGCTGTCGAACAGTTACAGGCTGCACAGCGGAAACGGACCGAGGGTATTGATTTCATCACTGAGGAACTCCACCGCCAGGGGCACGCCGTTCGAACTTTCAAAGACGTCGATGACGTGATGCGCCTGTATGAGCAGGTCACCGGGAAAAATGTCGACCTGGGGCCCGAACCCCAGCTCTCCGACTTTCACCAACCGAGTGACGACCAGAAAGACCGCGAGATTGCCTTCTTCATCTTGGGAATGGGTGTGACAGCCTTCGCGGCATATAAACTCGCCTCATCCCGATCATGATGTCTTTAGGATGAAATGGGTAGTGTTTTGAACGGAATGGACACAGTCAATTGGCTGATCAGTGTCTTTAGGATGAAATGTGTACAGCCGACTATGTAGGATCACAGCTGCCTGGTTACATCTAATCCGTTGTTTTTTTTTGCGTTGTAAATCATTTTACACCAGGGGATTCCCCCGCGATACGGCAGGCAAACAAATATTTTAATCTATTGCATCCCCTCTCGGTGGGGCCGACCCGGGGAGGTGGGGGTGGGCCCCACAGTATTGCGGGGATGAAAAAATTGTCCTCACTCGGTGGGACCGACCGCAACAGGGCCCGACTGGGGGGGGGGCGGGCGGGCCCCCCCCCCCCCAGCCCGCGGGAGACGGCATGCGCCCGTCCCCCCCCCCGAAAAAAGCAGCACAAAATCCTGGTAGAGTGGGGGAAAAATGCGCCGGTGGAAGGTGCGATCCGCGGATTGCGGCCAAACAAGGCCCAGGAGCCGACACCCGCCAAATATGGCCCCTAGGGAGCTCCAGGGAGGATGGCGACATGCACGCATATGTGTGCGCGATGTAAAAGTGTCCCAGACCCCAGGCGGGCCCTCTAGCTGGTGGGAGATAGTATGTGCCCGTCCTCTTTTTGGAAAAAAAGTAGCACAAAATCCTGGTATAGTGGGGGAAAATGCGCTGGTGGAGGGAGCGATCCGCGGCATGTGGCCAAACAAGGCCTAGGAGCCGATATTTGCCAAATAGGGCCTCTAGGGAGCTCTAGGGAGGAAGGCGACATGCATGCACATGTGTGCGCGATGTAAAAGTGTCCCAGAACCCCCACTCTGTATACTACTTCGAGAGGTTGTGCGTTCGAATCCGGCCACCGGTATCGAGGTGTGTCCTTGGGCAAGACACGTTATGACACTGCCCCACTCCACCCAGGTGTAAATGAGTAGCAGTGGTGTAAAAGCCACTGCCTCTCTCTCGCGCGCGTGAAAACATCCGGAATGAGTGTTTGAGAGCGATTCAATAAACTTGAAGCTTTCATCGCAATCGAACTAAATTAAATTAGTATAAACTAAACTAAACTAAACTAAAACCAAAAACAAAATAAAACAAGAGGATCTAATGGCCCTATATCGCTCACCTGTGTACCAGAAAAACATAAGCGTAGGAGACCACTTGACATTGCTACATACTAAATATCTGAGCTCTGGGTCTTATGGCTTTGGAGAAGAAGATTTTTGATTTTTTTTCCAGTATAAGTCCATAGGTCAATTTTGACCCAAAGAAGATTTTTGAAGCGTTGGCAGGATTTATGTAGGCGACCATTTTATGTTGCTTTATTCAAAATATCTAAGGTCCGTACTTCATGGTTTCAGAGAAGAAGATTTTTGAAGCTTTTTTTTTTTTTCATTACAAGTTTATTGGAGTTAAGAAGCCACAGGATTTGGCCAATTTGAACCCCGGGGGCAAGACTCAGGCAGGATTCATGTAGGCAACCACTCCACGTTGCTACAGGCTAAATACCTAAGCTCTGGGCCTTATGGTTTCAGAGAAGAACAGTTTTGAAGTTTTTTTGTTTTTTTTCATTTTAAGTTTTTTTTTCCTTTTTAAGTTCATCCATGGTAGCTAATGGGCAATGGGGCGTGGCCAATTCTGGCGCAAGGGGCATGATTGGCAGGAGTTATGTAGGTGACCACTTGCGGTTGCTACATGCTAAATATCTAAGCTCTGGGTCCTGTAGTTTCAGAGAAGAAGATTTTTGAAGCTTTTTTTCCATTAGGAGTCTATGGGAGCTAAGGGACCACGGGCGTGGCCCATTTGGACCCCAGGGGCATGATTGGCAGGATTTATGTAGGTGACTACTTGCCGTTGCTACATGCTAAATATCTAAACTCTGGGCCCTGTGGTTTCAGAGAGGAAGATTTTTGTAGCCTTTTTCCATTAGGAGTCTATGGGAGCTAAGGGGCCCCGGGGCGTGGCCCATTTGGACCCCAGGGGCATGAATGGCAGGATTTATGTAGGTGACCACTTGCCGTTGCTGCATACTAAATACCTAAGCTCTGGGCCCTGTGGTTTCAGAGAAGAAGATTTTTTAAACTTTTTCCATTAGGAGTCTATGGGAGCTAAGGGGCCCTGTGGCGTGGCCTATTTGGAACCCAGGGGCATGATTGACAGGATTTATGTAGGTGACCACTTGCCATTGTTACATGCTAAATATCTAAGTTCTGGGTCCTGTGGTTTCAGAGAAGAGTTTTGAACTTTTTTCCATTAGGAGTCTATGGGAGCTAAGGGGCCCCGGGGCGTGGCCCATTTGGACCCCAGGGGCTTGATTGGCAGGATTTATGTAGGTGACTACTTGCCGTTGCTACATGCTAAATATCTAAACTCTGGGCCCTGTGGTTTCAGAGAAGAAGATTTTTGAAGCATTTTCCATTATGAGTCTATGGGAGCTAAGGGGCCCCGGGGCGTGGCCCATTTGGACCCCAGGGGCATGAATGGCAGGATTTATGTAGGTGACCACTTGCCGTTGCTGCATACTAAATACCTAAGCTCTGGGCCCTGTGGTTTCAGAGAAGAAGATTGTTTAAACTTTTTTCCATTAGGAGTCTATGGGAGCTAAGGGGCCCTGTGGCGTGGCCTATTTGGAACCCAGGGGCATGATTGGCAGGATTTATGTAGGGGACCACTTGCCGTTGTTACATGCTAAATATCTAATCTCTGGGCCCTGTGGTTTCAGAGAAGAAGATTTTTGAAGCTTTTTTCCATTAGGAGTCTATGGGAGCTAAGGGGCCCCGGGGCGTGGCCCATTTGGACCCCAGGGGCATGATTGGCAGAATTTATGTAGGTGACCACTTGCCGTTGCTACATGCTAAATATCTAAGCTCTGGGCCCTGTGGTTTCAGAGAAGAAGATTTTGGAAGCTTTTTTTCCATTATGAGTCTATGGGAGCTAAGGGGCCCCGGGGCGTGGCCCATTTGGACCCCAGGGGCATGATTGGCAGGATTTATGTAGGTGAACACTTGCCGTTGCTACATGCTAAATATCTAAGCTCTGGGCCTTGTGGTTTCAGAGAAGAAGATTTCTGAAGATTTTTTTCCATTAGGAGTCTATGGGAGCTAATTGGCACAGGGTTGAGGCCAATTTGGACCCCAGGGGCATGATTGGCAGGGTTAATGTAGATGACCACTTGACATAGTTGCAAGCTAAATATCTAAGATCTGGACCCTGTGGTTTCAGAGAAGAAGATTTTTAAAAAATTTCCCATTGTAAGTCTATGGGAGCTATATTTTGCAATGGCAACCAGAATTCCAATCTGATCAGCCCAAAAAGCTTATGCAGACTTTCCCCCTACCTGATGATGCCCCTCGTGAAATTTGATCAAGATTGACCGTGGGTATTAGAGATATACTTATTTTAAATTGTTAACGGACGGACGGACGCACGCACGACGGACAAAATGTGATCACAAAAGCTCACCTTGCCACTACGTGACAGGTGAGCTAAAATGACCATTTTCGATACTATCTAAAACATACCATCCAAGCACCATCGACTTCAATCGAGCAGTAGACACTATAACATCTTGAAGGGGAGCAAGAATTTATTGAATAGACACCGCTTTTAGTGACACCCGAGCAGTCGAGCCTCGCTGTGGCAAGAAAAATAGAGATAGAAAAATAAACAACGAAACCTTTAAACAATTAAGGAAAATGGGAACACCTGGCAGATGTTCCCGCCATTTTTCAAAGGGAGACAACTTTCGGAACTTACTGTTCGTTTTTATATAAGCCCTGTCTATTTGAAAAAAGGGGTCTACTCTTAAAGGAGAGAATTTGCTCCCCAGGAGCAAATTCTTTCCTTTAAGAGTTGACCCCTATTGACAGGGGGGCAAAATTACTTTTACAGGAGTTGTCTCCCCTGCAGGTGTACCCATTCCACTTAATATAGATATTTAGATTTGATATTGAAGAAGATATATATCCCTCTATATTTCAGCTTTTCTAAACAGCAGAACCTCTTTCATGGGATGGACACACCAGGGTAACAAGTTCGGGCACATGTAATTTCACCCCTCAAACCCCACTTTTTAAAGAGAAAAACAAAGGTTTCAGGGGCATACATTATTGTTCTTGTTTCTATTCCAAAACATAGTTGTATTTTTCTACAGAGCACCAACAAAAGTGTACATTGGCGAGACAACTGTTGTCGGTGTTGATTTCTCGCAGTCTCTCTGCTTTACCGTCATTATCTTTACCTCAACAATTCTGTGTTTCAAACCGGTAACAACATAATTGATATGCATGGAAGTTAACCCAATCACGGTTGATAACTTTGCTTCCCTCTTTAATTGCATGCCGGTTGGGCAGGCCTCAGATTCTAAGACGGTTCTAGCTTAAAGGCTTACTTGATATTAAAATCTATTTTTGTAATGTTGGTTGGTGCCCGATGCTCTTTCTCTGGTTGGGCCCATCGGAGTCTGACGGCTGATTTTCTTTCGCTCCAGCTTTTCAGTGTTTTCTTGCTGTCGGGTCCACACCGTTGTTTCATCTCTGCAATTGTTTGATTTTTGTGTTCTCGGAGATGTTGTACTGATGATTGAGGAAGCCTTCATGCGGACTGAACAAAGAATTTGTCTAAACCGCGACGGAAGTAAGGGCTAGGATTGCGGTCGCGTAAAACCGATTTAAGCTTCGCCCCCCCCCCCCCACCTCCAGTGGAATGCTTTTCACTGTTTTCACTAACTGTCCCGAGGCGGTTCTTCTGCCGCGGCTTAGTTTTGTTATAGATCGTGTTTGTATACGTGTATCGCTCGTATCTGTTGTGTTTTAATAGCCAACTGGCCACTTTTTTGCGAAAGTAACTGTCTTTTTGTCTTTGATGGGAGGTGTATGTTAAATGTACAGATTCCTGATCATTGCCTTTACTTCTATTTACAGCGGTACAGAATGTTGTTCTTATTTCTGTTGCAAGATAAAATGTTAATCCTTCAGGACCACATCGATAAGACAGTGCTTACGAGCACACAGCCTATGTTTCGGGTAAAAATAAGAGAACTATCAAATGCATTACGAAGACAAGCCTATACAAATACATTGTAAATTTTATTGCCAAAAGAACGAAAATCTTAAGACAAAAATCGTGATATTTTTCTTATTTCTGCTCAAAATATAGATTGTGGCTACACGTTAAAGCTGCCCTGATGCTCAAAATATAGATTGTTGGTACTCGTTAGAACGGCCTCAACGAGGCGGTTTTAAGGATGAGCCACAATCTATATCTCACAGCAGAAATTAGAATAATAAGGTTTACCCATTTATACCGCAGTTTTACCATATAAAGGTGGGGTTCAGGGGGTCAAAATTATATAGGCGTGTTTTCTTGATGCACAGGCTATGCATTACGAAAACACGCCTATACAAATACATTGTAAATTTTACCGCCGAAAAAAAAAAGAAAATTTTAATATGAAAAATTGTGACATTTTTCTTATTTATGCTCAAAATAAATATATTTTAGAGCAGACATAAGAAAAATAAGGTTTACCCCTGTAAACTCCCTGCTAACTAAATAAATTAATAACGTATTAACTAATCTAACTAATAGTATCTCTGTATTCATTCATCTATCCACTGAAACATGAAGTCACTTATTCTAATAAGTAGACAGCCTCTTCTGGTTCTTCATCCATATCCTCATCGTCACTCTCAGCATCTTCAGTTCCCTGCAGAGCATCAATACAGTCAACCAGACGTGGAGGAAGAAGATCTCCCTGAATCCACAAGGGTTCTAGGAGACCATTTACGTGTGTCCACCCGTGTTCCTCGCTTACATCTGGAATGTCTGGTTTGGCCAGGTGGGCATTTCTTCATATTGCCACCTGGAAGTTCACTCGACGTATGTGTTGTATTAAGCAACGTCTGCAAGGTGGCATGCTCCCCATGTAAATATTGCGAAGGGCATCGGTCGGTTTGTCTTCACACTTTTCCTTAATTAAGAAAAGTCTGGAGTCATCAACTGCTGTGAATCTGGCTATGCCGTACATGGCGCATCTGTATTCTTATATCTCCCTAACCAAATCTTCAGGTACATCCCATGACTTTCCAAGCTTCGAAAAGGTTCTAGCAAATCGAGGCATTTTTTCCAGGGTCTTTATTGGCTTGACATGGCCTTTGCCTTTGAAGGCACTTGTTGAATCAAAGCCACAATATGCATGCAGACTAAGTAATGCTGCAGTGTAATCCTCTGTATAACCTCGGGAAAACTCTGTCATATTTACTAGTTTCCTGTTGTTTCCAGAACCAGTGTCGAACAGAACAGTGATGCCTTCAAGCTTATTCATATAGTTGAGAAGAATAAAGAATATATCACTGTCTGGGGTTTTCACTTGAACTGATTTGTATCCTTGCTCTTTTGCATACAAGCAGTAGAAGACAATTCTTGTGTCTGTTTCTTCCTGTGTAGAGGCTAAAGACTCTATGTTCCTTCTAGTCGTTGTTTCACCATCTTCTGACGTGAAACAATAACCTTGTCCATCACAAATTAGGATAACTTTCCTTTCATGAATCCATTTTGCGTAAGAATTCTTGTTCCACGAATCCAACATCACTTGAACTAACTGTGTTTTGTTGTCCTCATTGTTGAGGAATGATTTCCAGTCTGCTGGTCTCTCGGTATTCTCACCTTGTGTCGGTAGTTTTTCACCAGAACCTCTTCGCGCTCGTTCCATGGCTTTCACAGAATCAGGTTTGTACATATCAGAACTGAATATTACATCAGCCTTTCGTGGAACCATATTGAATAATTTCTCTGATATTTGTCTAAAATTTCCCAGAACAATCCTCTACTACAAGCAGTGTGCTATCATGTTCTGGTATGCCTGCCATTTCTGTATCTTCTGTCAGATACTTGAAACCCTTTGACTTATCTGTTTTTGCCAAGCATCCATCAGCTGTGCCAATGCTGTATGGGACTGGAGTCAAAGGATATTTCATTAGATCTGCAAGATCAATCTGTAACTCTGGCTTCTGAGACTGTACCAACAACTGAATGGCAATGTTCCCTTGCTGTTGGTATTCAACTACTTTATTCTTAGCCGACTTAACCTTAACTGTTTTACTCATGTCTTCCATTGTCTTTAGATTTTGTCTCTTGATTGGGTCAAAAACTTCTCCTTCTTTTCTATTCTTTCCTTGATGAAAGATTCCTTAGCTACTTTACCACGGTGTTCAGCCAACAGTTTGTCATTTTCAAACTTTTCTGACACTTGTACACCAGAAGATATACAGTACAAGTGAGACTTGTCGTCAATGGCGAATGGATTAATAAGTCCACTGATGGCATCTTTTGTCTCACATACTTCTGCTGGTCGAAGTTCTCTATGCCAAGTGCTGGATTCTGTTTCACCAACTAACATATCTGCCATGTCTAATGTTGCCTATACATACTTAGATCTTTCATGTGCTGTACGAACCCACCGCTGGTACGCATCATAGTAACTGGTGATACCAGTAACACCAGCCCAACTTCCTCCTGCTCCACTTCTACTTTTGGCATGTTTCATGAACGTTTCCTCCATGGTTTTGTCAACTGCGCATCTGTTTCCAGGTATGAATGACCGTGCAACACTCATCGCTCCTCGTTGCAACAGATCAGTGGCTCCAGGGTGAGTTTCGTCTATGTTGGCTATGAAGACAGAAAAGAATGTAAGGGACCGAGCATAATTCTGTCCATCAAAACTGAAGAACAAATCTGCCATCATATTTAGGCACTCAGCGTATAGCAAGAAATTGTTGGTCTTTACTGCCTTGATAAGACACATCACTAGCCAAACATGTTTCATTTATGCTATACAGAACTGAGCTGTTTTCCCTAGCTCACCACTATGGACATTTTCGCGGTACTGGCAGTACTCTGTGATGTAAGAATGAACAGCATCATCTTTCACTGTCTCCTCGAGCGTATCCTTTGAGGGAAGATGAATCAGGTTTTGGACTTTCAGTTGAGCTGCTTCTGGCAAAGGGTCTAAAAGCTGATTTGAGTCTCTCTGGACGAGAAACTGCTCGAGCAAAAGCCTCTCCAGGCTCTCTAACACAATTTTATGGCAATGCATGGCTCTTTCATAATGTTTACCTGTTAGAACTCCCTGGATTGAACCAGTTCCTATTAAACATGCCTCTAACATTACATCTGACAACCCAGAACCAGCCATTTTCTTTCCAAGCATCTTTAAGTAGGCACATACTAAGTGAAATGTTCCAATCATGACAATGTGATTGGCATACTTTTCAGGATTATTCCATATAAGTGGAAATGCTTTCATGCAAACACCTAGGTCAAACGTTGTTATGACATATGTTTGTCCAACCTCTTTACTTGCTTCTTCTGCATAACGCAAACATTCTTGGACTGTCTTATACTCTGTTATTGGTCGATTGATAACAGGATAGTAGTCGATCGTAGTTAGAATGGTTGGCTTACTCCCTGTGATAGAAACAAATCCCGTCCAATCTGGTACTTCTAGTCCTGTTACAGACTTGGATGCCCTGAGGATCATCCAAATCATGTTTGACTCACTTGCTGTTTTCACTGTTCCTTCACTGCCTGGATACAATTTTTTGGTTGAAGTGTAGCTTGGACGTTTTCGCTGACCAACAAAACAATCCGGGAGTTCTTCTTCCACTCGCAACTTAAGTGATTTCTCCTTAGTTCTTGGAAGAGATGGTATATCTGGTACAGTTCCACCATGTTCTTCCATATCACCGGTAAGTATTTCCTGCATCATGATGCCATGGGCGGTGTGGATAGATCCTGCACCTGTTAGAGTGTTAATTTGCTGATCAAAGTTGTCAAATTCTGAATGAAAAAGCGATGGTACTTCTGGTTCTCTGATAATCTGCGTAGAGAGCAACGATGAAGTTTGTTCCAGTGCTTGGGCAATTGCATTTTCGAGTTCTACTGAAAATGAATAACTCTCACAGTGTCCTAACCGGTTCAGAAGTGTAGTAAGCTGCTGGCTCCTGAACAGATGCACAAAGTCATGCACACAAGAATATCTTTTGGGGTTTTCCACTCACCATTCGTAACGGCTCGACAAATATCTTGTCCTATTGAGCTCACTAACCTGTTTACTTGTATAGACGCATCCTTTGTTTTTCCAGACAACACATAGGTCAGAAAGGTGCTCAACTCTTCTGGTGATATGTCAATGTTACCCAACTGATCTGCAGTGGGAGGCCATTTTAATTCTTCTGAATGATTATATGCATTCTGGATTGACTTTCTCAAATAATCCGCAGCTTCTGTCAAAGAGTCTTTACTTCCCAGAATAAATGCACTTTGAATGGCTTCATCGAGCTTAATGTGTGAATTGTACACAAGCTGTGACATAAACTTGCCTTCGCTTTGTAACTGAGTGAATGCAATTTCCTTGCCATAGACACTTTCTAACTTTGCCTTCAATTTGGAACCCCTATATTCAGGATTTGCAATCTTTGTACCCTCTAGCACACTACTAATGTAAGTATTCACTAAATCACTTAACTTTATGACTTTTCTGTCCTCTACTACTTCTTGTGTAACTCTATCACAGACCTTGCGGAAAGCTTTCTCATGTGCTTCTTCTAAAGCCTCTTGGTTAAGGATCGAGTCAGAATCTGACTTCTCCAATACTGAGGATCTTGAATATACTTTTTCCTACAGCTGTTATGAAAATGTGCCTCTGATGCAAATAAATCAAAACCCCTTATTCTCAGAAGAAGATTTTCATCATAACGGTTCTCTGCACTCTCAAGGACAGTTTTCCACGAATCTGACGCAAACTTACTAGTATCGTCTGTAGTCCGAACCCCAGACTTCTTCAAAGAAATTTTGCCTTCTTTATTACAAAAGATACAATCTTTGCCGAAAAGTGCAATTTTGTCGGCACTTGATCGCCTTTGTGCTACTCGTGTTGTGGAAGATTGGCTGGGTTCTTCCTTCGCCAGTCTATCAAGGTGTCTCGTGAAACGTTTATAACAATCACGGTGATAGCAATGTCCTTCGCTTACTGCAGAAGGTATCAGCCCACATGTGCTCTCCATTCTATCCTTCGAACCAGCTGGTTGTGACAGCCTTTTCTCGCGAATATCATGGAGGTCTTTTAATCTTTCTGCTGGATTGCTTAGCTCTGACATGAATGTAAAAGTCTCTGCTTTTGATTCCTCATAATGGAGAATACAAATTTGCTGTCGCTTTGAGGTTGAGGCTGAAGCCTCGTCTTCTGCTGTGCGCTTCTTAGGTCTACCTCTTTTTCTTAATTTCATTGTGACTGAAGTCCCCAACTAGACAGACAGACAGAACTATACTAATGCCTTTTCAATATGAAGTTTGTAAATAATAATTTTCAAATTTTTATTCGCACTTATTTGGCAAGAAAAAAAAAGTATAACAAAATGGCAATAATAACAATCACAATTTAGAAAAAGTAATAGGAATGTTTAAACAACGACGACTACTTGTAATCGTTTGCGATCAAAAAGTAAATTTTCACCATAGAGATTCAAGCGATGTTTACTGAACGAGCGCAATTGACGTTATGAAAGATTTACTGCGATGCTTTGGGTATAACGTCGCACCGCTACGATCTAATAATACCAGATATACCTTGACGTTACCATTACTGAGACGGGGCACAGCATCTCCTACAATAAGCCTATGCTCCCATCAAAGACTGACCAGCCTGCGTATCAAAATAGGTTTATCATAGTCTTTGTTGTGCACTCTTAATCGAAAATTCTTCGATTTTTGTATATTTTTGACCGAAAAATGTTATTTTAATGAATATTCATAGATATGCAAATTAGCTAATTAGCATATCATTGCATCAAAGCAAGGCACAATGTCTCCCGAACAGTTTGGTACCAATTTTGTTGATTTATCTTTAATAACAACCAAGATATGGTTGATTGTATCAAGTTAGAAATATAATGGGTTGCCATGGACACGGTGACGTAATGCATAGTGGGAACGCTTTTATTTTTGGGGGCATTTTTTTTTCGTAACCAGTAAACCCTAAGGAAGATTTTGGGACCAATGGGATTTTGTCCCTGGGGGGGGGGGGGGGGGGGGGGGAGGGGGGTGCACGGGGACCTATACTGGAGAGCGGCCTATAGTGTATTTTTTCAAATTCTCCAAAATGGCTACGTTTCTAATGAAGATACCTGGTATTTTTCTTATCTATACTGCAAACATAGGTCGTGGGTGCTCGTTAGAACAGCCTCATTGAGGCGGTTCTTACAAGTACCCACAACCTATGTCTTGGAACAGAAATAAGAAAAATATGTATACCCCGTAAACTCCAGTTTTCTCAATATAAAGTGAAGTTTAGTGGGGTGTTCATTTCACAGATTTGTTCACGTGATGACTTGAAAACCCACTTTATAAGTGAAAACTGGGTTTTACCATGCTATACATAAATTTTGTAAATTTTCATTAAGAAAAACACGCCTATATAAATGCATGGTGAAATTTATCGACGAAAAAAAAAAACACGAAAACTTTGGGAAAATTTGGGGTATTTTTTCTTATTTCTGTTCAAAATCATTACGAAAACTCGCCCGTGCGACATAGTGCATTTTTCACATCTCCAAAATGGCTACTTTTCTGATGAAAATCCCTATTATTTTTCTTACAAATACTGCAAACATAGGTTGTGGGTGCTCGTTAGAACCCGCCTCATTGAGGCGGTTCTAACGAGTACCCACAACCTATGTCTAGGAGTAGAAGTAAGGAAAATAATGTTTACCCCCGTAAACCCCAGTTTACTCTATATAAAGTGGGGTTTAGGGGGGTCTTTATTTCACGGACTTGTTCTCGTGATGATATATTGTGGGTACCCGTTAGATCCGCCTCATCGAAGCGGTTCTAACGAGTACCCATAATCAATATTTAGAGCAGAAATAAAAAATAAGGTTTACCCCTGTAAATCCCAGTTTTACTAAACAAAAGTGGGGATCAAGGTGGTCAAAATTATATAGGCGTGGTTTCGTGATGTTGTACTGAAAAAACTTGAAAAGCCACTTTATAAGTGAAAAGTGGTTTTAACCAGGGATACATAAATTTTGTAAAATTTGTTTAAATCATAAACAGTGGATACTCGTTAGAAGCAAAACAATCTATAGTTGTATGAGAAATTAAAACCATACAATAGTTTGATTTTTTGGCCTATAATGACTAGAAAGGAAATCAATAAGTGCGTTCAAGCATCTCGAAAACATGCCTATATAATTTTGATCCCCTTAAACCCCTCTTTTATATAATAACACTGGGGTTAACAGCTGTTTATTTTTTTTCCTATTTCTGCTCAAAACATAAATTGTGGGTACCCACAAATTATGTTTTGTGCAGAAATATTCAAAATATCAGGATTTTATATCGAAAAATTTTCATTTTTGGATGGTAGAAATTTCAATATATATATATATATATATATATATATATATATATATATATATATATATATATATATATATATATATATATATATATATATATATATATATATATATATATATATATATATACAGCTATGAGGTGGTATATGGGTACTCTGTCCGTGAGGTGTTTTATGGGACATCGCCTTTCTAATAGGCCTAACAAAATGAAATTTTGTATTCGGGAGTAGTTTGATGCACAGATTGTAAATATAAAAAGATTTTATTGCTTAACCTTTAAACATAGAAAAACTGTATATAGCACTGTGGGATACCGTCACTATGGGACATTTCATATATAATATCCCATTAACTTTCCAAAAACAAAATCTATATATAAGCACTGTGGGATACCGTCACTGTGGGACATTACATATAATATCCCATAAATCTTCCATTAACAAAAATTATATATAAGCACTCTGGGATACTGTTTCATGTAACATCCCATAAACATTGTAGATACCGTCATTGTCAGCCATTGTCATATAAATTCCCATAACCTTCCACCAAAAAATGTTTAAAAGCACAATGGGATCCCGTCGCTGTGGGGCATTTCAACATAATATAGCAGAGCTTCCTAGCAATTATTTTTTTACAATCTTTCACACATTATCTGGCTAAGCAGATAAAACCAGAAGTAAAACTGTGTCCATATTGTTTTGTTTGTTTGTATTAAGAGTTTAACTGTCCAGTCAACACTATTTAGGTCATTGTTGAGCAAGTCAGTTTTCCTATCCATACTTGTGCTGGGACGGCTTATACGAAATCTGTTTACCAGTTTTGTTTGTTTGATTTGAGGTTTAACGTCCCCGTCAACACTGTAAAGGTCATTTTGGAGACGTTGCTTCCAATTTTGTGGGACTTTTACCCGACATTGAGATGAAATGACATCTCAAGCCCTGTCGCCCAATGAAACCAATAGGGTTTATTTGCATGGACTGTCCACCTCGCACCGCGGTTCCTGGACAGGCTTAGATCCTCTAAGCGGTTTACCAGTACTAGTGTGCGAGCCGGATTCAGCTCTGCGTGGAAGCATCATGCAGCCCATATATTTCTTCAAGCCCCTATGGGCGGGGGCATTCTGTTTACCAGTACAGTGCACAATATTTCACCAGAAACTGACAACTGCCCTTCTTGAAACAGTGAAAGGGAGAGAATCGTCGAAGAAAAGATTTCATGATCAATCTCCATGAAATAATATTGCCGACCGCGACAGGTATCGAACCCGAGTCCACCTGATCACCAGGCAGACGTGCATCTGACTAAGCTACCGAGGCCGGCTGTGCCCAAACTGTAGTCCATAAAACACAATTGGGTGTATGTTACAAGGTTGAAGAATTCCATTTACACGCCCGTTTTGGTCACAGTAATGCAGCATTTATACTCTATGTGTTGATATTGGTGTACCTGCCAGTCCTAAATTTAATTAATGTATACATGTTCCTTATACAAGGTTGATCATTTTAGACAAAAACGTACATGATTGACCACGTGAGAAACAGCTACTGTTTTCATCTTGAATATCTTACAATTTGAGGGAAAAGTGAACAAATTAACTGCTAGGATGTCCTTTTTAGTGAATAAAATGACCTTCAGAGTTTGGTTTATTTTCAATGACCATGTTATTTTTTTTTCTGCACAGAAAATTACCTTTTGATCTTTCCACGATGGCCTTTTAATCGTTCACCCGAGTCATTTAAAGCAATACGACCTGATGACTTAGTCTTTAACCCGATTTAACCCATAATTCCAACTTAACCCATATTCTAACTTAAATTCTGTCTTTTCAGGACAAACACTCTGATTAAGATTTAAGACATCTTAATCCAATATTCAGGTGGAGATTCATTAAGACTGAAGCAAAAGAATGTGCACTCTACTGGTTAACTGCTTACGTATATGCCTGACAAGAAAAACTGTGGATAAAAAAACTGACCGGCTCAAAAATTACTTAAATAGTGTTGACTGGGCCGTTACATAAGCTGAACGTTTGTTTTGTTTGTTTGATTTGTGGTTTAACGTCTCCTCAACACTGTGTAGGTCATTTTGGAGGTGTTGCTTCCAATTTGGTGGGACTTTTACCCGACACTGAGATGAAATGACATCTCAAGCCCTGCCACCCAATGAAACCAACAGGGCTTATAGACATGGGCGGCCCGACTAGCACTGCTTTGCCTGGGCAGGTTTAGATCCTGTAAGTGGTTTACCAAAGTTTTGCCTGGGCAGGCTTAGATCCTGTAAGTGGTTTACCAGTACTTGGGTAAACCACTTACAGGATCTAAGCCTGCCCAGGCAAAGCAGTGCTAGTCGGCCGCCCATCTTTATAAGCCATATTGGTTTCATTGGGTGGCAGGGCTTGAGATGTCATTTCATCTCAGTCTCGGGTAAAAGACCCGCCAAACTGGAAGCAACACCTCCAAAATAACCTACACAGTGTTGAGGAGACGTCAAACCACAAATCAAACAAATGTTCAGCTTAAGTTTCATGAAGATTGAAGCCAAACTGTGGCCTCTACGGTGCACACAAGGTTTTAAATATGACCTAGTGACCTAGATTTTCACCTCACAAGACCAATATTCAAAATTGATCCAGATATCAAGTCAAACACTCTCGTGAAGTTTCAAGATTGAAGAAAAACTGCAGTTTCTAAGGTACACACAATTCTTTAACGAAATTTGACCCAGCAACCTCATTTTTGATCCGACATGACCCATATTCGAACTTGACTGAGAAATCTCAAGACAAACATTCAGGTGAAGTTTCATGAAGATTGAAACAAAACTGCGGTTTCTAGGGTGCACAGGTTTTAACAAACTTTGACCTAGTGACCTAGTTTTTGATCCAACATGACCTATATTCGTACTTGACTGAGATATTATCAAGACAAACAAATTGGTAAAGTTTCATAAAGACAAGATTAAAACTGTGGCCTCTAGAGGTTGCACAAAGTAAATGTTGACGACTTACGACGCACGACTGACGCACAGCTCACTTAGGGTGATCACAATAGCTCTCCTTGTGCACTTTGTGCTCAAGTGAGCTAAAAACACTTTTTAAACAGCATGTCTATCTTTTTTATATTCCAAACTGTAGAGAACAACCAAAATATAAATAAAGGGTTATCCAATACACCACAGAACTGAAAAGCATGGAGTCTACATGTTTTCTGTGCCTGACTGGCTAGTTTTGGCCAATTAGGCCTCATCAGTGACCCTCAAGTATTTTCAAAACTCCACAATGGAATAAATGATCCAGAAAGACAAGAAAATATAAACTGCACTATGATGAAGGGCAGGAAGACATTTTACGGCCACCACACATTCCCTTAACATCAGCTGTCGTGACTTTCTTTAAAAGGGTTATCCTTTCGAAGCAAGGAATACACCACAGAACTGAAAAGTATGGAGTGCACATGTTTTCTGGGTCAGACTAGCTAGTTTCGGCCAATTAGGCCTCATTAGTGACCCTCAAATATTTTCAAAATTCCACAATGGAATCAATGATCACAAAGGACAAGAAAATATAAACTATTCTATGATGAAGGGCAGGGAGACTTTTAACTGCCATGAAACATTCCCTTCACATCAGCTGTTGTGTTGTCAGCTGTTGTGAAGTAAGGAATACACCTAAGAAAAGTATGCTATTTTCAGGGAGATATGTTACTTTTATAGTTTTATTCAGATTTTTGTATTAACTACAAATCACTACCATAAAACATTTAACATAACAGGTCCAAGTCCATAACCTTGACCTTAAGGTCACAGGCAAGAGTGGGGTCATTGCTGAACGAAAATTTGTCCTATCACTAGCATCATTCCAGATCCATCATATGAGATATTAAAACTTATAATACAAATGTTGATATAAAATTTCTAAGTCCATGACCTTGCATTTGAGGTAGGTAATTGCTGATCATACCAGTTATAAACCAAATCAATCAAACATTTTGGAATATGTGAGCTGTTTGAAAATTTAAGGCAAAACTTTAACACTTAAGGTATAAGTCCATGACCTCGACCTTAAGTTCATTGGCATGGATGGGGGTTTGGTTAAATATAAATTTGGACCCAAATCTGTCATCATAGAAAAAATAAACCAAATCCATAATATGGTTGGGTGAAAATTTCAATGTAAAACTTTCAAATAAAAGTAACATCAATAAACATCAATAGTTCAGTCAGTGACCTTGACATTAGGGATAGATTCAACTAAAATGTTGATATAAAATTTCTAAGTCCATGACCTTGCATTTGAGGTAGGGTATTGCTGATCATACCAATTATAAACCAAATCCATCAAACAGTTTGGAATATGTGAGCTGTTTGAAAATTTAAGGCAAAACTTTAACACTTAAAGTACAAGTCCATGACCTCGACCTTAAGTTCATTGGCATGGATGGGGGTTTGGTTAAATATAAATTTGGACCCAAATCTGACATCATAGAAAAAATAAACCAAATCCATAATATGGTCGGTTGAAAATTTCAATGTAAAACTTTAAAACTAGAGCTGCCGCCTAACGGGCGCCAATTATACACCCGCATGCGTTGTCAGATAGTAACTCCAATATCAATCTTAAGTACTAGTAGCAAGGTGTGTGGTGTGTGAATATTAAAGAAATCGGTCAAAGAATGAGGAAGTTATGTGCAATGTTAAAGTTTTTTGTAACGGACCGACGATGACGACAAATTTTTACAAGTATTTGACCTTGAGGAAGGTCAACGTAAAGGTCAAGGTCAGGTTTGTGTATATCAATCTTAAGTACTAGTGGCAAGGTGTGTGGTGTGTGAATATTAAAGAAATCAGTCAAAGCATAAGGAAGTTATGAGCAATGTTAAAGTTTTTTGTAACGGACCGACGACGACAGACGACAAGCTGACTCCTATATACCCCCTTCAAACTTCGTTTGCGGGGGTATAATAAAAGTAAAATCAATAAACATTAATAGTTCAGTCAGTGACCTTGACATTAGGGTTAGACTCAACTTGAAAGGGATTGTTGTATCATGGCGTGTGGTGCTCTAATGACCTAACAAGTTCATGGGATAGACAAGATTAAATGGAGGAATATGTATGTCCTATGGAAATTAGCTTCTAGAAGAGAATCACTCTGGCTGGTATAAGTGATTACTCTACAGAGGTAAGGATTCCACTGAAAGTCCTGTATGTATTTCTATGGTTGCAAGACAGAGAATTTTCCTTCCACAACAGTCCCAAAGATCTAGATCCATCTTATTAGAAGGATATAGATCTTAAGGATTGTTTTGGAAGAGAATAATCCGTTTTATAACAGAATTACACAAGACTGACATATATCTGCAGTAATTTTGGGCGAGTTTAGCAGTCTTATAACCAAATAATTATAGGCCCCCGCCCATAGGGGCTTGAAGAAATATATGGGCTGCATGATGCTTCAACGCAGAGCTGAATCCGGCCCGCAAACCGGATTGCTCACTGGGTTACAGGCAAGAGTTCCGCTTGACATGAGTTTTCGTTCATATCTAAACATGTCTTCATTGCACTAGACCCTTCATTATCATGTTGGAACGGATGCAAGACCTTATAAAAATCATCAAACCTGCATGTACAGAAGTGCAATTGCCTTAGCTTGAATCTGAGTAAGGTCTTCAAGGGGCAGCCCCTATGTGCTTATAGCGTCCGGTTACCGTAAAAACCAGTTCAGTCAGTCAGGTCTTCAAAACAATAAACAACCATTTACTAATAAAGTTTGTTTTTATTTTCATCATTTAAATTGCACATAATGTAAATTTCCTAAAAACACCCCCCTCCCTTCCACTCCCCCAACATCGGGGCTTGAAGAAACAGATGGGCTGCATGATGCTTCCATGCAGAGCTGAAACCGACGCACAAGAGTACTGGTAAACCACTTAGAGGATCTAAGGCTGCCCAGGCAAAGCGGTTGGAGTCTGACCATCCATGCTTATTAAACCCTATTGGGCGACAGGGCTTGAGATGTCATTTCATCTCAATGTTAGGTAGAAGTCCAACAAAAATTGAAATCAACATATACAAATGATGTATACAGTGTTGATAGGGACATTAAACCTCAGATCAAACAAACAAAGCTGATTGTGTTTCGTTTCACTGACCGTTCCAAGGCGGTTCTTCTGTCGCGGTTTAATTTTGTTATAGTTTGTCTGAGTATCTTGGGTGTTTGTGTGGCTTATGTTATTTATTTTGGATAGCCAGTTGGCCATTTTGAGGGATAGTGACTGTCCTTTTGGCTTTCTGCTCTGTTGATGTTTCTATTAGGGTCTGATGTTTCATGTTTGTGTTTCTTTCCCTTGGTGTCTCTGACGGGAGCTGTGGGTTGTATCGATTCCTGCTCATTGCCTCCACTTCTATTTTCTACATTTTGTTCAGCAGAGCAGAACCATTTTAGCAGTTTGGGTGGAGGGTCACCCAAGGATATTCCTGTGAAACTATTTTAAAATTGGCATTGTGGTTTTGGAGATGCCATTTGAAGTAATTGTTTATAACCAGACGGAGGGCCGGACGTTTCGACAGGGACGGACAGACGACAGACAAAAGGCGATCATAGTAACACACCTTGAGCACTTAGTGCTTATATGAGCTAACAATTGGCTCCCATAGGAGAACATTTTTCATTATGAGTCAGAGTAGGCCCTTTTGCAAGAGCTGTTTTGCTTTGACAAATGGTGAAAAATGAGATGCATCACACACCTTAAATATTGATAGTGAAAACAACCTAAAGCTGTCAGAGGATCTTATTATAGCCCCACTGCAGCACAATTAGGCAGTGTTGAAATATTTTCAATTCCAGCTTTATACCAGAAAACATCACTGAAGAGCTCGAGCATGGTACATGGCAACATAAAAACTTTTCAAGGGCTTTTACTCCATAATTTCTGGGCCATTAGACCTAATTACGGTATACACAATTCATCAAACCACTGTTCATATGTGTACCAGGTTTCAACTTTGTGTAACCCTTACAGTTCTTGAGAATAGGTAAAAGCTTCATCAAAAAGGACAACAAACGTAAAAAGTTAAGCAAAATGTACTTCAAATAGTTGAAAACCTACTAAGGGACAAAACTCCAGGAGTGATGGACCATTGATTCTTATTCCAGCTTTCATAGTTCCTGTCAAGAAAATTTTCAAGAATAGTAAAATTTGAGAAATTACATAAATAGGTAACTCCATGGGTCATGGGCCCTTGGCAACTGTTCTGCCATTACAACTTTCTTATTTAAGAGACCAAGTGTGGTAAAAGTTTCATTGAGGCAGGACCACAAAGATAAAAAGGTATCAAACAAGATGTATTTTATTTTTCTGGAACCTATTGAGGGATATAACTCCAAGTGTCGCAGGCCCTTGGTCCCTATTAAGGTACAAAGGAAACAGCTAGTTAATGTCTGTTTATACAAACTTTCAGCATTCATATTTCCTGAGATATCTTATTAGAAAAAAATTCAAGAATGGCAAACTTTGAGAACCTATCAAGGGATATAAATCAATGAGTTATGGACCTTTAACCCCTACCCTTATATACTCAAAACATTCAATCATTGTTCATGTTTATAAAAACTTTCAGCTTTCTAGCTTTAATAGTTCCTGAGGTATCTGTCACAAAAGTTCTTGTGAAAGGCACTATTGGAAAACCTAACATAGGACATAACTCAAAACACAAACGTTATGTTTTGTTTGTTTGATTTGAGGTTTAACGTCCCAGTCAACACTGTAAAGGTCATTTTTGAGACGTTGCTTCCAATTTTGTGGGACTTTTACCCGACATTGAGATGAAATGACATCTCAAGCCCTGTAGCCCAATGAAACCAATAGGGTTTATTAGCATGGACGGTCCGCCTCGCACCGCGGTTCCTGGAAGGCTTAGATCCTCTAAGCAGTTTACCAGTACTAGTGTGTGGGCTGGATTCGGCTCTGCAAGGAAGCATCATGCAGCCCATATATTTCTTCTAGCCCCTATGGGGTTCGGGCCGACAAACTTTGTCTAAGGGGCCCCGGGGTGTGGCTTATTTGGACCCCAGGGGCATGATTGGCCGGATTTTTGTAGGTGACCACTTGACATTGTTACAAGCTAAATATCCAACCTCTGGGTCCTGTGGTTTCAGAGAAGAGGATTTTAATATTTCCCATTGTAAGTCTGTGGGAGCTTTATGTTGCCATGGCAACAAGAATTCCAATCGGATCAGCCCAAAAACCTCATGCAGCCTTTCCCCATACCTGATGATGCTTCTTATGAAATTTCATCAATATTGGCTATGGGGTATTAGAGATATACCTACTTGAAATTGTTTGCTGACGCACGCACGACGGACGAAATGTGAGCACAAAAGCTCACCTTGTCACTATCGAACCGAAACAAAATTCAGGTAGTACGTACTACAGATGGACAGAAAGATGAATGAGCAAGCAGAAACACAAACTGCCAAAATGAAAACATAATACCCTGCCACTAATGAGAGGCAGCATATAAAAACTTGGGTATAAAACTTTAAAGTGACACCCTTGCCATGGTGACAAAAATAGCTCCTTATATTTTTATAGACAAGCTTATATGCAAAAACAGGTTCATATAACTTGAAATGTGACTACAGGACACAGATGTCCCCGCCTGAGTGAGTGGGTGTTTGTGTTTTACATCTCACTAACAGCTAAGGTCATATGGAGACGGGACCTCGGTTTAAAGACTCATCCAAAAGTCTGGAGAAGCCCGGGATCGATCCTGTGACCCCTGATTTACAATGCGAGTAGTAGAACCACGGCACCAAGGGGGCTTCTATGTCCCCGCCTGAAAATATGTTGATGTTAGTAGTTGACCTTTGACTGATGTCTGACCTTGACCTTACAGGTACCGACCTGGGTCTCGCGTGCAACAAATTGTCTCAAGATGGTTAACATTCCTGCCAAGTAATTTCCAAGTCCATCCAGGAACAACAAAGGTATTGAGCAGACACAACAGACACATTTCTTTACCTTTGACCTCTAAGTATGACCTTGATTTTGGAGGCACCAACCTGGGTCTTGCGCATGATACATCAACTCAGGATGATTAATATTTCTACCAAGTAATTTCCGAATCTATTCAGAATAACCAGACACAAGAAAAAGACATTTTCTTTACATTTGACTGCTAAGTATGACCTTGACCATAAAGGTACCAACCTGGATATTGTACATGACATATCCTCTCATGAAGGTTAACCATTCTGCCGAGTAATTTCAAAAATCCATCCAGAAATAAGGAAGTAATTGACCGTGTTTAAGTTTCTGACCCTTTTATTAACCTTTGACCTCTAATAAAACCTTGACATGGAGGTGTGGACCTGGGTTTTGTGCGAGATAGATAGTCTCATGCTGGTTAACATTTCTGCCAAGCAATTTCAAAATCCATCCAGAAATAAGAAAGTTATTGATCATGTTTAAGTTTCGGACCCAAATTTTACCTTTGACCTCTAAATACAACCTTGACCTTGGAGGTACATACCTGGATTTTGGAGGCAATACATTGTCTCATGATTTTAACATATTGACCAAGCAATTTCCAAAGCCATCTGGTAATAAGGAAGTTATTGGCCATGTTTAAGTTTCGCATAACCAAAAACACACCTATATAATTTTTACCCCCTTGAACCCCTCTTTTATATAGTAAAACTGGGGTTTACAGGGGTAATCAATTTTCTTATTTCTGCTCTAAAACATATATTGAGGGTACTCATTAGAACCGCCTCTAGAGGCAGTTCTAATGAGTGCCCAAAACATACATTGTGGGTACTCGTTAGAATCACCTTGAAGAGGTGGTTCTAATGAGTACCCACAATCTATGTTTTGAGCAGAAATAAGAACAAGAGCTGTCTCATGACAGCATAGCTTGTTAGCAACAAATTACAAAGATGTCAAAGATTTTGACCCCTAGCTGCACCCCATCCCCACTCCCAGGCATGAACCCAAGGGTGTGTTGTCTTGGAATCTCAGAAGACACTCCCAGGTACCCAAGTTGTAAATATTAATGCTTTGTGAGGAGTGGCTGTTGAGATATAAGCATTTCAAAAACTTTTAACAGTTTTACAGAAGTGTTCTAGATTTTGACCCCTAGCCCCACCGCGGGGCATGAACCCAGGGGTCTGTTCTCTTTGAACATCAGAAGACACTCCCAGGTACTTTAGTTCCAAATATGAGTGGTCTGTGATGAGTGACTGTTGAGATATAAGCATTTGAAAAACTTTTAACGCAGTGTAGTGGGAACGCACACACAAACGTGCATGCCGAGGTGACAACAATAGCTCTCCATGTACTTCATACTGGCAAGCTAAAACTAGCACAATTTTTCATCTTAAAATTTTCTTTTTTCTGTGGTAAAATTTACACTGTATTTGTATTGGCAGGTTTTCGTGATGGGATCAACATTTTGACCTTTAACCTTTTATACGACCTTGACCTTGGATGTACTGTCCTGGTAATTTCAAAATCGATCCAGAAATAAGCAAGTTATTGACCCTGTTTAAGTTTAGGACGGACATAGGAATGGACAGACAAAAACGGACAGGGGCAACACTATATGTCCTTCCACCATTTTTTGAATGGTGGGGGAATAAAAAAAGGTTTGCTACAGGAGCAAACTTCAACAATGACAATTTTTTATAGAAAAATTAATACAGATGAAAATAGCTGAATTTGAAAACAACATAGAGCCTGAAATGGCGGTTCATAATGAGTTGCCCCATCTAGATCTGAACTGTTTGCCCTCTAGTCTTTGAATTTTCAATAGGATATTGCTTTGATGAAACGTTGTTTTAATGTTGCAGAAGCAGATTTTGTTATCAACTTTTTGTGCTTGAAGGGTTGAACTCTCAAGAGTATGTCAAGGTTTCGTTTCTAAGACAGGTATGGTAGTTGTCAGCCCCTTTCTCTGTCTGTCTTGGAGTTGGATTCTCTGGTTACCAGCCAACAGCTGCCAGTGTCATAGTTCTCCATGAAAACCTATAAAAAATGTTAAATGTATTATTAATGAGTATGGATATACCTTTATGTACCGGCCCCGATAGCTTAGTTGGTAGAGTGTCCCCTCCCGGGAACAGGAGGTCACGGGTTCGATACCGGGCCGCGATATACCAAAGCTGTTAGAAATGGTACTAGCTGCTCCTCGCTTGGCACTCAGATTTACGGGGTAGAGCTAGGCATGGTCGACCCAGTGTCAGGATAATGTGACTGGGTGTGGTATCATGTAATGTGTCTGGGACATGATACTTCAGTGAAGCAGCACTATAAAAGTGAGCATTGAGCTCCCTGTCGCAACCAGACACCGTCGTGATATGACTGAAAAATTTTTGAAAGAACGTTAAACACGAATTCACACATATACCTTCATGTTATTTTGCTTCTAAATGTAAATGCGACACAAGTTTTGAGATTTCCTGTTTGCCATCCTAACAAAGAAATGCTTCCAAATGGTGGCAACACTTAATTAAATAAAAAAACTTGCTCCCTTAAAGACTTAAGAGGCCTCAAGGGAACATGGTCTTTTAGAACAAATGCCAATGTAATGGGAGGCAAATTCTTGATAACATTAATCATCCCTGAAAGTACTCTCGTTTATATCCATGTTCTTTGCATGCATGCATACATGCATGCATTTAGAAATCCTGAGTTTAACCAAGTTGTTTTTTAAATACAGTACTAAAGTAGTTCTCACTGAAAATAAGGGAAATTCTTTTTGACAATATCTAACTCACTATCACAAAGTTCATGGAAAACAACTCTCTCACCCCTGTAGGAATTCTTTCTACTTGTAGCCTAATAGTGAATATATACTGAGACAGACATAAATGAGCAAACAGTGCAGTCCCAGATCCTTAGAACAGTCTTATCAGAGGTTACACTATCTGTCATTTGATCCCCATCTTTTGGCAAATACCTGGATTATAAAACCACACTCTTCCATTTCCAAGACAATAATCATAATTAATAGTTATTATTGTATGTGTCCAAGTCTTAAGAATTTTTAAGAAAGTATAGAACTTTCTCAGCCCCCGCCTATCGGGGCTTGAAGAAATAGATGGGCTGCATGATGCCTCCACGCAGAGCTGAAACCGCCCCACACATGAGTACTGGTAAACAGCTTAAAGTCGGACCGTCCATGCTTATAAACCCTATTGGTTTCATTGGGTGGCAGGGCTTGAGATGTCATTTCATCTCAATGTCATGTCGAAGTCCTATAAAATTGGAAGCAACGTCTCCAAAATGACCTTTACAGTGTTGACGGGGAAGTTAAACCGCAAATCAAACAAACAAAATAGAACTTTCTGTATTTGTTCTTGACTATTTAAAGACTTACTAAAAGACTTGATCACAGACAGATGTGCATTCAAGGTGCAGATCAGTGTTCCTTCATGGTGCACTTCCTCACTTATGTGGTAGGTCGAATTTTGAGCCACTGGACTGTCGGGCACTGAAATGTTGATATCATATTATGGGTTATGTTCAAATGAAAGGCTGAATACGTTAATTGCCCTTATTATTGGGATATATGGATGACTTGTTATTTTACATTCTTTTCAACAGTATTTTCGTCATACCAAGACGATCATAGGCTGATAATGAAATGTTGTGTGCAATGGAATCCAGTTGACGTTTAAGAAGATTTTGCATCAAGTGGGGTGAACTCAGGACTGCTAGATCAGTAGGCCAGCACTTAACCCACTGAGCTACCATGGTTCTGCCTCGACACTGGGAAGCTTTAATCCATTACTTCAACTTCCATTGTGGAAGTTTGAAAATACTTGAGGGTCACTGATGAGGCCTAATTGGCCGAAACTAGCTTGTCTGGCCCAGAAAACATGCACACTTCATATTTTCCAGTTCTGTGGTGTACCCCTTGCTTTCAAAGGATAACCCTTTTATAGAACATATTTAACTTCACTACAGTTGATGTCTGGGAATGTGTGGTCGCAGTAAACAGTCTTCCTGTCCTACATCATAGTGTAATTTGTATTTTCTTGTCCTTTGGGATCATTGATGCCATTGTGGAAGTTTGATAATACTTTAGGGACAATGATGAGGCCTAATTGGCTGAAACTAGCTAGTCTGGCCCAGAAAACATGCAAACTTCATATTTTTCAGTTCTGCGGTGTATTCCCTGCTTCCAAAGGATAACCCTATTATAGAACATATTTAACGTCACTGCAGCTGATGTCTAAGAATGTGTGGCGGCTGTAAAAAAGTCTCCCTGCCCTACATTATAGTGTAATTTGTATTTTCTTATACTTTATGATCATTGATTTCATTGTGGAAATTTGAAAATACTTGAGGGTCACTGATGATTGGCCGAAACTAGCTAGTCTAGCCCAGAAAACATGCACACTTCATATTCTCTAGTTCTGTGGTGTATTCCTTGCTTCCAAAGCATAACCCTTTTATAAAACGTATTTAACTTTTCCTTCAGAATTCACTTTAATAGAATGCTTCTAGAGAAATAGTCTCAACTAGTAAAGGAGCATGATTCAGATTCAGAGTCAAGCACACTTTGTCTTGATATGTGGATTCATTATAGTTTATACAGTCAATTATGGATGTCTCAAAAACAAAGTACAGCTCAAACTACTGATTTCACAAGTACATTTTCTGGTCCATTTGAGATACCAGTAGTATAAGAGTACAGTTGAACTGTAATGACTAGAGGCCCAAGTGGGCCAGAATCACTCATCTGGATGAGGATGATCATATATATTACATTGTACCTTGGTTGCCATCTTGTCTTATCAGATCACATTGCTTTAATTTAAAATTTATCAGTTCTGAATCTGCATGCTGCCTTGATGCTTCTTATTAAGTTGCCAGCCTCGGTAGCTCAGTTTGATGCGCGTCTGACTGGTGATCAGGAGGATGCAGGTTCGATTCCTGCCGGGGTCGGCAACATTCTTTCGTGGAGATTGCTCATGAAATCTTTTATACGGCCATTTTCCCCCTTCCGCTGATTCAAGAAGGGCAGTTGTCAGTTTCTGGCAAAAGAATGTGCACTGTACTGGTTAACCGCTTACATATAAGCCTATCCAGGAAAGTGTGGATAGGTAAACTGACCGGCTCAAAAATGACTTAAAACAGTGTTGACTGGGCTGTTAAACTCCAAACCAACAACAACTTCTAATTAAGTTTCTGAACAGCTAAGTCTGATTTAGGATTTATGAAGAGATGATGTTGGTGCAGAGTGGAGGTGTATAGTTTGTAAGGGCAGAGCTATCGTTTGCAGCTGCTTTTGGCAGTAGATTTGGTTTGAAGGTTTTCAAAATGGCCTCCTTGCAGGCCATCCTGCATATCACAACAAAACAATTTTAGCAATTGTAGATTTCCATGTCACCCTGATGCCTCTCATTAAGTTCAATCCAACTTCTGACATAGTTTAGGAGATGTTATTTGAATAGTAAGGTAAATAATAAGGTTCTATCTGGTACACATACCTTTACCAGAATCTTTAACATAAACAAATTCTAAGTCACTGACCTTGACCTTGAGGTCATGGGCATGGGTGGGAGTACTGCTGAATAAAACTTTGGCCCTATATCTGTCGTCATACCAAATATGAACCAAATCCAACTCATGGGTTGGAAAATATGAGTTCATGTTCTATCTGGCCTTAACCTGAGTTTAACATGACTTGTCAGCCCACACATATCGGGGCTTGAAGAAATAGATGGGCTGCATGATGCTTCCACCCAGAGCTAAAACTGGCCCGCACACGAGTACTGGTAAACCGCTTAGAGGAACTAAGCCTGCCCAGGCAAAGCCATGCGAGTCGGCCCATCCATGCTTATTAATCCTGTTGGTTTCATTGGGCGGCTACCGTGTGAAATGTGTAATGCAATCGTTATTTTTTCCACCTTAATTCGCCTATCAGAGTACACCAGGCTCCGTTTCTTCATCGGTGGCATCTGACGGGCAACCAGACCTGGTTTCGCCATCTAAAGACACTCTATCGTGTTAATTCTTAGAGGATCTAAGCCTGTCCAGGTCAGACCTTCCATGGTTATAAACCCTATTCGTTTCATTGGGCGGTAGGGCTTGAGATCCCATTTCATCTTAAAGTCTGGTCAAAGTCCCACAAAATTGGAAGCAACGTCTCCAAAATGACCTTTACAGTGTTGACTGCGATGTTAAACTTCAAATCAAACAAACAAACAAACATGATTTGTGTGTAAGTATGTACACATACTAGTACAGATGGAGGTTCGAATGCACAGAAAACTATATCCTCCAGGCATCATCCTATGCGGGTGAGTAATAATAAAGAGTCTATCTACCAGATAAAATTGGTTGGGTCCCTAAATGTGTCTTATCACATGGAATAAGAATATATATGGTTTATGAATGTGGATCTGAATGGTTTCTGAGATATAGGGCCCTTTATGAAGTGGAGTGGGTGGGGCATGGCCCGGGCACAAATTGGGGGACCCTGCCATTTTTTATTATTCCCCATTATAAGTCTATGGAAATCACCCGGTAAACAACAAAGAGCAAGTCTAAAAATAGAATGCCGTGTTCCATAAGATTTAACAGCTTGTGAAACTTACTTAACAAGGTAAAAGCTGGTATCATACATTGCCGACAAAAGGCACCTATGGCCGTCAGCCAGGCTGTTGACGAGAGTCCCCTATGGCAGTGAAGGGCTTAACAATACATACTCTTAGGTAGCTGATGGCCTATTCACAAATCAGATTTCCTGCAATGCCATCTATTTGCAGCAGCAAATTGTTTTCCTTAGTGCTTGTCATTTGTTTGCCAATCAGAAGATACATTGCTATGAAAGGTTGTCCCACAACTTAAATGTAAAAAAAAAACAAGAGGCCCATGGGCCACTATGCTCACCAGAGCTCAGGTGGGCACTGCCCAATGATAGCCATGTATTTTAACATGATGTGATTTTAATCTACCAATTATAAAGTCTCCCAAATGAACCCCTATATCCAAATGAGCATCCATCTGGACTCAGTATCTAAAACATTAGGCCTTTTATTAAGTAGAGGGTGTAGGGCAGGGACCCAATGGAGCTCTGGCTGGAATCACTAAACGCGTATTATCATAAGGAATAAGAATATATATGGTGTAGCAGTGGGGATCTGTATACCGAGTTATAAGGCTTCTTAAGCGGTGGAGGTGTTTCCAAGATATTGGGTCTTTAATGAAATGAAGGGGTGGGGCACGACTCCGGCACATCCTGGGGGACCCCCAGGTTAGTGTCAATGAATGCGTCATATCATAAGAAACAAAAATATATAAGGTTTTGGGGCGGGGATCTGAATGGTTTCTGATATAGATGGCCTTTCGTGAAGTGGAGGGGTGGGGCAAGGCCCCGGTGCAACCAGGAAGACCTCCAAATTGGTGTCAATGAATGAGTCTCTTCATAAGGAACAAGAATATATAGGGTTTAGGTGTGGGGATCTGTAAGGTTTCCAAAATATTGGGCCTTTAATGAAATGGAGGGGGTGAGGCATGACCCCCGCACAACCCGGGGACCCCCAGGTTGGTGTCACTGAAAGCGTCTTATCATAAGGAACAAGAATATAATATTATATGGTTTTGGGGTGGGGATCTAAATGGTTTCTGAGATATATGGCCTTTTGTGAAGAAGAAGTGGTGGTTCAAGGCCCAGGCACACCCCGGGAGACCCCCAAGTTGGTGTCAGTGAATGTATAGTTTCATAAGGAACAAGAATATATATGGTTTAGGGGTAGGGATCTGTAAGGTTTCCAAGATATTGAGCCTTTTATGGAATGGAGGGGGTGGGACATGACCCCGGTACGTACCGGGGGACTCCCAGGTTGGGGTCAATGAATGCATCTTATCATTAGGAACAAGAATATATATGGTTTAGGGGTGGGGATCTGTAAGGTTTCCAAGATATTGGGCCTTTTATGGAATGGAGGGGGTGGGGCATGACCCCAGCACATACCGGCAGACCCCCAGGTTGGTGTCACTGAATGCATCTTATCATAAGGAACAAGAATATGTATGGTTTTGGGGTGGGGATCTGGATGGTTTCTGAGTTATATGGCCTTTTATGAAGTGGAGGGGGTAGGGCATGGTCCCGGCTTAACCTGGAGGACCCCCATGTTGGCATTAAAGCATATGGCTGAGAGACATTTACAAAAGGAACATTTCTATAAAAGTTTTGTCAAAATATCTGCAATGACTTGGCAGTAAATGCCAGTAAATGCAATTTTTCAGTTTTCCCCATTATAAGTCTATGGAAAATCTAAGCTGCCATAGCAACCAAACTGAAGAGTCAAATTTTATAAAAAAAAATACAAAATCTGTAAAGGCAAATATGGTGAATATTTCCAAAAACTCTCAGCCTTATAGAGCATTCGGTTTCTGAGGAGATGAGTTTTAAGTATTTTTTTTCTATTTTTTTTATTTTGGTTTCCATGGCAACCAATACAAATGAGCAGTAGGCCTAAAATCATACGGCAGCTAGTAGATTGCCTAAGGAACATTTTTATGTAAGTTTTGTCAAAATATCTGCAGAGGCTTGGCAGTAAATGCCATTTTTCAATTTTTCCCATTATAAGTCTATGGAAACTACAAGTTGCCATAGCAACCAAACTAATGAGACGATTTTGATAAAAAACACAAACTTTCAATCCCCCATCCCAAGGATGCTACAGATAAAATTTGAGCCCAATCGGCCCAGTGGCTTCAGAGGAGATGTCCTTTGAAAATGTTGACGTCATAGGACAGACGACGACGACGGACAACTGCCTATCCTATAAGCTACCCCGGAGCCTTCGGCTCTGGTGAGCTAAAAAAAACACTGAGTGATTAAATACTGAACACAACTCTAACAATTGACCTTAAGTTACTAAAGGACAAATCTGTATTAATGCTGTTGTTCATGTAACTAATGGTTATAAATAGAAAATAGTCAGACTACTTTTATCGATGGTACCTGTTATGTCGGGCCCCGCCCATCAGGTTGAAGATATAGATAGGCTGCACGATGCTTCCACGCAGAGCTTAAACCGACCCGCACACAAGTACTGGTAAAGCGCTTAGAGGATCTAAGCCTGCCCAGGCAAAGTGGTGCGAGTCGGCCCGTCCATGCTTATAAACCCTATTGGTTTCATTGAGCAGCAGGGCTTGAGATGTCATTTCATCTCAATGTCGGGTAAAGTCCCACAAAATTGGAAGCAACGTCTCCAAATGACCTTTACATTGTTTACCGGGACGTTAAACCTTATATCAAACAAACAAAAAACCTGTTATGTCAGAGAGTTGTGTTAGAGAGCTATCTATGGAATCTGGTTGGGTTTGCCAAACACTGAATACACAGATCAGGTGTCGGGGAATGCGGTTTCCGCTCAGCCGGCTGCTCAGGACCACACTATTTGTTTAAAGAATCTGGTTAGCAATTAAAACCTCCCAGTGAAAGTATATCAGCTAAAATCAGTCCAATATTTTAACTCACAGCAGGTTTATCTGTATGTTCCGCTGGAACTCAATGAGATAGCAGCCTTTGACATCATACATGTTAACTTCTATGCAAGCATGTATATTAGTTCATTGTTTAACCTACCATTTATGCCATATTTTTGTGTTTAACCCATGTCTTGCTGAACCAGGATATACTCCGCCTTTCTAAACAGTGTGGATCCAGATAGAAGCCATCTGCTAAGGATCTACACTGTGTGTGATTCTGTTTGACAGTTTGAATGAATACATTAAATATCAAGTACATGAATGCATTAATGCATCACAATAACAAATCAGAAGCAAAGGCAGTGATCTGTAGAATGAACACCCTTTTAAACCCCACTTTACATAGGTAAAAGTCGGAAGAGTAGGTGATGTCATTATTTTAATTTATTAGCAACATCTTTTTATTGGAATAGTTCTTTATTTTCTTATTGTGATTTTTTTCCTGTGGCCTTTTTCTGTGACTATTTCCGTGACTTTTTTCTGCGCGCCGAAAGTACAGAGAGACAAAGTGAACATAATATATAATCTTGGCTTGCGAAGATGAGTAAATTCTTACTTTATTCCCTGATCAAATCCATTTTTAATGGCAGATTCAATCTGTCATTTCTAGCTATCCTGCGTGTTGTAAAGTAGTTCCGGCTTTCTTACGACTCTTTCCGGCTTTGACCGCCAAAGAAATATGAGTCCGCACTAACTGTAGTCCGGTTTGGCGCAGTTATCAAAATTGTACATCCTTTAATCGCAATACAAACTTTTGAAGCAAACGACTTGACGATTTTATCTTACCTTCAAGAGAATAGATTCAGCATTTCATATGAATCAGCTGCATCATGCGAGACTGTATACCCAGATCAAAGGGGCATCTGCTTGGACGTCTGCTCAGGTTTTACACTGTTTTCTAACAGTGCTGTCAATATTAAATCCTTATAGACCAGCCGGTCAGCTGCAGACCAGAATATTAATGGATTTTCCGACATTCGAGGTCAAATCTAGGTCAGTAACAACTAGGTGTATATCAGACTTTGCGAGAAAGGCTGTCCCTTTCAACCCTGGAATATGGTACAGATACCTATGCAAACAGTGTAGGTCCTGTGATATAATTATAGGTGCCATATTTAGCAGAATGGATGAGCCTAACTTCAGTGATGGAAGAGTACACTCCAGAAACTCAAGGCAGTGAATAAATCAAAGCACTGACACCAATCATGCCGATTGTCTCTAAATGCAGGCTGGTCATGAACGAGGACTTTGACTGATCCGTTTAAACTTAAGATGTTAGGAACTGATGCAAAAATGTAGAACAAGATCAGCACCGTGTTCTGTGGCATTTGATCTTAGTCTTCATTGTTTGCCAGATCGAACATTTGATTCAAGTGCAGTGTACCCAACACTGACAAACGACCCGGCTATGTTTGGGTTGTTTGTTTGGCATTCGACCCAAAGTTACTAATAAGAAAAGCGATTCAGAGCTAACGTCTACTGACCATCTCGGAATAACCTTTTTCTTGCAGAAAACAGCCGCAGTGAGATCAGGGTATTCCATAAGACTGAAGAGGGTCATCCTGAAATCGTAGGGTGAGCTTGGCAAACAGTGTAGACCAAGTTCAAATAAAAATCAAAAATGAGAAAAAATAAAAAAAAAATAAAAATCAAACGCTGCAGAATGCGCTTCTTATCAAAATCTTCACTATTTGTTTGGAATTGCAGAGTTAAATTAAACAGTTTAAATCTCAGCCCAGGACTTTTACCCCAACCTGAATCCCACCAACACTTTCGGTGCTATGATTCTGAAACCAAACGATTGCATGATTACAATACGCTTATGCGCCATGCCCTTAAGCTAAAAAGGTTAAATAAATCAACCGTGACGTATGGTTACCAGCCTGGCCACGATCCTGTGTTTTGTTTTGTTTGATTTGAGGTTTAACGTCCCCGTCAACACTGTATAGGTCATTTTGGAGACGTTGCTTCCAATTTTAGGGACTTTTACCCGACACTGAGATGAAATGACATCTCAAGCCCTGCCCCCAATGAAACCAATAGGGTTTATATGCATGGAGGCTTTGCACCGCTTTGCCTGGGCAGGCTTAGATCGTCTAAGCAGATTACCAGTACTCGTGTGCGGGTCGGTTTCAGCTCTGCGTGGAAGCATCATGCAGCCCATCTATTTCTTTAAGCCCCGATGAGCGGGGGCCAACGATCCTGTGTATCACCTTCACACCAGCGCTGATAGAAACCACATGTTCAGGATCAAACTTTTGATGTGTGATGTAAGGTCGTGCCTAGAAAAGAAATTGTATTTTGTTCTCAAAAAGCATCACGTGAGAATGTATTGCAACATTTTTTATTAAACCCTGGACAGTTAGAGTGAGTGAGTGAGTGTTTGTGTTTTACGTCCCACCAACAGCTAAGGTCATACGGAGATGATACCTCGGTTTAAAGACTCATACGAAAGCCTGGAGAAGTTCGGGTTCGATCTTGCGATCCCTGGTTTACAAGGCGAGTAGCATAACCACTACATCACGGAGGCTTCTAATGGACAGTTAGATGCTGGACGTAAAGCGGATGGCGTTGACTCTGATTTTGGGCGCCACATGTGTGTTATCTAAATGCCTGTTGGAGTGACATCTTACTATCAACAGACGCTAAACGTCGACGTAGCGGAAGACCGACGTCATCCGACAGACACATATGCGAAGCAGATTTCCGCCGGCATATGCTACACTGTAGATAAACAAAGGGTTTCAACTACCGACTAATAAGCACTGACACTGAACGTCGCCCTTATGCGATGCACTTTTGAGAGCTAGACGTCCCTGTCGTGACCAAAATTAATATGTCGACACAGTACGGAACACTTACGCTGGTGCCTGAAATACGTACATGTATATTGGCGTCTAAGCGACTCGCGTGATATGCGTTTCAGTGACACATCGCACTTCAGCGTGAATCACGCCGATTGTCGTTTCGGGATGTTTCGACATATGTGTAAGGTATGCCAAGGCGACGCGTGCGTAATAGAGCATGATATATCGGATGGAATAAGCGAAATTGTATGTCGAGCTATTGCATGTAGCTAGCGACATTAAGAACATTTAAGATCATGGCTGAGATGTTAACTGAACAGCGAGACGTTACATCAATCAAATGCGTCGGCCTCGCGTGGCTCCATTTATTTGTTTAAGCTCAAAATCCAGGATATCTAATCCAGCAGGATTGCGGGCGGGATTATAGTGCTGTTCTTATTCAAAAATGTCTTCAAGCCAATGGAATTCATGTACTGGACTGACCAGCCCTTCTCCTCCGATCTCTTTCCCATAGAGTATCTTTTTGGGGGAGGTATCCACAACCGACCAGACAAAAATGTTACTTATTGACAGTAGCATTGTTAAAACTTGAATTTTAATGTTTGGTTTTGAAAATGTAGTTTCTTTCCAAAATTTGAAACATCGAATGGCATTTCATAATACCATCGGTGTATAGACATCTGCAAACATATCATACAATGGAATTTGCAGAACTACTTTTCTTAATTTTAAGATCTTTTAGAAAGGTTGTCTGTAAGTTTTCACAGCGTGTTGATTTTGTCATAGAATCTGTCATTTCAGTGCCTTTGGCGCTTTGATTAACATACTAACCTCCTGTGATGCCCACTGGAATCGGCTCTATCAGCTTGTTAGTGCAGAGCAATTAGGGCTGAAACACTGCATCTCCTTTGTGTTGCCCACATCAAATTGGTATTCTTCTACAAGAGTTTGGCATCTTGAACCATTGTTACTTTACCCTTGAAGAAAAATATTAAACAGATTAAATCTCTTGCTTTCTCCTAGAGTTCTTGCAAACTTGTGTATTTCCTAGTCTATTATTCAATTTTAAGTGTATAAGGTACTGATGCAATTTTCCAGGTAACAAATTTATGAAAACTGGTAAGTAACATGAAAATAAAACAATGTTCAGTACTTTCTCTTAACTTTGTCCTTTGGCAAAGAAAAACTTTTTATTGTTATTCAGTTACTTAATACTTCATACATAATGTCCAAAAATCGAATGAGGATAAGTTTGTTATTAGTAAGTAAAGTTATGATGTCATCAATTTCTATTAAATCTAGAATGGTTGTCTGGGGACAACTTGTCAAGCCCACTGTTTGCTTAAATGACCTATAGGCATGTGAAGAACTGATTCACTCAATTATTATACAAACACCACTCAAACAAAACCATGCTTAGACAGCAATTTCTTTTTTGTAATATTTATGAACCAAAAATTTCAATTAACAATATTTACTCTTGAGTCAATGATCATTTTATTGTCTGACCTTCAAGTGTGAACTTGACTTCAACTTACCTGAGCATATGTTTCAAATGAACAACCGTGCCAAATTGTTTTTAAATCCATGCATAAATGTAGAAGTTATGGCTCGACAAGCTCAATTTACGACCATTTTATCAGTTGACCTTCAGGTGACCTTGACCTATAACCTACATGAACAAATGTTTCTAAAAAGTAAACAACTGTGCCAGATTATTTTGAAATCCATGCATAAATGTAGAGGTTCTGGCCTGGTCAAGCTAAATTTTAAATGAAAATTTTATCAGCTGACCTTCAGTGTGACCTTGGCCTTCATCAACCCTGGAGAAATGTTTCAAATGAACATGTGTGCCAAATTATTTTTAAATCCAAGCATAAATGTAGAAGTTATGGCCTAGACAAGCTCAACTAATTACCATTATATAATCTGACTCATAACTGTGACCTTGATCTTCAGCCTACCTGATTAAATGCTTTAAATGGCACTGCTACTTCTCAAGGAGAACAACTGTGCCAAATTATTTTGAATTCCATACACAAATGTAGATGTTATGGCCGGGACAAACTCTAAATATTATTTCATTATTCATATTAAACAATCATTTTATTATTTGACCTTCAACTGTGGCCTTAACCTTCAACCTGCTGATTAAATGTTTCAAACGGCTCTGCTACTCCTCAAGGAGAACAACTGTGACAAATAATTTGGAAATCCATGCATGAATGTACAACTTATGGCCTGGACATGCTCAAATTATTATTTATTTTACCATTTACAGCCATTTCATCATTTGAACTTCAAATGTGACCTTGAGGTTCAACCTACACGTACCTGAACAAATGTTTCAAATGGCACTGCTCTGAGTGAGTCAGACTGTCCAGTGCATATAGGCCTTCTGGTTTCATTGAGCAGAAGGGCTCGAGATGTCATTTCATCTCAATGTTGGAAAAAAGTCCCAACATCTCCAAAATGACCTAAAGACAAAAGTGTTAATGGGGATGTTAAAACTCAATTCAAACAAACAAACAAACATATGGCACTGTTACACCTCAAGGAGAACAACTGCTCCAAATTATTTTGAAATCCATTCATGAATGCAGAAGCTATTGTCCGCAAGCTCCATTTATGACCATTTATCCTTTGACCTTCAAGTTAAGACCTTGACCTACAACCTACCTAAATAAATGTTTCAAATGGCACTTCTACTCATCGAGGAGAACAAAACCCAATCTATAACTGACTATAGCGCTTTTTTATGATCAAGAATATGATATACGAGAAGCACTTTTTTATGATCAAGAATATGATATGAAAAATAATCAACCATACTTACATCAAATAGCAACAGTGATAATGAAGGAACAGCAGCAAACTGTATAAGGAGTTGCATTGACAATACACACTTTAATAAATATTGCAAATATTGCCAAGAGTTCTATATAAAGTGACACAAATTATTATGACATCTCGCCTCATAACTTGCTTTACATTTGTGTAAAGGTTTGTGAAAATATCGGAAACGGTTTCTTAGTTATGGAGTGGAAACAAATTATTACTGTACTGAGTTTATTCCAAGTTCAAAGGGCAATAACTCCAAAAGTAAGCAAACCAGAGTAACGGTTCTTCTGCTCTGCACCTCGACTCATCGTTCTTTACATTTGCTTTACAGATGCGTGAAAATATCTGAAATATTTTCAGAGTTATGGAACGGACACAAATTTTAATATTACTGTACTGGGTTTATTCGGAGTGCCATTTTTCAATGTTCAAAGGGCAATTATTCCTAAAGTAGGCAATCCAGAGTTATGGTTCATGCACTATGCAAATCATCTCATAGTGCTTTACATTTCTGTGAAGTTTCATGAAAATACCTCAAAAGGTTTTTGATGACAAGGTTAAAATTGCCATTTTTCAATGTTCAAAGGGCAATAACTCCAAAAGTTATGGTTCATGCGCTCTGCACGTTGTCTCAAAGTGCTTTACATTTGTGTGAAGTTTCATGAAAATACCTCAAACGGTTTTTGAGTTATCATGAATAACAGCATTACAGTTGGCATTTTTCAATGTTCAAAGGACAATAACTCCAAAAGTAGGCAATCCGGAGTTATGCATCCAAAGGATAACCCTTTTATAGAACACATTATGGTTTTACACTCTGCACATCGTCTTATAGCGCTTTACATTTGTGTGAAGTTTCATGAAAATACCTCGAACGGTTTTTGATGACATGGTTAAAATTGCCATTTTTCACTGTTCAAAGGGCAATAACTCCAAAAGTAGGCAATCCAGAGTTATGTTTCATGCACTCTGCACATCGTCTCATAGTGCTTTACATTAGTGTGAAGTTTCATGAAAATACCTCAAATGGTTTTTGAGTTATGATGAATAACGGAATTACTGAATCAAAGAAGGACAAGGCAAATCCAATATAGCCCCCACTTTTTTAAAGCAGGGCTATAATTATTTTGAAATCCATACATTATGTAGAAAATCCAGACAGACACACAATTCATGCACAATGCACACATGCACATACACCAAACTCAAACTGTAAAAACTATGTCTTGCTCATCACAAGCAGGCTCGACAAAAGTGTGAACTTTTATGGCAATAAAATCTTACTACAAATAGTCATATATGACAACTGCATATTTCTCTTGAAGTCACTTCATTTGAAATTTATGAAACTTTCCAAAGGTTTTGTCTCTTAAATTTCGTATGAAATGCCCACTCATGTAAGATCCTTCTTTTTTTTCAGAACAGAAGTACAGGTACATAAACACCGTTCAAGCACATCAGAGTTGTGCATGGCATTAGGTCAGTCAGCCATCAGTTGAATTACCTATTGTGTTTAAATACTGGAACACTATAATCCATTATTTTTTATTTGGAATAAATTGAAAATTAAGGGTTCTAGGTGTCCCAATGGTATGTTATGCTACAGTACCTCTTCTATTGCCGTTGAAAGGCCAGCAAGCAACGGTTCAACTGTCATCTGCAGTCAGCAATGCTTCTTGTCTGACTTGGCAACACAGATTCTGTCAGAAGTCTCACTAACTGTCTCTAGGTAGCTCATAACTGGTCCAGAGTTCTAAAATAATTCAATACATGTATACAGTGTTATGCACATAGCGATACTTTGCATTTCTAGCAACTATGATCTGCTATGATCTAACATACTAAACTGATGGTTCTAGAGCAGAAAAAAATTGCAACACCTACAGGGTTTTCATTAAGAGGCGGTAGGATGCCAAAATGACCGCCTCAATTTATTTTCTGGTCATGTCAAATGTTTTGTTTTGTTTTTTTAATTTAAGTCTTAAGAAATTTTAGAAATTTGCCGCCTCAAACTGGTGAATGGCCTCTTAAGAAAAATCTGATGGAAAACCCTGCACACAGGCTCACCAGAGTCCAGTTCCAAATTACCACCGCTTGTTTTTTGGACTGGCATGGTGATTCATGCATGTTAGATTTAAAGTTACCCAATTTGTTGACATTTTCATACAAACCATGAACTATCAATTTCACAAACCATGAATGCTAGTTGCTACAAATCAAATTTGAGCCCAACTAGGCCAGTGGCTTTAATTTAAGTTTGAAGGAGGTGTTATTTGAAATATTTCATAGACAACAAACAATGATGGACAACTGAGTCTCGTATAAGCTTTCCTAAAGCCTTTGGCTCTGGTGAGTAAGAAGCATAAAAACTGTACGATGAACAATTTTTTTAACCCATTTTGGGGGGGCAACCCCTAAATGGGTACCTCGGCAAACAGTGCAGGCCCAGATCAGATGCCGCAGAACACGGCCGCAGAACACGGCATCTGATCAGCGCCTCAATATTAGCTAACAGAATTTTTCATAGAAAATAGAATAAGGACAAAAATAGAAAATGTGACAATACGACACAGATGCCCCTCCCTAGGGGCCCGCTTCAACCTGAAAAAATCATGTTGCGATAACAGCTGTCATTGGACAGCATAACTCATCTGGAAATGTGTGCTTTAGGTCATTGGCATAGGTGGGCAGGTATTGCCGATTCAGCCTTTAAAAAATATTCATGAGCAATTAAAACTTTAACATAAAAAAATTTCTAAGTCCGTGACCTTGACCTTCAAGTCATGGGGCAAGGGCAGGGTAATGGCTGAAAGACACTTTTAACCTGTATCTACCATCATTCCAAATATGAAGCAAATCCATTATATGGTTGGAAAAGAATGAGCTCTAAAAATCTTTAACATCAAAAATTTTTGAGTCTGTGACCTTGACCTTGATATCAGGGGGCTGTCGTATGGCTGAATAAAACTTTGGACCAGTAACTATCACCATACCAAATATGAAGCAAATCCATTTAATATGGTTTGGAAAATATGAGCTCTTAACGTACTTAAAATTTAACAAGAAATTCAGTGAAACCGAAGGATGCTTCCCGAAGATGTGCAGTAGGATGTGTGTGTGTGTGTGAATTCGGGTTTAACGTCGCTTTCAACAATTTTTCAGTCATATCACGACGGTGTCTGGTTGCGACAGGGAGCTCAATGCTCACTTTAATACTGCTGCCTCACTGAAGTATCATGTCCTAGACACATTACATGATACCACACCCAGTCACATTATCCTGACACTGGGTCTACCAGACTACCAGTCCTAGCTCTACCCCGTAAAACTGAGTGCCAAGCGAGGAGCAGCTAGTACCATTCTTAACAACTTTGGTATGTCGCGGCCCGGGATTGAACCCGTGACCTCCCCTTCCCCGGAGCAGACACTCTACCAACTGAGCTATCGGGGCCGGTATCTTTCATTGTATAAAGTTTCACTTACTTCCTTTCTGTATGCTCCGGGCAAGCTTTTAATTAGGGAAGTAACACCATAAATACTGGTGACCGGGTTATGGTTCTTGTATTCTCTGATTCCCGTCATCGCCCTCTATCAGTATATCAAGTTTCACTTAAATACCTTTAATACTTTAAGAGATAAAGAGTATTACGGACGGACGGGCGGTCGGACAGACAGACAAAGCGGCGAGCATAAAAATTTCTATGTCTATGACCTTGACCTTGAGGTCATGTGCATAAATTGTAGGTAGGGTATTGCTGTATGTCATGTTGGACCTGTATCTATTATAATACCAAGTATAAACCCAATCCATCATATGAACTCTTAAAAAAATAATGTTAAAGATTTCTAAGTCTGTGACCTTGACCTTGAAGTCATAGGCATGGGTGGGAGTATTACTGACTAAAATTTCGGACCTGTATCTATTAGCAAACCAAATATGAACCAAATGAATCATAAAAGTTTGCCGGCCTCAGTGGCTCAGTCAGATGCGCGTCTTACTGGTGATCAGATGGACGCGTGTTCGACTCCCGCAGGGGTCGGCAACATTCTTTCGTGGAGATTGATCATGAAATCTTTTCTACGGTCATTCTCTCCCTTCCGCTGATTCAAGAAAGGCAGTTGTCAGTTTCTGGCGAAAGAATGTGCACTGTACTGGTTAACCGCTTACGTATAAGCCTGCTCAGGAAAGTGTTGATAGGTAAACTGACCGGCTCAAAAATGACATAAATAGTTTTGACTGGGCCGTTAAACTCCAATACAAACAAACAAAACATCATAAAAGTTTAGGTTCTCCCTGGTACAAATACCTTTACCCGAGTCTAAACATAAAAAAAAATTCAAAGTCTGTGACCTTGACCTTGAGGTCATGGGTTTGGGTGGGGGTTATTGCTGAATAAAACATTGGACCTATAATCTATCATCATATCAAATATGAACCAAATTCATCACATGGTGTGGAAAATATGAGCTCAAGTTTTACCTAGTACAAATACCTTAACCTGTGTCTTAAACATTTAAAATTTCTAAGTCTGTGACCTTGACATTGAGGTCATGTGTATGGCTGGAGGTACATGTAGTGCTGAATAAAACGTTGGACCTATATCTATCATCATACTAAATATGAACCAAGTCCATCGCATGGTTTGGAAAATATGTCTTCAAAATTCAGGCTCTACCTGGTACAAAAACCTTAACCTGAGTCTAACAAGAGTACGTACGTACACACTTTCGTACAGAAGGACGTATATTCGGACGCACGCATGCATGTACCCATGAACCCACGTACGGAAAACCGAAAAACTACATGTAATGATGTATATGCCCCCAACATCATCCGATGCGGGGAGCATAAAAAACTATATATGCACCCGGTATCTTCTGATGTTGGGGCATAAAAACAGGCATATCACCCAGTATATGACAAGTAGACTTGTCCCAGATATAGCAATCAAAGAGTCCATTAGTAAACAATGGGATAAAGTCTTAGCCTAGTGAGCTCTGACTCTTAATCATTAGGTCTTTCACTGTTGTGGTTCTAGCCTCACTTGAGTCATATGTGAGACACAAATTTAGGTTCTGCATCAGGTCAGGTGGTTTTTCTTTGGATCCACCGGTTGTTGCCCACTCTGTGGCCTAGTGGATAAGAGTGCTCACTCTTAATCATTAGTTTAGTCTCACCGAGCCTGGCTCGGGTCACAGACCAGATGCCAAGTTCTGCAATGGAATGTCAGGTGGATTTTCTCTGGGTTGTCCTGTTTTCGCCCAACTCTGATTAACGATTGGCTTCATATAAGTAGTGAAATAATCTTAAGAGGGCTGTAAAACCAAAGCCAAAAAAAAGGTTTAGCCTTATAGAGCAATATGATTTCTAAAGAGATTATTTAAGTATATTTTCCATTTATTTTTGTGGCAATATTCGCCCATTCTCCATCTTATCACATGGGAAAAGTTTTAACAGGAATCCTAAATAGCTCTGTTAAGTAGAGGAACGATAGAGTGAAAGTGGACAAAATACTTTCCACTTTAGCTATTCTGTTATACAAATCTCTAGACATTTGGTGTTTGATAGTGTAGGCTCTGATGAAACAGGATGAAAGCAAGGGGTTTGTTTGTTTGTAGTGGAGTTTAACGGCCCAGTCAACACTATTTAGGTCATTTTTGAGCCGGTCAGTTTACCTATCCACACTTTCCTGGGCAGGCTTATACGTAAGCTGTTAACCAGTACAGTGCACATTCTTTCGCCAGAAACTGACAACTGCTCTTCTTGAATCAGCGGAAGGGAGAGAATGACCGTAGAAAAGATTTCATGATCAATCTCCACGAAAGAATGTTGCCGACCCCGGCGTGAGTCGAACCCGTGTCCTCCTGATCACCAGTCAGACGCGCATCCGACTGAGCCAACAAGGCCAGCAAAGCAAGGGTTGTTTAAAGCTTAGTTATGATCTGGGTCCTGCCCTCTGGGCTTTGTCTGAGGAAGGTGGGTGCAGTTACATGTAGGAGCAGACCAAAAGAGATAAAATCTAAAAAAACTAGAAATGGTGTTTGTAAAACACAATGCCCCCAACCTTTGCTTGTCCTTAGATGGCAAAATATTCAACAAATATTGTTAAAGACTCAAAAACATACAACAAGAATTCCCCCGAAGGCTATGTCGCGCCTGTGGAGGCGCAAAGTCACCAAACCATGAAATCTAGGTCAAGGTCAAACATGGATGCCTGCATAAAAATTTCACTCCTAGTTCCAAGCATGTACCAAGTATCATCAATGAAACTCTTAACGAGAATTCTATGTTTTTTAATTAAAGGGGAAATAATTCAAGAAGGGGAGATAATTTGGACAAGAAAAAAAATACGGGTCAACTATTTTTTCATGAGGAACTCATATATGAAATTTCAAAACACTAGCATACACGGTTCTGAAGATATGCTATGCACCAGAAAGCAACACAATTGAGTAGCAAAAAATTACAAAGGGCCATAACTCTAACAAAATTTTATCGAATTGGTTGAAAATTTAATCAGGTAGTCTCCTCCTTAGTCCCAATCACTATACCAAATATCAAGGCTGTAGCTCAAATACTTTTTGAGATATCTTGCTAACGAGAATTCTATGTTATTTAATTAAAGGGGAAATAATTCAAGAAGGGGAGATAATTTGGACAAGAAAAAAAATACGGGTCAACTATTTTTTCATGAGGAACCCATATATGAAATTTCAAAACACTAGCATACACGGTTCTAAAGATATGCTATGCACCAGAAAGCAACACAATTGAGTGGCAAAAAATTACAAAGGGCCATAACTCTAACAAAATTTTATAGAATTGGTTGAAAATTTAATCATTAATCAGGTAATCTCCTCCTTAGTCCCAATCACTATACCAAATATCAAGGCTGTAGCTCAAATACTTTTTGAGATATCTTGCTAACGAGAATTCTATGTTATTTAATTAAAGGGGAAATAATTCAAGAAGGGGAGATAATTTGGACAAGAAAAAAAATACGGGTCAACTATTTTTTCATGAGGAACCCATATATGAAATTTCAAAACACTAGCATACACGGTTCTAAAGATATGCTATGCACAAGAAAGCGTGACGTACGAACGGACTAACGGACGAACGGACGGACAAGCCAGAAGCAATATGCCCCCCAACTTTTTTAAAGTTGGGGGCATAAAGAACCATCAACAATGTGTATAGTATTTCATTCAATCCCTATTTCCAAAACTAGATTGGTTGCCCAGGGACAACTTGTCAAGCCCGCTGTCTGCTTTAGAACCTATAGACATGTGAAGAACTGATTCACTCATTTATTAGACAGAAGAGGAGCCCCGGTAACTCAGTGGGTTAAGCCCGGGCCTACTCATCTAATGGTCCAGAGTTTGATCCACACTCCAGGCAAAATCTTCTAAACTGTAAACGGAGTTCCACTGGACACAGCCTTTCACTATCAATCTCCCATCATCATGATATGACTGTTGAAAAGGACATAAAATCACGAGTCATCCATCCATCTATTATACAGAAGCCATGCAAACAACATCATGCTTACAGACAGCAAACTTTTTTAATATTTATGAGCCAAAAATTTCAATTTACACAAGCTTTCCACTTTAGCTATTCTGTTATACAAATCTCTAGACATTTGGTGTTTGATAGTGTAGGCTCTGATGAAACAGGATGAAAGCAAGGGGTTTGTTTGTTTGTAGTGGAGTTTAACGGCCCAGTCAACACTATTTAGGTCATTTTTGAGCCGGTCAGTTTACCTATCCACACTTTCCTGGGCAGGCTTATACGTAAGCTGTTAACCAGTACAGTGCACATTCTTTCGCCAGAAACTGACAACTGCTCTTCTTGAATCAGCGGAAGGGAGAGAATGACCGTAGAAAAGATTTCATGATCAATCTCCACGAAAGAATGTTGCCGACCCCGGCGTGAGTCGAACCCGTGTCCTCCTGATCACCAGTCAGACGCGCATCCGACTGAGCCAACAAGGCCAGCAAAGCAAGGGTTGTTTAAAGCTTAGTTATGATCTGGGTCCTGCCCTCTGGGCTTTGTCTGAGGAAGGTGGGTGCAGTTACATGTAGGAGCAGACCAAAAGAGATAAAATCTAAAAAAACTAGAAATGGTGTTTGTAAAACACAATGCCCCCAACCTTTGCTTGTCCTTAGATGGCAAAATATTCAACAAATATTGTTAAAGACTCAAAAACATACAACAAGAATTCCCCCGAAGGCTATGTCGCGCCTGTGGAGGCGCAAAGTCACCAAACCATGAAATCTAGGTCAAGGTCAAACATGGATGCCTGCATAAAAATTTCACTCCTAGTTCCAAGCATGTACCAAGTATCATCAATGAAACTCTTAACGAGAATTCTATGTTTTTTAATTAAAGGGGAAATAATTCAAGAAGGGGAGATAATTTGGACAAGAAAAAAAATACGGGTCAACTATTTTTTCATGAGGAACTCATATATGAAATTTCAAAACACTAGCATACACGGTTCTGAAGATATGCTATGCACCAGAAAGCAACACAATTGAGTAGCAAAAAATTACAAAGGGCCATAACTCTAACAAAATTTTATCGAATTGGTTGAAAATTTAATCAGGTAGTCTCCTCCTTAGTCCCAATCACTATACCAAATATCAAGGCTGTAGCTCAAATACTTTTTGAGATATCTTGCTAACGAGAATTCTATGTTATTTAATTAAAGGGGAAATAATTCAAGAAGGGGAGATAATTTGGACAAGAAAAAAAATACGGGTCAACTATTTTTTCATGAGGAACCCATATATGAAATTTCAAAACACTAGCATACACGGTTCTAAAGATATGCTATGCACCAGAAAGCAACACAATTGAGTGGCAAAAAATTACAAAGGGCCATAACTCTAACAAAATTTTATAGAATTGGTTGAAAATTTAATCAGGTAATCTCCTCCTTAGTCCCAATCACTATACCAAATATCAAGGCTGTAGCTCTAATACTTTTTGAGATATCTTGCTAACGAGAATTCTATGTTATTTAATTAAAGGGGAAATAATTCAAGAAGGGGAGATAATTTGGACAAGAAAAAAAATACGGGTCAACTATTTTTTCATGAGGAACCCATATATGAAATTTCAAAACACTAGCATACACGGTTCTAAAGATATGCTATGCACAAGAAAGCGTGACGTACGAACGGACTAACGGACGAACGGACGGACAAGCCAGAAGCAATATGCCCCCCAACTTTTTTAAAGTTGGGGGCATAAAGAACCATCAACAATGTGTATAGTATTTCATTCAATCCCTATTTCCAAAACTAGATTGGTTGCCCAGGGACAACTTGTCAAGCCCGCTGTCTGCTTTAGAACCTATAGACATGTGAAGAACTGATTCACTCATTTATTAGACAGAAGAGGAGCCCCGGTAACTCAGTGGGTTAAGCCCGGGCCTACTCATCTAATGGTCCAGAGTTTGATCCACACTCCAGGCAAAATCTTCTAAACTGTAAACGGAGTTCCACTGGACACAGCCTTTCACTATCAATCTCCCATCATCATGATATGACTGTTGAAAAGGACATAAAATCACGAGTCATCCATCCATCTATTATACAGAAGCCATGCAAACAACATCATGCTTACAGACAGCAAACTTTTTTAATATTTATGAGCCAAAAATTTCAATTTACACAAGCAAATGACCATTTTATTGCCTGACCTTCATGTGTGACCTTGACCTTCTACTTACCTGAACAAACGTTTAAAATAAACAATTTTGCCAGCTTATTTTGAAATCCATGCATTAAATTAATGTAGAAGTTCTGACCATTTGATCAACTGAATTTCAAGTGTGACCTTGACCATCAACATATATGTACTTGAACAAATTATACTTGTCAAGGAGAACAACTGTGCACAATTACATGTATTTTGAAATAAATCTATGAATAAATGTAGCTCAGTTATGGCCCGGACACAAGCTCAATTTATGACTATTTTATCATTTGACCTTCAAGTGTGACCTTGACATTCAACCTACAAAAACAGATGTTTCAAATGGCATTCTAATCCTCAAGGAAAGCAAATGCACCAAACTATTTTGAAATCCATGCATAAATGTAGAAGTTATGACCTGAAAACCTCAGTTCATGACCATTTCACCATTTGTGACCTTGACCTTCAACCTACATGTACCCGCTCAACTGTTTCAAATGGCACTGCCAGTATACTCCTCAAGGAAAACAACTGTGCCATTTTTTTAAATCCATGAATAAACAAGAGGCCCATGGGCCACTACGCTCACCAGAGCTCAGGGGAGGCACTGGCCTCTGGTAGTCATGTATTTTAACAAGAATATATATGGTTATGGGGTGGGGACCTATAAGGTTTCCGAGATATCAGGACTTTTATGAAGTGAAGGGGGTATGGCAAGGCCCAGACGCATCCCTTGGCCCCCAGGTTGTTGTCAATGAATGCGTCTTATCATAAGGAACAAGAATATATATGGTTTAGGGGTGGGGATCTGAATGGTTTCTGAGATATGTGGCCTTTTATGAAGTCGAGGGGGTGGGGCAGGGCCACAGTTAAGGCTGGCACGATTAAGCAGATAATTTATTAATTGATCAATAAATTCCACAAGAATGATTATCAGTACTGATTTGTTTGTAATCTATTATTTGATAAGTACAATTTACTACTCAAAGCTGTGCCTAAAATCGCTGGATCAGTGGCAAACAGTGCAGGCCCTGATGAGACGCCGCATTTTGCGGCGTCTCATCTGGGTCTACACTGTTTGTCCAGGCCTGTCTGTTCAAATATATTCTTATGGTAAAATACAACATATGCTGAGAGTCGTGCTCAGACAAAGCCAGACAGGTAAAATTATGATCAAATCTTCAGTGAAAACTAATCGATTATCGATCACAATGTAAGGACTGATAATCAATTGTCTTTTCAGCTCCGATTAGCCAGCCATAGCCACAGTGCATCCCAGGGGAACCCCAGCTTGGTGTCACTAAATGTGTCTTATCATAAGGAACAAGAATATATATTTTACGTACTCCTCTGACATTAGTGTCAAAACTGAGTACTGTCCCTTGTCCGAGGCTCATGACCAGCTTTCTCGGCAGGGCCTAAACTGCTTTTATCAATACGAGGGACTACCGCATGACGTATAGCATGTACTGCTCACCAAAGTGATATAAGCATTGCATGCACAAGCAGGGAACCAGTCCATTTAAGTACATATCTATTTTTAGCTTATTTGGATGCCCAAATATGTATGTATGCAGAAATCTTTTAAGATCGCTAGACCATTACTTTCATAATCAATTTTTAAAAACTCATAAGCTGTGCATGTAAGTGCTATTAAACTAGATACAAGAATACCAAGCTTGTCACGGCAAATAATGGGCTCTGATATACATGCGACTTCACACTTTGGTTATCTCGTACTATGGATAGCTCGGACTTTTTATCCGGTCCCGTAAGGTTCGAGATATCGAGCGTCGACTGTATACCTATATGTAAACACAGTGAGCTCCGGCCCCTGGGCCATTTTTGGCACTAGGGCTATAGTTTGAACAATCTTGGTAGAAGACTACTACAGGGATTTTGTTTGGGGCCGGACATCGGTCATAGTCCTTAAAAAAATTATGATTGTCAAAAAGATTTCAGGCCAGTCTGGACAAAATGTCCTGAAATGATTTTGGACTCTTCTTTATATCAATATTGTTTGTAAGAATCAATATTGTTATACAAGAGGGCCATGATGGCCCTGGATCGCTCACCTGATCCATATAGTAACAAGTGGGCCCTGGGGAGGGCCATTATTGACCCCAGGGTAATAATGTGCATAATGTTGAGGGAGGTCTAAAAAGGTGAAGATTGATACCAAATATCAACAAAGGCTATAATTTGAACAATCTTGGCAAAGGTCCACTAGATGAAGCTACACACCAAACATTAAAGAACCGGGCCTTGCAGTTTCAGAGAAGAAGATTTTCAAAGATAATCTCTATATAAACCTATGTAAAATGTAAAACCAAAGGGCCCGGGGGGTGTGGGGGGGGGGATGGCATTTGTGGCCTCAGGGCTATCATTTAAACAATCTTGCTTGGGGCCCGCTAGATGAAGCTCCATACCAAATATCAAAGACATGGGCCTTGCAGTTTCAGAGAAGAAGATTTTTAAAGATTTCCCTATTATAGTCTATGTAAAACCAAAGGGTCTCGGGCGGGGGCATTTTTGGACCATGAGCTATAATTTGAACACCAAATATCAAAGACCTAAGCCTTGTGGTTTCATAGAAGAAGATTTTGGAAGATTTTCCCTATATAAGTCTATGTAAAACCAAAGGGCCACGAGGCGGGGGCATTTTTGGTCTCAGGGCTATAATTGGAACAATCTTGGTAGAGAACCACTAGCTGAAGCTTCATACCAAATATCAAAGACCTAAGCCTTGTGGTTTCAGAGGAGAAGATTTTTCAAGATTTTCCCTATATAAGTCTATGCAAAACCACAGGGCCCCGAAGCGGGGACATTTTTGGCCCTAGGGCTATAATTTGAACAATCTTGGTAGAGGTCCACTAGATGATGCTTCATACAAAATGGCAAAGACCTGGACCTTGCAGTTTCAGAGAAGAAGATTTTTAAAGATATTCCCTATCTATATAAGCCCATGTAAAACCAAAGGGCCCCGGGGCGGGGGGATTTTTGGCCCCAGCACTATAATTTGAACAATCTTGGTAGGGGTCCACTAGATGACGCTTCATACCAAATATCAAAGACCTGGGCCTTGTTGTTTCAGAGAAGAAGATTTTTTATGTTTTCGGTAAAAAAATCTATTTTTGGCTCCTGTGACCTATATGTGCAATGGACCGGAACCATTTGAACAAATTTGAAAGGGGACCACCTAAGGATCATTCCTGTGAGTGAGTGAGTATTTGAGTTTTACGTCCCACCAAAAGCTAAGGTCATACGGAGACGGGACCTCGGTTTAAAGACTCATCCGAAAGTCTGGAGAAGCCCGGGATCAATCCTGCGATCCCTGGTTTACAAGGCAAGTAGCGTAACCACTACACCACGGAGGCTTCTATCATTCCTGTGAAGTTTGGTCCAAATCCAATCAGTGGTTTAGGAGGAGATGTCGTTTGAAGAAATTGTTTACGCACGGATGACAGACAAAAAGTGATCCTAATATAAAACACAAGAGGGCCATGATGGCCCTGGATCGCTCACCTGATCCATAGTGTAACAAGTTGGCCCCAGAGAGGGCCATTATTGGCCCCAGGGCTTTAATGTGCATAATGTTGAGGGAGGTCTGAAAGGTGAAGCTTCATACCAAACATCAACAAAGGCTATAATTTGAACAATCTTGGCAAAGGTCCACTAGATGAAGCTACACATCAAATATCAAAGACCTGGGCCTTGTGGTTTGAGAGAAGAAGATTTTTTTTAAAGATATTCCCAACATAAGCCTATGCAAAACCAAATGGCCCCGGGGCTATATAAATCTATGTAAAACCAAAGGGCCCCGGGGTGGGGGCATTTGTGGCCCCAGGGCTATAATTTGAACAATCTTGGTAGAGGTCCATTAGATGAAGCTTCATACCAAATTTCAAAGTCCTTACCCTTGTGGTTTCAGAGAAGAAGATTTTTAAAGATTATCCCTATATAAGCCTATGTAAAACCAAAGGGCCACTTTTGGCCCCAGCACTATAATTTGAATCATCTTGGTAGGGGTCCTTTAGAAGAAGCTTCATACCAAATATAAAAGACCTAGGACTTGTGGTTTCAGAGAAGAAGATTTTTAAAGATTTTCGCTATATAAGTCTATGTAAAACCAAAAGGCCCTGGAGCAGGGGCATTTTTGGCCCAAGGGCTATAATTTGATAATTTGAACAATCTTGGTAGGGGTCCACTAGATGAAGCTTCATACCAAATATCAAAGTCCTGGGCCTTGCGGTTTCAGAGAAGAAGATTTTTAAAGATTTTCCCTATATAAGCCTTTGTAAAACCAAAGGGCCCCGGGGCGGGGGCATTTTTTTCCCAAACACTATTATTTGAACAATCTTGGTAGGGGTCAACTAGATGAAGCTTCAAACCAAATATCAAAGTGCTGGGCCTTGCAGTTTCAGAGAAGAAGATTTTTAATGATTTTCCCTATATAAGCCTATGTAAAACCAAAGGGCCCTGGGGCAGGGACATATTTGGCCTCAGCACTATAATTTGAATAATATTGTTAGAGGTCCTTTAGATGAAGCTTCATACCAAATATAAAAGACCTAGGCCTTGTGGTTTCAGAGAAGAAGATTTTTAAAGATTTTCCCTATATAAGTCTATGTAAAACCAAAGGGCCCCGGGGCGGGGACATTTTTGGCCCAAGGGCTATAATTTGAACAATCTTGGTAGAGGTCCATTAGATGAGGATCATTCTTAATATCAAAGTCCTGGGCCTTGCGGTTTCAGAGAAGAAGATTTTTAAAGATTCTGCTTATATAAGCCTATGTAAAACCAAAGGGCACCGGGGCGGGAGCATTTATCGCCCCAGCACTATAATTTGAACAATCTTGGTAGGGGTCCACTAGATGAAGCGTCATACCAAATATCAAAGACCTGGGCCATGTGGTTTCAGAGAAGAAGATTTTTAAAGATTTTCCCTATATAAGCCAATGTAAAACCAAAGGGCCCCGTGGCGGGGGCATTTTTTGTCCCAGCACTATAATTTGAACAATCTTGGTAGGGGTCCACTAGATGAAACTTCATACCAAATATCAAAGTCCTGGGCCTTGTGGTTTCAGAGAAGAAGATTTTTAAAGATTTTCCCTATATAAGCCAATGTAAAACCAAAGGGCCCAGTGGCGGGGGCATTTTTTGTCCCAGCACTATAATTTGAACAATCTTGGTAGGGGTCCACTAGATGAAGCTTCATACCAAATATCAAAGTCCTGGGCCTTGTGGTTTCAGAGAAGAAGATTTTTAAAGATTCTTCCCTATATAAGCCTATGTAAAACCAAAGGGTCCTGGGGCGGGGGCATTTTTCGACCCAGCACTATAATTTGAACAATCTTGGTAGGGGTCCACTAGATGAAGCTTCATACCAAATATCAAAGACCTGGGCCTTGTGGTTTCAGAGAAGAAGATTTTTAAAGATTTTCCCTATATAAGCCAATGTAAAACCAAAGGGCCCCGTGGCGGGGGCATTTTTTGTCCCAGCACTATAATTTGAACAATCTTGGTAGGGGTCCACTAGATGAAACTTCATACCAAATATCAAAGTCCTGGGCCTTGTGGTTTCAGAGAAGAAGATTTTTAAAGATTTTCCCTATATAAGCCAATGTAAAACCAAAGGGCCCAGTGGCGGGGGCATTTTTTGTCCAAGCACTATAATTTGAAAAATCTTGGTAGGGGTCCACTAGATGAAGCTTCATACCAAATATCAAAGTCCTGGGCCTTGTGGTTTCAGAGAAGAAGATTTTTAAAGATTTTCCCTATATAAGCCTGTGTAAAACCAAAGGGCCCAGGGGTGGGGGCATTTTTCGCCCCAGCACTATAATTTGAACAATCTTGGTAGGGGTCCACTAGATGAAGCTTCATACCAAATATCAAAGACCTGGGCCTTGTGGTTTCAGAGAAGAAGATTTTTAAAGATTTTCCCTATATAAGCCAATGTAAAACCAAAGGGCCCCATGGCGGGGGCATTTTTTGTCCCAGCACTATAATTTGAACAATCTTGGTAGGGGTCCACTAGATGAAGCTTCATACCAAATATCAAAGTCCTGGGCCTTGTGGTTTCAGAGAAGAAGATTTTTAAAAATTCTTCCCTATATAAGCCTATGTAAAACCAAAGGGTCCTGGGGCGGGGGCATTTTTCGACCCAGCACTATAATTTGAACAATCTTGGTAGGGGTCCACTAGATGAAGCTTCATACCAAATATCAAAGACCTGGGCCTTGTGGTTTCAGAGAAGAAGATTTTTTAAGTTTTTGGTGAAAAAAATCTTTTTTTGGCTCCTGTGACCTAGATGTGCAACGGACCGGAACCATTTGAACAACTTTGAAAGGGGACCACCTAAGGATCATTCCTGTGAAGTTTGGTCAAAATCCGATCAGTGGTTTAGAAGGAGATGTCGTTTAAAGAAATTGTTTACGCACGGACGCACGCACGGACGCACACACGACGGACGACGGACAAAAAAGTGATCCCAAAAGCTCACCTCGTCACTACGTGACGGTGAGCTAAAAAGTGGTAACATTGACTATTTTAGTGTAAGAAAATTTCATCTTTTCAAACTTGTCCAAATGAAATTCAGTATGTCCGATAAATTTTGAGCTGTCTGGACAATTTGTCTGAACCGCATTTTGGGCCAGCAGAATCCCTGTACTAGCTTCATGACAAATATCAAAGACCTGGGCCTTCTGGTTTCAGACAAGATGATTTTTAAAGGTTTTCCCTATGTAACTCAAATATCGAATACCACTGGGCCATCTGGTTTCAGTCAAGATCTTTTAGATTTATAAACATTTTGTCTATATTAGGCTATGTAAACCCATTGGGCCCCACTAGCGGTCCACTAGACATATATTTAAGCTTCACACCAAATATCAAAGACCTCCAGGGCCTTATTGTTTCAAACAAGAAGATATTTAAAGGTTTTCCCTAAATACTTCTATGTTAACGCAGTTGGCCCTGCCTCGGGCCATTTTTGGCCCCAGTGCTATAATTCGAACAATCTGGGTAGAGGTCCACTAGAAGAAGCTTCATGCCAAATATGAAATACCTCATCCTGGGCCTTCTGGTTTCATAAGAAGATCTTTTAAAGTTTTCTCTGATTTTCCCCTATTTGTGGTCATGGCAACCAGAATTCTGCATGGAATATTGAATACTTTGAACAAATTTGAGAGGATCACCCAAGGATTATTTCTGCAGAGTTTTGTCAAAATCTAGTTTAGGAGGCGATCATGTTGTTTAAAGAAATTGTGAATGGACGGACACTTGGATGGACGATCACAACGATGGGCAGTGACCAATCACAATAGCTCCCCCTCTTTGCAGTGGTTTGAGCCTTGCTCAGGTCACATGTGAGATGCTATGTTCTGCAATGGAAGGTCAGAGGGTTTTTCTCCAGATACTCAAGTTTTCACCCAATTATGATAGGGCTGCAACGATATAGTTACCTCACGATACAATACATATTGCGATATTTGTGTCACGATACGATACATATTGCGATACACTTTCCGGCATGAAAAAGAAACTTTAAGCAAAGAAATTCCTTAAAATCAGCTTTAAGCAATACTTATAAATTTAATTCTTTTGTAGAAATTAACTGTAATATACATGAACAATGGAAACAAGAGGGACATGATGGCCCTGGATCGCTCACCTGATCCATAGAATAACAAATGGGCCCCAGGGCAGGGTCATTATTGACCCCAGGGCTATAATGTGCATAATGTTGAGGGAGGTCTAAAAAGGAGAAGCTTCATACCAAATATCAACAAAGACTATAATTAACAATCTTGGCAAAGGCCCTTTAGATGAAGCTATACACCAAATATCAAAGCCCTGGGCCTTGCGGTATTAGAGAAGATGATGTTTTTAAAGATATTCCCTACATAAGCCTATGTAAAACCAAATGGCCCCCGGGCTGGGCCATTTTAGGCCTTCATACACCAAATATCAAAGCCCTGGGCCTTGCGGTATTAGAGAAGATGATGTTTTTAAAGATATTCCCTACATAAGCCTATGTAAAACCAAATGGCCCCCGGGCTGGGCCATTTTAGGCCTCAGGGCTATAACTTGGACAATCTTCTGAGAAAAAGATTTTCAAAGATTATAAAAGTCTATGTAAAACCAAAGGGCCCTCGGGTGGGGGCATTTGTGGCCCAAGGGCTATAATTTGAACAATCTTGGTAAAGGTCCACTAGATAAAGCTCCATACCAAATATCAAAGACATGGGCCTTGCAGTCTCAGAGAAGAAGATTTTTAAAGATTTCCCCTGTATAAGTCTATGTAAAACCAAAGGGCCCCGAGGTGGGGGCATATTTGGTCCCAGGGTTTTAATTTGAACAATCTTGGTAAAGGTCAACTAGATGTAGCTTCACACCAAATATCAAAGACCTAGTAGGCCTTGTGGTTTCAGAGAAGATGATTTTTAAAGATTTCCCTTTATAAGTCTATGTAAAACCTAAGGGTCTCGGGGTGGGGCATTTGTGGCCCCAGGGCTATAATTTGAACAATCTTGATAGAGATCCACTAGATGAAATTTCACACCAAATATCAAAGACCTACGCCTTGTGGTTTTACAGAAGAAGATTTTATTTAAGATTTTCACTATATAAGTCTATTTAAAACCAGGGGGCCAGAGGCGGGGACATATTTGGTCTCAGGGCTATAATTTGAACAATCTTGGTAATGGTGGACTAGATGTAGCTTCACACCAAATATCAAAGACCTAGGCCTTGTGGTTTCAGAGAAGATGATTTTTAAAGATTTCCCTTTATAAGTCTATGTAAAAGCAAAGGGCCCCTGAGAGGGGGCATTTTTGGCACCAGCACTATAATTTGGACAATCTTGGTAGGGATCCACTAGATGAAGAGTCATACCAAATTTCAAAGACCTGGGCCTTGCGGTTTCAGAGAAGAAGATTTTTAAATATTTTCCCAATATAAGTCTATGTAAAACCAAAGGGCCTGAGGCAAGGCATATTTGTTCTCAGGCTATAATTTGAACAATCTTGGTAAAGGTCCACTAGATGTAGCTTCACACCAAATACCAAAGACCTAGGCCTTGTGGTTTCAGAGAAGATGATTTTTAAAGATTTCCCTTTATAAGTCTATGTAAAACTAAAGGGCCCTTGAGCGGGGGCATTTTTGCCCCAGCACTACAATTTGAACAATCTTGGTAGGGGTCCACTAGATGAAGCTTCATACCAAATATCAAAGACGCCTTGTGGTTTCAGAAGAAGATTTTTTAAAGATTTTCCCTATATAAGCCGATGTAAAGCAAAAGGGTCCCGGGGCTGGGGCATTTTTGGCCCAGGACTATAATTTGAACAATCTTGGTAGGGGTCCACTAGATGAAGCTTCATACCAAATATCAAAGACCTGGGCCTTGCAGTTTCAGAGAAGAAGATTTTTAAAGGTTGTCCCTATATTATCCTTTGTAAAACCAAAGGGCCCGGGGGCTGGGGCATTTGTGGCCCCAGCACTATAATTTGAACAATCTTGGTAGGAGTCCACCAGATGCAGCTTCATACCAAATATCAAAGACCTGGGCCTTGCGGTTTCAGAGAAGAAGATTTTTAAAGATTTTCCCTATATAAGCCCATGTAAAAAACAAAGGGCCCTGGGGCAGGGGCATTTTTGGCCGCAGCACTATAATTTGAACAATCTTGGTAGGGGTCCACTAGATGAAGCTTCATACCAAATATCAAAGACCTGGGCCTTGTGGTTTCAGAGAAGAAAATTTTTTAAGTTTCCGGTGAAAAAAATCTATTTTTGGCTCCTGTGACCTAATGTAGATGTGCAATGGACAGGAACCATTTGAACAACTTTGAAAGGGGACAACCTAAGGATCATTCTTGTGAAATTTGGTCAAAATCTGATCAATGGTTTAGGAAGAGATGTCACTTGAAGAAGAAGTTTACGCACACACGCAGGGACGGACACACGGACGGACGCACGACGGACGAAAAGTGATCCCAAAAGCTCACCCCGTCACTATGTGACAGGTGAGCTGATAAAAGTGAAAATAGAAACTTATTTTTAAGTCACAAATTTAAGCAAAACCAGCAAAAGTTTTCACCTCATCTCCATCAAATTACTATGTTTGCTGTATTGTAATCGTACTATCGTCAAACTGCTTCACGATATGCGTATCGTCAGCAGATATTGCAATATTTACCAAACAACTCAGTGAAAACTCTGATTAATGATCAGCTTGATATGAGTGAAACAATCTTGAAAGGACTGTAAAACCAAACAAAAAAAAAATAACACGTGAGTACCAAAAAAAACCCATTCGTTTAGGACTAAGCCTGCCCAGGCAAAGTGGTGCGAGTCAGACCCTCCAATGGGTAATTCCTTCTTGGTTTCATGATGCCACTGGGCTAGAGATGTAATTTCATCTCAGTGTCGGGTAAAAGTCTCACAAAATTGGAAGTAACGTCTCCAAAATAACCGAAATAGTGTCAATGGGAAAGCTTAACATTTATTCAAACAAAACAAACATAGACAGATAGATGGCAGTGGCTAGCCGTCCGGTACTGGACGACCAGTCTTAGAATGAGTCTGCCCGTCGAAGACTGGAAGACCAGTCAAGGAGCCTGCTCTTCCGGTACCAGAGGGCTAGCCAACCCATGTAGGAATGGCTCGCCGTCCGGTAGTGAATTTATGTCTCTCATATTCCATAGGGTATGCAGTGAAATTGCATTCCAAATTATATTACCCCTTTATGATGTAATGAAAATATTTTCTAATTTACTCTAACTCTATTCTTATCACCTACCAGTTTGTCGACATTTTTTTTTTCACTTAATTTCTGTCAAGGACATAACTATAATTGACCCTGATGCAGTAGTTTGTTGTACAAAAGCTTTGTCCAGGCACGGTGTCACAGCTGAAATTATTATTATGGCGAGGTCTGCTGACAGCCGGCTGGCACCAGACTTTTAGGTCTAGTGCCAGCCGGCTGTCACCAGACCTAAAAGTCTGCTGACAGCCAGCAATAATATTTCTTCAATACTAACTACATTTTCATATTCTTATCTTCACCATATGTCTGGAATCTGGATCCAATTATAGAACTAGAAATGTATAAAGTTTGATTAAAATTCATCAATTGGGCATGAGCTTGGGTGCAGAAAACCAATTTTTGGCTGAAAATCAAGTTTTCTGGAGCATATGACCTTAAAAGTTAGGACAAGGTCACCAGTCTAATTAAATTTTTTGTTGCTGGTATATTGAAAAGTTGGACCACAGTCCATTGATTTGTTCATGAGATAGGGTGCAGTCAAACCATTTTTTGTCCAAAGTTGACAGTTTTTAGGGGCATGTGCCTTTTAAAACCAAAATATGACTGATTTACCCCTCCATGTAAGATTGGTCCCAAATCCACAATCCATCCATAGGTTCAGTGCCTAAATCAGGATATGCCAAGCCGCTGTCGCTGATGCAAACAGGATCTGCACCTAAAACAACATATCCTTCTCCCCTGTTATTTTTTTTAGCTCACCAGAGCCGAAGCTTATGGGATAGGCAGTTGTCTGTCATCGTCTTATGTCAACACTTTTAAATGACAACTCCTCTGAAGCCACTGGGCCCATTCAGCCCAAACTTAATCTGTAGCATCCCCGGGCTGGGGATCGAAAGTTAGTGTTTTTTTTTTTATGAAAATGGGCTCATTAGTTTGGTTGCTGTGGCAACTTGGAGTTTCTATGGGGAAAATAGAAAAATGGCATTTACTGCCAAGCCTTTGACAAAAAATTTATAGCAATGTTCCTTCAGTAAATTTCTTTCAGCCATATACTTTTATGCCAACCTGGGGGTCCCCCAGGGTGTGCCGAGACCATGTCCCAGCCCCTCCATTACATAAAAGGCCATGTATCTTGGAAACCATTCAGATCCCAACCCCAAATAATATATATTCTTGTTCTTTGTGATAAGACACACTCAGTGACACCAACCTGGGAATCCCTGGTTGTGCTGGGGCCATGCCCCACCCCCTCCACTTAGTTAATCCAATATCTCAGAAACCGTTCAAATCTGAACCCTAAACCATATATATTCTAGTTCCTTATAAGACACATTCAGTGATACCAACCTAGGGGTCTCCCAGGGTGTGCCTGAGTGCCATGTCCCGACCCTCCACTTCAAAAAAGGCGAAATATCTGAGAAACTGTTCAGATTACCCCATCCCTAAACCACATTAAATTTTTTCCTTATGATAAGACGCATTCAGTGATACCAACATGTGGGCCCAGGGGGTGTTCTGGGTCCGCCGGCCCACCCCTCCACTTCATTAAAAGCCATATATTTCAGAAACCACCAAGATCCCCGCCCCTAAACCGTATATTTTCTTATTCCTTATGGTAAGACTCATTCAGTCACACCAACCTGAGGGTCTCTTTGTGCTGCAGCAATGTGCTGGGGGCATGCCCTGCCCCTCCACTTCATTAAATGCCATATATCATAGAAGACAGTCAGATCCCAGACCCATAATCATATGCATTCTTATTCCTTATAATTAGACATATTAAATCACACCAACTTGTGGGGTCCTCTCCCCTCCATTTCACAAAAGGGCCTCATATCTCAAAAACTGTTCAAATCCCCACCCTTAAACTATATATATTCTTGGTCCTTATGATAAAACACATTCAGAGACAACACAATCTAGAGCTTTTCTGGTGTCCAGCGGGGCCATGCCCCTACCCCTCCGATGCCGAAAAGGCCTTGTATCTCAAGAATCTTACAGATCCCCACCCTTAATCCATATATATTCTTGTTCCTTTTGATATGGGATACCAACCATGGCTTCATTGGGTCCATGCCCCATCCCCGCCACTTCATAAAATAACAAATATTTCAGATACAGTGTCGACATGGGTGCTCCGGATTGTGGGGGTATGTTTGGGAGACTTTAAAATCGGTATATTAAAATCATATGTTAAAATATATTGCTGCCAGTGGACAGTGACCACCTGAGATCTGGTGAGCAAAGTGGCCTATGGACCTCTTGTTTTTGTTTTGGTTTATGGCCCTTTCAAGATTTTCACTTATTTTGAGCTGGTTGCTAATCAGAGGTGGGCAAAGATAAAAACCACATTACCGTCCCTTGCAGAACCTCCTAATGATTAACAGTTGGTGCTTTTAACCACTAGGCCATGAAGTCTATTTGTTGTGGGACATAATTATGCTCATACTTGATAGTCATAACAAAGCATTGGTTCTACCTACACTGACATTATATTCTGGGATGTCTTAGAAGCTAGACTAATTATACCCCTGGCATATGAAGTATGCTATGGGGTATATAGTTTTAGCCTGTCATTCGACCATTTGTCTGTCCATCCGTCCATGTGTCAATCTGTCCGTCCATCGGGTAACATTTTGGTTAAAGTTTTTGTTTTGTTTGAGTTGCGATTTTACATCCCCATCAACAGGGATTTTCCTAGTGCAACTTTGGGGCCGGTAATCGGCCCCTATTTTTCCCAATTTAGAGACAGATATTCCCAAATTTTATGACAACTTTCCCAATTTCTGATGTTGTGCTACATTTTGATAAAATAATTCATGAAAAATTGAACCAAAATTGACAAAGTTACAGCTGAATTAAATTCCCAACTATAAAATTAGCGAGCTGTTTTTCCCAAACCCAGTGGCCCCTGGACCCTGATTCTGAAGGGTAGGAAAATCCCTGATCAACAGTATTAAGGTAATTTTGGAGACATTGCTTCCAATTTTGTGGGACTTTTACCCGACATTCAGAGATGAAATGATATCTCAAGCCCTACCACCCATAAAATCCGTTAAGGTTTAAGGAGCCGTCCGACTCGCATCACTTCCTGGGCAGACTTATATAGACCTAAGCTGTTTACCAGTATTCAAGTTCGATCAGTTTCAGCTTTGCGGGGAAGCACCGTGCAGCCCAATCTATTTCTCCAGGCCCTGATGGGGGGTGGTGGGGGGGTGCTTGGTTAAAGTTTTGCGTCAAAGTTTCTAAGAGATTTTATCTTCTGAACCCTTTGATAGATCTATATAGTTGATACTTTAACTTACATTGCAGTTACATACTGGTCTCAAAATTTCTTTGATGCATGTCCCGCCCCCACAGTGACCTTGAGGTCAAGGTCACAGACTCAGAAATTTTACATTTGGTTAAAGTTTTAAGACCAAGTTTATAGATGTGTGTATGTGCTAAACGCTAAGACAAACTCAGTTGATACTTGCATCAATGTTGCATACCACTCCAAAGATTTTGTGGTGTATGTCCCTCCCCCCACCCACAGTGACCTTGACCTCAAGGTAACAGAAATTTTACATTTGGTTAAAGTTATATGACAAAGTTTATACATGTAGATGCCTGTATTTTCTAAACTCTAAGACAAATTCAATTGATACTTGCATCGATGTTGCATACCAGTCCAAAGATTTCATTGATGTATACTCCACCCTGCTGCTTCAGTAACATGGATGCCCCCCACCCTTCAGTAACTTTGATGCCCTCACTCCATTGGTCCATTTAGAAATTTTATGTTTGGTTTAGCTTTTACAAGCACATTTGTAGATTCTTACATGTATAGCTTCTTGACTTCTTTATTCATAAAACATAAAGCTTGAAAGATATATCAAAGTGTGGCGCTGACTGGGGGTATGTGTGACTCTCTAGTTTTTAAGCACTCATATTTTCCAAACCATTTGATGGATTGGGTCCATATTTGGAATGTGTTTGTTTGAATTGAGGTTTAACATCCATGTCAACACTTATTTAGGTCATTTTGGAGACGTTGCTTCCAATTTTGTGGGTCTTTTACCTGACATTGAGATGAAATGACATCTCAAGCCCTGCCGCCCAATGAAACCAAAAGGCTTATATGCATTGGACAGTCTGACTCATTCCACTTTACCTTGGCAGGCTTAGTCCTTCGAAGCGGTTTACCAGTACTCATGTGTGGTCAGTTTCAGCTCTGCGTGGAAGCACTATGCAGCCCAATTTATTTCTCCAAGCCCCGATGGGCGGGTACAGGTCCATATTTGGAACGATCATAGTTATTTTTATAAAGTTTAATCAGCTATACACCCCACCACCACACAAACACCTATGCCAATAACCTCACAGACACTATTCCAGGCGAGATATGCTGTCTGATGACAACTGTTGTTACAGGACTTTTTTGGAGTGAGGTGAGCCCCTAGATGGGGGCATCTGTGTCGTATTGACACATTTCTAGTTCTGTCCGTGCTGTTCAAACCCAGATGAAGCGTGTGCCCACCACTCTTCTCAAGTTTGTACATGTAAGTTCTGCTGATGGTATGCCTAGAAATAACCTTATGATAAATTTATGATTTAGAACTAAGCTGCAATAATACCAGCATTGTTACACAAAGTTTGAACAAAAATACAAGTCCCCATTAGAAATTATTGCATCCTTCACTGTTCAACAAAGTTCTGTAAGCGGTATGGTAGCTCATGAAACAGGATAAGTTATATAGTTAAAAAGAATATGCTTATTATTGAGTAAATATTATAGCCGGCTGTCAGCAGACTTTTAGGTCTGGTGACAGCCGGCTGTCACTAGACCTAAAAGTCTGGTGCCAGCCGGCTGTCAGCAGACACTTCCTATTAATTATTATTTTATTCTTTAATTGTCAATGTTATTATTTCTATCTGTATATCATAATTTTCATTATTAAAATCTGAAAATGTATGTGCGATGTTGACCTTGTTATTAAATAGTGATAGATCATTCAACATGTTCAAATTAAATTTGTTGTCAAGCATATTTATTTAACCAATCAGTTCAACAGATACAAAGAAATATTAATTGGGGGAAATTATCTTGTTAGCAGGGCACACATATAGGGAATGACTCTTTCAATGTATCCGAAACATGATGAGACGAGCAGTTACCGTAATGATCCTATGTATTGGGAGAGATAGGCTTCAGCAAACAATGCAGTCCCAGATCAGACTGCTTCTGACACAGGGCCTACACTGTTTGCTATTCCATCTGCACCTTTTGGACTCATTGCTGGCTTGCAATTTAACAAATTTGTTAAAATCTTAGGAGTACAACTGCAAGTCATCAAGATCCGTATTGTTTTTAGGATTTTTCATCATCATCAACGGATTTTTGATTAACGTGCAGGTACAGGGGCAACGTCCACATAAGTGGCCCCCTTCCAGGTAGCTGGCTTTGCACGCTGGCAGATCTTACACCAGATCTCCAGGCCTGTCTATAATAAGGATCGATAGCAGGGAGCTTCCATTCTCTTCAATCTCTTTCTGTCAGCTGCTTCCAGGTCATCTTGGGCCTTCCAGGCTGCCGCTTTCCACCTACCTGTATGTCACAGGCAGTCTTGACTGCACCGTTGGAGCATTCCACATGTCCATACCAGTGGAGCCTTCTCTCTTTCAGGATGAGGTCCAGGTCCTCAATGCCAAGACACTCAAGTAACTCACTGGACCTGATGGTGACAGTGTCCTGTGGCTTAAATTGACATTGCAGATCTGTCTGATCATAATGCCCTGTCATTCCGCTGGAGACGTTGGAGGTTTTTAAAGCACTCAATTGCAATTAGTTTTTTTTTGCGATGCTTTAAATGGCCCGTTAATCAATCACCCGTGAATCACTTTTGATGGAGTTAGCTAATCCCCTTATTTTAATTTATAAGTGATCAACTATGTGGCGTTAACATAACAGTTTGAAAACACATGTTAAATGCGAGCTTCCTTAATTAGTAGCCTTTTGAGTTTGTCGGGAAATAGCGGTTCTGTAAATTTACAAACAAAATAAATAAATAAAAAAAAAATAATAATAAAAAAACAAATATGTTAAGACTGATATGCTTTAAAATTTGACTAAATGTCGGCAACCAATGTATATAAGGTGCTCCAAGACACCACCTCATCACTTAATGACTTATCTTTGAAATCGCTTTTAACGATTGTTGAAGTAAATTTCAAAATGACTGAATTGTGCATCTCATGTGACAAGGAAGTAAATAGCCGACGCCAGGCCGTTACGTATGACGTATGTGACCGGTGGCAGCATTGCTTTTGTGGAACAGGTATTTTAATCATTATTTAATATAATTTTTATTTATTCATTTTTTGGATTCTTTATTTATGTGTACTCATATGCGATCGGTTTCAACCCTGCATGGAAGCATCATGCAGCCCAATCTATTCTCCAGGCCCTGATGGGCGAGGGTGATTTGTTTGTTTGATTTGAGGTTTACCGTCCCCGTCAACACTGTATATAGGTCATTTTGGAGACATTGCTTCCAATTTTGCCAGACTTTTACCCGCAATTGAGATGAAATGACATCTCAAGCCCTGTCGCCCATTGAAACCAATAGGATTTATAAACATGGGCTGGCCAACTCGCAAAGCTCTGCCTGGGCAGGCTTAGATCCTCTAAACGGTTTACTAGTATTCGTGTGTGGTCTGTTTCAGCTCTGCATGAAAGCATCATGCAGCCCATCTATTTCTTCAAGCCCAGATGGGCGGGGGGGGGGGGGGGGGGGGGGGCGGGGGGGGGATAAATGCATGTTTGTTTGTGATTTTGCCTGTTGATTCTAGTGGTTATCAAATTCAATCATTGTTAAAAGAAAAGTATATAGTTTTAGTCCTTAAACCGTTATCCTGCTGAATAAATTAAAATAATTAAAACACTTTATTTGGGCTATTATAACCATGGCTAATGTGACAGGGCCTTTAAATAATATTCCAAATTTAACTAATAATATTTTATACAGAAAAAATGCTATCTAATAAAATTGGGTCGACACAACCCAGGGCCGAAACAACCCAGGTCCACACCGAAACGGGCCGAAACGACCCAGGTCCAAATTTAGGCATGTTTGTTTGTGATTTTGCCTGTTGATTCTAGTGGTTATCAAATTCAATCATTGTTAAAAGAAAAGTATATAGTTTTAGTCCTTAAACCGTTATCCTGCTGAATAAATTAAAATAATTAAAACACTTTATTTGGGCTATTATAACCATGGCTAATGTGACAGGGCCTTTAAATAATATTCCAAATTTAACTAATAATATTTTATACAGAAAAAATGCTATCTAATAAAATTGGGTCGACACAACCCAGGGCCGAAACAACCCAGGTCCACACCGAAACGGGCCGAAACGACCCAGGTCCAAATTTAGGCATGTTTGTTTGTGATTTTGCCTGTTGATTCTAGTGGTTATCAAATTCAATCATTGTTAAAAGAAAAGTATATAGTTTTAGTCCTTAAACCGTTATCCTGCTGAATAAATTAAAATAATTAAAACACTTTATTTGGGCTATTATAACCATGGCTAATGTGACAGGGCCTTTAAATAATATTCCAAATTTAACTAATAATATGAACTTAGGCACAGCCTAGATACGGACATGAGCATTACCAGTCAGTTAATGTTTAAAAGCAAAGATGCTAGTGTTTTAACCCACCTGAAGTTCTAACACTAGAGGGGAAGTGAATAAATGGTGACAACAAACCATTTTACCAATATACAGATAAGCGTTATCTTACGCCCCTTGTTAAAACAGACAGCGTTTTTGGTTCTGTATAGCTTTACTTGAGAGCATTCTTGCTGACTGAATAGCATTTCTGGGCATTCTTGCTGACTGTCAGAATCAGAAATGTTTACTGGTGACACATCCAAAGACAATCCTTCACAAGTCAAGATGGTTTCTGAAGTCAAAGGTATTGCAAAATGCAACTACCGTATTCGACCTATTTACCGCACCGTGCGCTTAGTTTTTTTTTCAAAATTGTATGAAAATATTGTGGTGAAAAATCTACCTAATAAGCGCACACTCAATACGAAAAAAAAAAAGCTTCCGATATGATTATTTTATAGAGTTGAATTTCAGCATAGGGGTTCACCACATATACATATATGATTTCCTCGGGTCAAAGATGCAGCAAAACTCAATATGAATTAGTTGGGAGGTTACTGTAAAGTGAGCGCTTGTGTATTTTTTTCCAGAAAAAGCTTGGGTGTGCGCTTATAGGAGCATGTGCGGTAAATAGGTCGAATAAGGTAGTTCAATTTTACCATGAAATTGTGGGGAATCTGGTTGGGGTCATAAATCGTGGTCTCTTGACTAAGTTGACTGACTTGATCATCATGGACTTCGCCAAGGCCTTTGACAAGGTTGAAGGTACCTCACAGAGGGCTATTATATAAAGTGACTACTATGGGATAAGTGAATCCACGCATAGGTGGATAAGCTCATGGGTCTCTGGGTGCTCACAACAAGTTGTACTTGATGGCCAAGCACCTGATCAGTCCCTGTTTTATCTGGAGTCCCCCAAGGTTCAGTCCTTGGGACCAGTCTTCTTGGTTTTCATCAATGATCTGACTGTTAATATCAGGACATCAGTCAGTTTGTTTGCTGATGATGTGTCCTGTATATATTCTCCGTCTGACTGTCTTATTTTACAAGATGACCTGGACCAACTTGCAGAGTGGGAGGCCGATCGGCAGATGAAGTTCAATGTGGCGGGGGCATTTTTGGCCCCATGGCCATAATTTGAACAATCTTGGTAGAGGTCCAATAGATGAAGCTACACACCAAATTTCAAAGACCTGGGCCTTGTGGTTTCAGAGGAGAAGATTTTTTTAGATTTTTCCTACATAAGTCAATGTAAAACGAAGGGGCACCAGAGCTATAATTTGAACAATCTTGATAGATATATTCAGGCCTTGTGGTTTCAGAGAAGATTTTTCAAGTTTTCAGTGAAAAAATCTATTTTCGGCTCCTGTGACCTAGATTTGCAATGGACTGGAACCATTTGAACAACTTTGAAAGGGGTCCAGCGAAGGATCATTCCTGTGAAGTTTGGTCAAAATCCGATCAGTGGTTTAGGAGGAGATGTCGTTGGGAGAATTGTTTACAGAAGCACGCATGGACGACGGATGAAAAGTGAACACAAAAACTCACCTTGTCACTACGTGACAGGTGAGCTAAAAGGAATGTTGTAGGTACTTGTTGGACCAGTCACAACATAGCATTTCACAGGTATCCACAACATCTTTTTCAAATAATCAAAAATATTATCCCCATTTTCCCATCTTTTCTCTTTATCTGAATTGCAAATACTTTCTAGCAACAAGAATGAGTTCAGATCCCATGGGCAGTAAATTTGTCTGTGAAAAAGGCTGACACGATTAATCGTATAATCGATCGATAAATTCCGCAAAAATGATAATCATTTCTGACTTGCTTTTAATCGATTACTTGATAGGTACAATTTAATTACTACCCAAAGTTATGCCTAAAACAGCTGGATGAGTGGCAAACAGTGCAGACCCTGATGATATGCTGCATTATGCGGCATCCCATCTTGGTCTACACTGTTTGCTCAGGCCTGTCTGTTCAAATATACATATGGTAAAGACCAACATATGGTAAGAGTCATGCTTAGACAGAAAGCCAGACAGGTAAAATAATGACAAAAACCTTAGCGATTACTAATCGATTATCGACCACAGTGACAGGACTGATAATCCATCATCCTTTCAGCTCCGATTAGCCAACCCTATCTGTTAACCAAGTCATCTACATCTACCATCCATGTGCTGCGCTCTACAGGGTTGTACGAACATCTGTCTCAATCTGGTTGTCCATGAACAGATCCAAATCAAATTAGCTGCCTTAATGGTACACAAGAGCATATCAAAGAAACACTTCTTTAACTGACAATGTTTACAAAGACATGCAACCAGTGTCTTTCATGGATGTGTCCTGATCTATCACCGTTGGTCCCAAGTCAGGCTGTAACTGCTCTCTTCTTCATCCAGATAATGAGTCTGCTGTACGAAAGGCTATCAATCGAATTTGCCATCCATTATACTCTCAGCTCCGATTAGCCAACCCTATCTGTTAACCAAGTCATCTACCATCCATGTGCTGGGCTGTACAGGGTCGTACGAACATCTGTCTCAATCTGGTTGTCCATGAACAGATCCAAATCAAATTAGCTGCCTTAATGGTACACAAGAGCATGTCAAAGAAACACTTATTGAACTGACAATGTTTACAAAGACATGCAACCAGTGTCTTTCATGGATGTGTCCTGATCTATCGCCGTTGGTCCCAAGTCAGGCTCTAACTGCTCTCTTCTTCATCCAGATAATGAGTCTGCTGTACGAAAGGCTATCAATCGAATTTGCCATTCATTATACTCAAATGCATCAAGCATGCATTGCAGCCCATCTATTTCTTCAAGCCCTGATGTGTGTGTGTGGGGGGGGGGGGGGGGGCACAATTTTCAACAATATGTGTACTATGATTTTTCGGTATTGATGCTTTTGGAGAAATTCACATTAACAGCTACACTTTAAAAGAACCCTGAGTTAATCAATACCTTCAGAACAGACTGGCTTCCTATACAAACGTGAGAGAAACAATGAAATGCGAAAGTGACAAGATAAACGATCAGCAGAAATGGATAGAAAAAAAAATGAATTAACTCTGTTTGCCTATGGAGCATGGTAGCTCAGTGGTTAGTGCACTTGCCTATCATGCTTATGCTAGAGGCCCCCAGTTCAATTCCGGGCAGCGGTAAGAAAATTGTGGTGTCTGAACTGCTACACTGGCATCATGAATGCCACAAGGTGCACTGTCCTTCGGATCGGGACTTTAACCGGAGGCCCCCTGTACAGGGAGAACCATCCCTGTGCAAGTAAAAGATCCCTACAAAAAATATCTATCTCTATTTTCTGCCAACCCCTCTCTCGAGTGTTACAGGCAGATTGCATGATTACTATCTAGGCTTTTATTCTGCAAACCTGGACTGTATTTGTTTGATTTGAGGTTTAACCTCCTCCTCAACACTGAAAAGGTAATTTTGGAGATGTTGCTTCTAATTTTGTGGGACTTTTACCCGATATTGAGATGAAATGACATCTCAAGCTCTGCCTCCCAATTTATAAGCATGGAAGGACGGTAGAGCATGGAAGCTCAGTGGTTAGTGCACTTGCCTCTGATGCTAGAGGTCGCGGGTTCGATCCCCAGCAGTGGCGATAAAATTTTGATGTCCAAACACGCTCCATTCACGGCATTGGCATCATTTGCAGGGATGAATGTCAATCACCATTCGTTGGCGTTTCAGACCCTTAGCGCAAGAACTGACATTTATAAAGAGTCGTTCTTCCCCAGAACCATTAGAGATTGGAATGCCCTTCCCGATTCGATTATTTCAACAGCTGAAGGTGCTGATGATTGTGTAATCCGAGCCTTCTCTGACGTTCTAAAAGCCTTTTTTTATTTTCTGATTTGGCGGCTTTGGTAGGTCACTACAGCCAGATATCTCGGGTTAATGATTGTGTAGCTAAATTTACCTCTTTGGTTAGAGCTAGGGACTAACTTCCCACATCACAGGTGCTGGTGTATGAATGTCATTTGACCAGTAACAATTCTGATTCTGATTCATGCTTGATTGTATCACACTGCGAGTCGGAACTAGCATGGGAATACTGTTGTTGTTGTTGTATATCTATAAGGCATTTTTTCGCTGCCTATAAACTCATGGTACTTAAGTAAGTCACTTGTGCATTTCCCTATGTGAAAAACACATGATGCTCATAATACAATGACCTTCAAAATCTTTTAGTGCTCCTGATGTATTCCATCAGTGCATCTGTCAGTTCCTTCCTTCCTTGCTTACTAATGTCTTCAATCATGCCTGTCAACACTTTCAAGTTAATGTCTGTTACCAATTTCACCTCCTCCCTGGCCAGAATCTCTTCTACATTATACTCTAAAGTATCCCTTTCTGATTTAAATCTCTGGCAGTGAAAAAGAAAATGATCCACATTCTCTTTCATGTTGCATGTCTCGCACAAACTTGACTGATCTTTGTTAACTTTTGCCTGGTGATCATTTAAGATTGAATGTCCACACAGCACCTGATTTACTGCAGAGAAAGTCCTTCTGTCCCTATCTCCATGACAGATCCTTTTTCCCACTTCCCCAATTATATCCTGCAATACATTCACTTTGTCTGAGCACTTGTACCTTCTTTCCCATTTTTCCCTTCCCTGTGATTTACACTCCCGTACTGCTTCTTTCTTGTCCAGGGTCGGTTTTACCTCATTATTTTTAATCATCTCTGATGCTGCCGCCTTTGCTTGTTGATCTGCCAACTCATTCCCCTCAATATCTTTGTGTCCCGGCACCCAATGAACTTTGACAATATTCTCCCTACACCTTACCTTTGCTAAACTCTCCTTGATGCTGAGAACTGTTTCAATCTTGTTAGTTGGCATTTCAGTACTGAAAGCAGTCTTAATAGCTGGTTGACAATCGGTCAGAATATGAACAACTCTGCCTTTGAAGTCTAGATCAGCCAAGAATTCTAGCCCGATCTGTATACCTACCAATTCTCCAGTATAATTGTTACCTATAGGAGAAACTCCCTTGTTCATCAAAACTGGTGTGCTGGAGTAACCCTCAAGGTAGACCACAGCACCAGCTCCATACTGGAAATAAACGAAAACTAACCTGTTTCTGTCAAAATAACGCTGCCGGAAGGTAAACATAAGATTGGTACTCGAGATGCGCCAACTGTCAGACAGTTTGTCTATGAAAATTCAATAAGCGTCTGTGCAACATGGATCAATAATAGAGAAGCAGTCATCGTGACGTTTTTGAAGAATGCGAATTTACAGTTTTTATTTATTTATTTATTTTTATTTGGTCGGATACGTCAAAAAGTAATACATAAAGCGGATGGAAATACGTAAAAAAGGAGAAAAAAGAATCGTAAAAGATGAATGTTGTACTAGACTGGGGACCGACTGTATGAAAGGCAGACATTTTATTAGAAGGAAGAACGCGTGAACCATACACAGGAAGTTGTCTCGCATAGTCTCACCGAGAATTCACGCGATTTGACCATCAAAAAATATTTATCAGGGAAGCGAATTACGTTGTTATGACAACGCGTGCACCTCTTAGTCTATAGACGGACATGTTCATGTCCGTAGTGAGAATACTGTTAAGGCAAACCTTTTGAATCGCCAGTTCCAATCTGTTTTTACTCGCTTATCCCCACTCAGGCTAGGGCAGTTATGTACACAGACAATTCTAAATCTGTTTCAAGAAAATTTACCAGAAAATTTACAACCTCAGTGCCCTTCCATGCCGGAAATCAATATTGATCTAAATGGTGTTCTGAAACTTTTGGCAAACCTTAAACCGGATAAGGCTGCAGGGCCTGATTCAATCAAACCACTTGTTTTAAAAGAACTGAGGGTAGAAATCGCTCCTGTTATCTGCCTGCTGTTTGAAAAATCTCTAGAAACTGGTCAACTACCTGCAGATTGGACAAAAGCTCAAGTTTGTCCCCTTTTTAAAAAGGGTGATAAAACTGACCCTGCCAATTATAGGCCTATCTCCTTGACATGCATAGTATGCAAGGTGATGGAGCATATAATTGCATCCAATATTTCCAAACATTTAGCTCAGCACAATGTTCTTTACGAATTGCAACATGGGTTTCGTGAAAAACGCTCCTGCGAAACTCAGCTTATTCAGCTTGTGGAAGATCTTGCAAGGCAGCTGACTTTGGGCAAACAAACCGACTTAGTACTTTTGGACTTCAGTAAAGCCTTTGACAAAGTTAACCATCTAAAATTATTGTATAAACTTTTAAATTTTGGCATAACCGGTAAAACACTAAAATGGATTGAATCCTTCTTAATTGGACGTTCGCAAACTGTTGTACTAGATGGGGAGTTTTCAAATGAGGTACCGGTCACCTCTGGGGTGCCCCAGGGGTCAGTACTGGGCCCGCTCCTCTTTCTACTGTACATAAATGACCTACCGGATAATATTCAGTCACAAGTTAGGCTCTTTGCTGATGATACCGCGGTTTACTTGGCTGTGTCCAGCCCAGCAGATGCACAAGTTCTACAGTCTGACCTTGAAAAACTTCAGCATTGGGAGCGAACCTGGGACATGGAGTTTAATCCCAGCAAGTGTCAGGTACTCCATGTCTCTAGATCTAAAACGCCAATTAAGACCCAATACTTCATGCATGGTCAGGAACTGGAAAGTGTGGACTCAGCCAAGTACCTTGGGGTGACCATCAGCAAAGACCTTAGCTGGAATTCACACATATCACATATTACAGCCAGTGCAAACAGGACCCTCGGCTTCGTCAAAAGAAATGTTAAAACAAAAAGTCAGGAAATAAAAACGTTGGCATATAGCACCTTGGTTAGGCCACAGGTAGAATATGCCTCGACCGTTTGGAGCCCCTATACAAAAGAAAATATTAACAAGATTGAAATGTTGCAGCGTAGGGCAGCCCGTTGGGTCACAAATGATTTCTCCCCCTATAGCAGTGTTACAGACATGATGGGTGAGCTTGGATGGCGGTCACTTGAGCTCAGACGCTATGATACGCGCCTTACAATGTTTTATAAAATCGTTTATGGTTTGGTCGCTATACCAGTTCCGTCACAGTTCGAACGCCTAACGACAAACACGCGTCACCACTCTCTGGCTTACAGGCAGATACACACCTCTGTCTCGTATTATTATTATTCATTTTTCCCTATGTCGGTTGTTCTTTGGAACAGGCTACCAGCTGATCTCGTCCTGGTTTCTGATCTTGACTCTTTCAAGTTAAGGGTCAGTTCGATAAACCACAGGCTCCCTTAAGGTAATACTGTTTTTATCCTGCTTTTAAACTCTCCTTACTAACACCCAAAATCTTTCATCTATGCTCACCTTTCTTTTATTCTTTTAACTCTGCACTATCACACTTTTACTTCTCTTACTAACACACCATGCGCAGCCATCCTAATAACACTCGGAAGAGGGTTGAGGATTATATAGAGATAGATAGATAGATAGATAGATAGATGTCCGTAATATTTTATACAGAAAAAATGCTATCTAATAAAATTGGGTCGACACAACCCAGGGCCGAAACAACCCAGGTCCACACCGAAACGGGCCGAAACGACCCAGATCCAAATTTAGGCCGAAACGACCGGATTCATCTACCTATATACTGAGTCGGCTACATTTGGCCACTACCTCAGTATTTGGCCATTGTACCTGAGTCAAGTCGACCTGGGTCAACTGGACCTGGTGCCGAGTTGGTTACAGGCCGAGTTGACCCGTTTCCAGTTTTAATGGTCGGAAATAAAAATTCATTATTAGGCCTACTGTATGCTTTCATCACGCAAAATATGGAGTGTATGTAATGTACACCTACGAGTAATCTATTGCAGTATGACACTTGGTTAAAGACTGTCTGCAAATCCATTACTTTCTCACTCTCAGACCTGTTCGCCGCACTCAATGTACAGAGTAAGATTGAAAACAAAGACGTGACACGGCTGTTCATATCACACAGGCATAAAAAACACTCTGCAAATGCATTTTCTATGTCTATGAGGTTGTAATTTTGTTGTTGTGCTTTTCAATAAAAAAGAAACTTACTGCGTTTCCCCTGCGGGTAAGTTCGGCCGTAAGTTCCGCCATTTTACTTGCCCATAATGCATCATCCATGTAGAAACCTAACGCTTTGTGGGTCAGTTGTAGAACAGGCAGAAGAGAAAAAATTAACGGTGTCAAGTTGGTTATTCTAAAAATAGCAACGACACTGTGGGATATTGGGCTGTTCCACACTATGGGACATTTTCTCAAATAAGTATTTTCTCATGATTTACGACTGGTTTCCAGGCATTTTTTGGACATGGTTTGTGGGACATATACAAATGTCCCATAAACCGTCCCGGATGCCCACAGTGCGGGTGTATATCAGACTAAGATACAAGATACAAGACCCATACACCATGTCTAAGAAAACTATATATATATATATATATATATATATATATATATATATATATATATATATATATATATATATATATAATCTGCATTAAGGAGAACACATGTACTATATTATCTGGAATAGGGTGACCGCAACATTAAGGGGAACAATGCTGGTCCCCCTAATGTTTCAAGCGCAAATATGAGAATACTCAATCCAGATAGTAATAGTTTCTTTCAAGTTTCTGTTAAATAAGGATGGTTTATTAATATTTTAAAGTTTTTAATTACTTGTCCGTTGTGTTTTGGACAAAAAAGGGTCAGTTTTAGACAACCGCTATATATTGTGGAATATTTTATTTTCTTCATTAGGGCGTCCACAGAAAAAGTGCTTATTCTACTGATTTTTGACTATATATTCACACAAATATGTTTGAATGATGATATTCAATATGAGCATAAAGTTATTTAATATGTTATATCATGGAAAGCCCTTTGTTTAAAAAAGTCGACGTTTCTTGGGCCCTCACGGTTTGAATGCGGCGGGCTGGTCAACGAAAGTACATACCGGTATTTGCCGGACTGGTACCGGATTTATGCAGATCTTGTTTTTTTCCTTCAAGGAATATTTTTTTAACTTATTCTGTGTTGCTATATTTCTAATTTGACAATGAAGCACCCAATTTTAAACCTTCTCTTCAGAGTTTGCTTATCTCCGTCTAATACAGATCGCCAAAGTATCGTTACTGGCAGCGCCATACCGGCAAATACACCGACAAATTTCGGATACGCCATTTTCGAGAAAATACATGCCTGACAACTTCCGAAGTTCCGTTGTAGAATAACAAACAGTAACTGTTTTGTCGATGAAACAGTTGTAGATCTTCTGAATGCGTATGTTTTCTTATTGATAAGGGCAGATAGTCGATTTTCGTAGATTTATCAGGATAGTTGTGGCTTCGGGTCGGTTGATGGGTGGGGGGGGGGGGGGGGGGGGGGGGTAATTTGTTGATTTAATGCTGCCGTTATCAGGTTATGATCAGACGAAGGTGCAGGGCACAAAATAACTGTAATGGTTCATCCCTAATATTATATAGCCTTGGCTGAAAGATAGTTGGCTAGGATCCATGTCCATGTATTAGGTGAAGGCAGCAGGCAGAGTGTGATTTTTACCCGACATCTTACTGCCCCTGCGCATCAGGGCTTGGAGAAATAGATGGGCTGCACGATGCTTCCACGCAGAGTTGATACCAACCGCACATTAGTACTGGTAATATGCTTAGAAGGTCTAAGCCTGCCCAGGAAAACTGCTGCGAGTCGGGCCCGTCCATGCATATAAACCATATTGGTTTTATTGGGCGGCAGGGATTGAGATGTCATTTCATCTCAATGTCGGGTAAAAGTCCCACAAAACTGGAAGCAACGTCTCCAAAATGACCTAAACTATGTTGGCGGGGACGTTAAACCTCAAATCAAACAAAACCCGACATCTTAATACAGTACACTCGGCGTGTAGTACAACACGTTAGACGATCACATGCACCCATTTAAAGATTTTTTTTTTTATTGTTGTGCACACGTTAATCCGAATAAAAACAAAAAACGTAAATATCAGCATATGAATGTAAAATTTAAATGTCCGGAACGCAGAACTCTCATGTATGGGAGTACAGTCGAGTAAGGCTGCCACTATTAATCGGATAATCGATTAATTGATTGATACATTCAAGAAATATGATTATCGATACTGATTTTTCGTAATCGATTATTTTCTTAGTAGAATTTACCAGCCAAAGATGTTTCTTAAATAGCTGGATGAGTGGAAAACAGTGCCGATCCTGGTGAGAAGCCACGTTCTGCGGCGTCTCATCTGGGTCTACACTGTTTGCTCCGGCCTGTCTGGGCAAAACCCTAGAGTGAAGTTCAACACATGGTAAGAGTCATGTTCAGCCAGAAAGCCAGACAGGTAACATTGTGACAAAATCTTCAGTGATTACTAATCGATTATTGATCGGAATGACAAGACTGATAATCGATTATCATTTCAGCTCCGATTAGCCAGCCCTACAGTCGAGTCCATTAACATTGGGTAGCCGTTAATTTTGTGCACCCTGCATTCTAGTTTTCAGTATCTTTATCCCTCATAATTTCTTCCACCACCACCAGCGCATCGGCGTTACGTTTTAACTTAGCCTTAAAAAGATGGAGTTGCACGTGCAGATGTGACAGTTTTGCAGAATTTTTCAATTTTGTCAAATTGTGAAAAGACCGAAAATATCCAAGCCAAACTTTGAAAGACTGAGTTTAAAAATAGGCAAAGGGACAAACATTTTGTATGTAATTTTCCTGCATCTAACAACATTACAGAATATCTAATATACAACTTGTTTGAGTCAACCTTCGTGTTCAATCAGCTCAAAACAGTTATTGTGCGCAGTGTTAGGCGACAGAATTTGTAATTCAGTTTCAAGGGGGTATCCCTTTTCTTAGCATTAATTTTCCTGCCTGTTAAAGCTTCAGAGGCCAGTTTCTATTGCAGTTGGTAGATAGGACAGTATTGCAATCGTTTTGATTGTGAGTTTTTGATTGGTTGTTTCCACAAAGTCACACATAGCTATCAAAACTTTATGTGCGCAATGTTACCGGACTACACCGTAACTCGGCGTGTTGGTTATTTCGTCGACTGTCACAGGAAAAATCACAGAAGCCAAGCAAATTATTTGCATGCAAAATGCATGAAACTTTAATGGGTGTGCCTCAGTGCGTAAATTTAACAGAACGGACCTAATTATCGGAACGGACCCATTTCTACCCAGATTCCCTCCTATTTTAGGATATTTTGATAATATACAAATTGCTTACACTGCTGTTAAAGTTAGCTACATTCTGCATGCATCTTTTCATGCAAATTTGGTCGCATTGGGAATATGTTCCAGTACACCATTTAGACTTGACTCAGTGAAGCAGAGAAAAAAGATGTGCCATATTTTCTGGTTCTAGAAATATTACATGGAGTTTAACAGCCCAGTCAACATGGTCATGTAAAGTCCGTTAGTTTACCTATCTACACTTTTCCTGGGCCCACTTACATGTATGCATAAGTGGTTAACAAGTAAAGTGTGCATTCTTTCACCAGAAACTGACAGAGCTGTCCTTTCTTGACTCAGAGGAACAGAGGAAATAGTGCTTTCTGAATCTAAGATAATTACTAAGAGTTAACAATGTTAAGGTCATATCAAGCCAGTCACTCTACCTATCCACACTTTTTCTGGGCCAGCTTATGCTAATGCAGTTAACCGGTATTGTTACAATCTGTCGCCAGATTCTGACAACTGCTCTTCTTGGCTCAGCAAAACAAAGAGAATAGCTGTTCTGTTAAAAATATATTTCATGATCCATCCTCCAAACAGATCTACCAAATAGCTAACCTTCTGATCACTAGTCTGATGCGCATCCGACTGAACTACCAAGGCAGACATTGAGTGCACTGATTGACATTATTGTGAACTTAAACCCGTATTTCAAATGGGACAATTCTTTTACGAAAAGGGGCATTCAGAATATAGTTAACAATGACAGCAGTGTAAGTAGACTGTATATTATGGAAATATCCCAAAAATAGGGAGAAACCTGGGTAGAAATGGGTCCTTTCCGGTTCGTTCCGGTAATTAGCATTCCGGTAAATTTATGCACCTGATGTGCGTGAAATCGCTTGGAACGTGGAGCAGTATATGCGAGTCCACACAACAGTGGCATGGAAAGGATTAGCAGTTAGAGCTTGGAAGGGATTAAAAATCAATACTACACAACAACTTTCCAAGTTGACATGAATAAATGTTTCATTGTGATGACCTGTGCAAGAATGAGAAATAGGTTGTGGATACAGATACCACTAGATTGCACAGGGTCATTTGCAGTATCAGGGTGCAGGTTCCGTACCAGATATTAAACCTGGTGGCTCAGATGCCCCTTTCACATTGACAGGTAGATACTGACCAGTATAGGGGTGTAAAAATAATAATAATAAAATAAAATTGCGTGAACAAAAGGTATATTCAGGAGATAGTCATCGCCATAACAAATACATGCCTTATTTTGTGGGGTGGGCCATACTGGGGTGGTTTTATGGCCCTTACAATATAATTTCACTCATATTGAGCAGATCATTAAAGGAGCAGTCTGATCAGGGTCTACATTGTTTGCCAGTCAATCTATACAACTCTTATAATTAATGGTCATGAAAAGAGTTTGTCATCCATCTGCAAGGTTGGCCGGTAAATACCAGTGGCGGGAATTCCCAATGGTATTTACCGGTAATTACCGTCCTGGGAAATACTCCAATTTTCAGCAAAAATGGGAAATAGTTGGAAATATGATTTTTGTTCTTTTATTTTATTGAAAAACACTATTATTATTTGTGTAATTGTATTGAAATAATGAACAATTAGCTGTTTTGCAACATACCATACCCTACATAGGTATAAGTCTTGCAAATTGCAAGCTCTTACTAAACCAGACACATGTAATTAATATGAAGTTTACTTGTAAAATGTATCAGTAACTCATTTTTATTGTATACTGAAAAACATATTATGGGAATCTCTTCAGGAAAGGAGGAGAGACAGTAGGCTTATACTTATGTATAAAGGTCTAAAGGGTGCTGCCAGCAATCCAACAGATGACCTTATATCCCCAATTAGAAATGGCAGGAAGCATCATTCTTTGGCACTTCAGGTGCCCTTGTCAAGAACTGACATCTACAAGGGATCCTTCTTCCTTCAGACAAGTACAGATTGGCCTGCCCTTCCAGATTTGGTCATTTTGGCTGCGGAGGTTGCAAAGGATAATGCAGCTAAATTTACTTCTTTGGCCAGAGCTAGGGACCAACTCCCCTTTACAAGAATGTCATTGAGCATGTCACCAATAACAATGCAGATTCAGATCAGGGTGCAGCTATTTAAAATCCCTCACATTCAATAGATAATTATCCTAAAATTGGGACAGACAGGCCTGAGCAAACAGTGCAGACCAACTTCAGAATGATCCTTCTATCATTGGAACTTTGTTTTTCATGCTTTAGTGAAATGTTAAAGCCACATTGTTCTATTTGTTTTGAGAATTACAACAATTTTTTGGGTTGTCTGAATTTTAAGGATGTTTACACTAACTAGAAAGGTTTGTTTGCAAGTTTGTCAAGTAATTACTCCTATTTAAAAAGGTGTGAAAATTAAACGGTTTGTTTAAGACAGGTATTACATCATTGATTTATCGTAGTGAAGAGACAGTCCTAACCCAACTGTCCAGACTCATATCAAACTGCTAAGGTGATCCTCCTTGTGATGTAAATAAATTCTGAAAAGTTAGATCCTCTGGATTCAGTTGAGATGTTTATATTACAACATCAGCGTATGTTGTGAACCATAACCTCTTCTGGTCCAAAATTGCTGCATGTAGATTTTTTTTTACCCTAATGGTCCTAATCATTCGGACAGATGGTGCAGACCCTGATCAGATTGTTCCAAAGGGAGCATCCTGATCAGTGTCTACATTGTCAGTCACTATGTCTGTTTTGCCCTGATATGTCATGAAAGGATTTTGTCAACGTGCCTCCGTGGCCTAGTGGATAAGAGTGCTGACTCTTAGTCATTAGGTCTCTCACCGCCGTGGGTTCGAGCTTTGCTCGGATCACGTGTGGGAAGCCAAGTTCTGCAACGGAAGGTCAGGTGGTTTTTCTCCGGGTACTCCGGTTTTCGCCCACCTCTGATTAACGATCGGCTCGATATGAGTGAAATAATCTTGAAAGGGCCGTAAAACCCAAACCAAAAAAAAAAAAAAAAAGGATTTTGTCGGATGAACAGCGGCTAGCCCTGAAGTTGTCCCAATTATGAAGATCCCTATGATAGTACTCTACCCACGTTTTCTCCGCAGGGACTATGTACCAAAATCCCCTTCCCTCGGGCCCCAATCTGCCGCTAGGGTCAAAATTTTACTTGTATTTTATTCTGCTAATCATACCCTTCAATTTGATATGCAACATGACTATGTTTAAAAAATTCTTAAATTTTGACCCTTTGACCCCTCCCTAAGGGCCCCAATCTGACCCCAGAGTCAAACTTTTACTTATATTGTATTCTGCTAATCATACTCTTCCATATGATAATATCCCACATGACTATTTTGAAAAATTTCAAATTTGACCCCCTCCTCCCCCGACCCCCCAAGTGTGACCCCGTGGGCCATGACCCAGGGGTCGCAGCCAAAATCCTGTTCAATATGTTTTACATATTTCATTAATAATTACTTATGCAAAGTTTGGTTGCAAAATCTATAAAATTGACTTTGTATTTGAATTTTATTGGTATTTGTCCTTTTGACCCCTCTCGAAGGCCATGAGGGTGGGGCTTAAAGGTAAATGTGCCGTTGCGCGAGCCACTCATGTAAGCAACCTGCACACCAAATTTGGTTGGATTCCAATCAGCGGTTTAGGAGGAGATAGCCGGACAGACGTATGGACAGAAAGAGAGTCAGCCGATAACAATATCTTCGAAAAACGTGGGGATAATTACAAAGTCTGTTTTAATAGATTTTGATACCAAACATTGCAGAAGTAATAATTAGTAGTGTAAAACATATTGAATGTGGCATATCAAAATGAAGGGGATGATTAGTAGAGTGTAATGCAGATAAAATTTTAACCCTAGGGTCAGATTGGGGACCTAAGGGGGGGTCAAAAGGTCAAAATTTAAGTTTTTCCGAACATGGTCATGTGGCATATCAAATTGAATGGGAAAACTCATAGAATATTATACAAGTAAAAGTTTGATCCTAGGGGCAGATTCGGGCTCGGGAAGGGGGTTTTGGTACAAATGTACTTAGACCATGTGGAGAAAACATTGGGATTTGCAATGGCACACCATCGACTGCATTCTAGTTATCCCCATGCTTTCGTGTAGGGGATATTAAAATCGTCTCAGTCCATTAGTCCGTCAATCTGTTATGCTATCTCTTAAACCATTAGTCAGAATCCAACCAAATTCGGTGTGTAATTATAGCCCCACTATACTGGATTTGCCTCGTCCTTTTGTGATTCCGTAATTCCGTTATTTATGATAACTAAAAAAACGTTTGAGGTATTTTCACGAAACTTCACACAAATGTAAACCACAATAGGACAATGCGTAGAGCGCATGAACCATAACTCTGGATTACCTTCTTTTGGAGTTATTGCCCTTTGAACATATAAAAAATGCAATTTTAACCTTGTTTGCTCCATTACTCAAAAAGCATTTGAGGTATTTTCATGAAACTTAATACAAATGTAAAGCACTATGAGACAATGTGCGGAGTGCATAAATTGTAACTCTGAATTGCCTACTTTTAGAGTTATTGCCCTTTGAACATTGAAAAATTGCAATTTTAACCTTGTTTGCTCCATTACTCAAAAACTGTTTGAGGTATTTCCATGAAACTTAATACAAATGTTAAGCACTATGAGACAATGTGCAGAGCACATACATTGTAACTCTGAATTGCCCTCTTTTGGAGTTATTGCCCTTTGAACATTGAAAAATGTCAATTTTAACCTTTATCCGCGTCATAACTAAAAAAAAGTTTGAGATATTTTCATTACACTTCCCACAAATGTAAAGCACTATGAGACAATGTGCAGAGTGCATGAACCATAATTCTGGATTGCCTACTTAGGGTTATTTCCCTTTAAACATTGAAAAATACCAATTTTAACTTTGTTCGCTCCTTATCTCGGAAACTGTTGGAGATATTTTCATGAAACCTCACACAAATGTTAAGTACCATGAAACGATGAAACGCAGAGCTCCATCACACAAATCTAAAGCACCATGAGACGATGTGCAGAGCACAGGAATTGTAACTCTGGATTGCCTTTTTTCCACTTTTAATTAGAGGTCGAAAGCTGAAAACATTTGTTTTATTGTATTTTTGTCTTTTCCGATAGCGCTGTGTGGGGCTATAGTCAGATCTAGTTAGTTCCTTACATGAGTGGGGTGGGCATCATCACTTTTTTTTTTGTTCCACCCCCAGGGGCCATGGGAGGGGTCAAAAGGTCAAATACAGTGCACTCCCTTGAAAACACTATAATGTATGTTTGGGATGCATAAAATAGGACTGTGTTATAAGTGAACCTTGTTATAAAGGGATAATTTTATTCAGAAATAATAGTAAAATGACAATTTGGGAGGCAAGACTTGACCGTGTTATAACCAAAACCGTGTTATAAGGAGAGGAGTACTAAAGGGACTGAAGTGTACCAATAAAATTCAATTACAAAGTCTAAGCCTCCTAGCAAAACCTATAAAACCTATAACAATAAGCTACATGTACATATATAATTTTGTATTAAACTTTTTGGATTGATTTGGTTCATATTTGGTATGATGGTACATACAGGTCCAAAGTATTCACCAATATCCCCACTCATGCCAATGTCCTCATGGTCAAGGTCATGGACTTAGAAATTTTTAATGATATAGACTCAGGTTAAGGTATTTGTGACAGGTAGAAACTGAACATTTATGATGACATTGGTTCATATTTGGTATCATCATAGATATAGGTCTGAAGTTTGATTTACCAATACCCCCGCCCATGGTCATGTTGTTTTTCTAGGTTGGCCCCTGGTGAGGGCATCTGTGTCGTGGTGACACATTTCAAGTTTTTAGCTCACCTGTCACGTCGTGAGAAGGTGAGCTTTTGGGATCACTTTTTGTCCGTCGTCCGTCGTGCGTGCGTGCGTCCGTAAACTTTTCTTCAAACGACATCTCCTCCTAAACCACTGATCGGATTTTGACCAAACTTCACAGGAATGATCCTTAGGTGGTCCCCTTTCAAAGTTGTTCAAATGGTTCCGGTCCGTTGCACATATAGGTCACAGTAGCCAAAAATAGATTTTTTTCACCGAAAACTTAAAAAATCTTCTTCTCTGAAACCGCAAGGCCCAGGTCTTTGATATTTGGTATGAAGCTTCATCTAGTGGACCCCTACCAAGATTGTTCAAATTATAGTGCTGGGGCCAAAAATGCCCCCGCACGGGGGCCCTTTGGTTTTACATGGGCTTATATAGGGGAAAATCTTTAAAAATCTTCTTCTCTGAAACCGCAAGGCCCAGGTCTTTGATATTTGGTATGAAGCTTCATCTAGTGGACCCCTACCAAGATTGTTCAAATTATAGTGCTGGAGCTAAAATGCACCCGCACGGGGGCCCTTTGGTTTTACATGGGCTTATATAGGGAAAATCTTGAAAAATCTTCTTCTCTGAAACCGCAAGGCCCAGGTCTTTGATATTTGGTATGAAGCTTCATCTAGTGGACCCCTACCAAGATTGTTCAAATTTTAATGCTGGGGCCAAAATGCCCCCACACGGGGGCCCTTTGGTTTACATGGGCTTATATACGGAAAATCTTTAAAAATCTACTTCTCTGAAACCGCAAGGCCCAGGTCTTTGATATTTGGTATGAAGCTTTATCTAGTGGACCCCTAACAAGATTGTTCAAATTATAGTGCTGGAGCTAAAAGTGTCCCCGCACGGGGGCCCTTTGGTTTTACATGGGCTTATATAGGGAAAATCTTGAAAAATCTTCTTCTCTGAAACCACAAGGCCCAGGTCTTTGATATTTGGTATGAAGCTTCATCTAGTGGACCCCTACCAAGATTGTTCAAATTATAGTGCTGGGGCCAAAAATGCCCCCGCACCAGGGCCCTTTTGTTTTACATAGGCTTATATAGGGAAAATCTTTAAAAATCTTCTTCTCTGAAACCCCAAGGCCCAGGTCTTTGATATTTGGTATGAAGCTTCATCTAGTGGACCCCTACCAAGATTGTTCAAATTATAGTGCTGTAGCTAAAAATGCCCCAACCACCAGGGCCCTTTGGTTTTACATGGGCTTATATAGGGAAAATCTTGAAAAATCTTCTTCTCTGAAACCGCAAGGCCCAGGTCTTTGATATTTGGTATGAAGCTTCATCTAGTGGACCCCTACCAAGATTGTTCAAATTATAGTGCTTGGGCCAAAAATGCCCCTGCACCAGGGCCCTTTTGTTTTACATAGGCTTATATACGGAAAATCTTGAAAAATCTTCTTCTCTGAAACTGCAAGGCCCAGGTCTTTGATATTTGGTATGAAGCTTCATCTTGTGGACCTCTACCAAGATTGTTCAAATTATAGCCCTGGGGCCAAAAATGCCCCCGCTCCGGGGCCCTTTGGTTTTACATAGACTTATATAAGGAAAATCTTGAAAAATCTTCTTCTCTGAAACCACAAGGCTTAGGTCTTCAATATTTGTTATGAAGCTTCAGCTAGTGGACCTCTATAAAGATTGTTCAAATTATAGCCCTGAGACCAAAAATGCCCCCGCCATGTGGCCCTTTGGTTTTACATAGACTTATATAGGGAAAATCTTTAAAAATCATCTTCTCTGAAACACAAGGTTTAGGTCTTTGATATTTGTTATGAAGCTTCAGCTAGTGGACCTCTACCAAGATTGTTAAAATTATAGCCCTGGGGTCAAAAATGCCCCCGCTCCAGGGCCCTTTGGTTTAACATAGACTTATATAGGGAAAATCTTGTTTTACATAGACTTCTATATGCAGGGTAAACCTTTAAAATCTTTTTCTCTGAAACCAGAAAGCCCAGGTCTTTCATATTCGATAAGAAGTTTCATCTTGTGGACCTCTACCAAGATTGTTAAAATTATAGCCCTGGGGCCAAAATTGACCCTGCCCAGGGCCCACTTGTTATACATTGGATCAGGTGAGCGAACCAGGGCCCTCTAGGCCCTCTTGTTGTAATACCTTGGTCAGGAGGGGTATTTTATTTGACAGAAAATGCAAACAGTGCAGACCCTGATCAGTTGCCACATTCTGTGACGTCTGATCTGGGCCTATGCTGTTTGCCAGGCTACCCCTTCAGGGTTTTCCCGCCTTTTAGGGGTTATTATAACTTTAAACAAAAGGGGATATTATACCTTCAAACAAATATTCTGTATGATAATACAGTATGTCAAGCAATTCAGACTTTCAGGGTGTTTGGATCATGGTCAAAGTTCTTTTGGCTATTTTTAGAAAAAACATTGCCATCACTCGACCTACTTTTATTTCATAATTACCCCACCATAAGCATGCTACAGATTAGAAATGATTGAAATCAACCTTCAGGCTGCAGAAGTATAAATGCTGTCAGACATGAAGGGGCAGACTTTTCATCTCAATGTCGGGTAAAAGTCCCACAAAATTGGAAGCAACGCCTCCAAAATGACCTAAATAGTATAAACCTCAAATCAAACAAACAAAATTGGTCAAATCATACTTGAGACTGCATTTTTTGTTCAAGCTTCATGAAACTTGCCAAGAATGTTTGCCTTTATAAAATCTTGAATATGTTTGAATGTGGGTCATGTGGGATCAAAAACAAGGTGATGAATAGACTCAGGTGAGCGATACAGGACCATCATGGTCCTCTTGTTTTATTAACCTCTTATTTTTCGAAGAAAAACTGGGGATATTGTTATCGCCTCTGTCTGTCCGTTCGCCTGTTGTCCGGGGCTAGGGTTAGGATTGGATAACAATAACAAGAATTCCGCAAAATGCGGCGTCTCACCTGCTGGGGCGAAAGCTAAAGGAGCCACAATCATAACGTAGAAATTAAATAAGCTTATTTGTATGAGTGGAAAGGCAATTTTACAAGGAACCTACATGCCAAACTATATAGGCTCTATGTCAAATGGTTAAACCTTGATGATAAAGTAGGTCAAAGGTCCAGGGTAATGGTCAAATTATTTGTATGAGTGGAAAAACAATGCCATAAGGAACCTACATGCGAAATATGAAGGCTCTATCTCAAATGGTTAGAAAGGTATGATAAAGTAGGTCACGGGTCAAGGTCACAGGTAAAATTTGGAGTATGAAAGGAAAGGCAATGTCACAAGGAACCTACATGCCAAATATGAAGGCTCGATCTCAAATGGTTAAAAAGTTATGACAAAGTAGGTCAGTGGTCCAGGGTCAAGGTCACAGGTCAAAATTTTTTGTATGAGTGGAAAGGCAATGTCACAAGGAACCTACATGCCAAATATGAAGGCTCTATGTCAAATGGTTAAAAAGTTATGATAAAGTAGATCAAAAGGTCAGGGGTCAAGGTCACTGGTCAAAATTGTTTGCATGAGTGGTATGGGAATGTCACAAGGAACCGACATGCCAAATATGAAGGCTCTACCTCAAATGGTTAAAAAGTTATGATAAGTAGGTCAAAAGGTCAGGGGTCAAGGTCACAGGTCAATTTTTTTGTATGAGTGGGAAGGCAATGTCACAAGGAACCCACATGCCAAATAACAAGGCTCTATCTCAAACGGTTGGAAAGTTATGATAAAGTAGGTCAAAGGTCACAGGTCAAGGTCACAGGTCAAAATTGTTTGTATGAGTGGTATGGGAATGTCACAAGGAACCTACATGCCAAATATGAAGGCTCTACCTCAAATGGTTAAAAAGTTATGGTAAGTAGGTCAAAAGGTCAGGGGTCAAGGTCACAGGTAATTTTTTTTTTTGTACGAGTGGAAAGGCAATGTCACAAGGAACATACATGCCAAATATAAAGGCTCTATCTCAAACGGTTCCACTAAATAATATAATATTTGTCATGGTCACTGGAGCGTAAAATATAGGTCAACGCCACGAGATGAAAGCCCCTGCTTGGTTAGGAGCTTACGAAGATGTTTCATGTAAAGTATGATGGTTATTTAGTCTTGTAGTTGAGTATATAACAAACTTCGACATAAATGTCGAACTTTGACATAAATGTCAAAGTTTGACGTAATGGTCGAAGTCACTGGAGCACAAAATATAGGTCAAAGTCACTAGGTCAAGGAGTCTACAAAGTCAGAAGGTCAGGGAGATGTTTCATGTAAGGTTTGATGGTAGATGAGGTTTGTAGTTGACTTAAATAAAAACTTCGACATAAATGTCGAAGTTATGTCGAACTTTGACATAAAGATCAAAGTCACTGGAGCGAAAAAAAATATAGGTCAAAGTCACTAGATCAATTTGCCTACAAAGTCAGAAGGTCTGAGAGATGTTTCATATAAGGTTTGATGGTAGATTAGGTTTGTAGTTGACTTAAATAAAAACTTCGACATAAATGTCGAAGTTATGTCGAACTTCGACATAAAGATCAAAGTCACTAGAGCGAAAAATATAGGTCAAAGTCACTAGGTCAATGTGCTTACAAAGTCAGAAGGTCTGAGAGATGTTTCATATAAGGTTTGATGGTAGATTAGGTTTGTAGTTGACTTTAATAAAAACTTTGACATAAATGTCGAACTTCGACGTAAATGTGACAGACGGACGCACGGACGAACGGACGGAAAAGTTGATGCCTATGTCGCACCCTGCTACAAGCAGGTGCGACAAAAAATGATTGGGAAATAATAGATTTGTTCCGTAAACAAAAGGTAAAAGAGGTTAGCCCCTAAACCAAACAAAAGAAAATAACAAAAGAAATAGCCCCTAAACCCGAAATGTTAGAACGTCCGTCCATCCGTCCAACTATCTCCTCCTAAACCATTGATCGGAATCTAAACAAATTTGGTGTGTAGGTTGTTTACATCAGTGGCTCGCGCAATGGCACATTTATTTTTAGCCCTCATATGGCCTTGGAGAGAAGTCAAAAGGTCAAATATCAATAAAATTCAATTACAAAGTCAATTTTATAGATTTTGCTACCAAACTTTGCATAAGTAATTATTAATGAAATATGTAAAACATATTGAATGGGATTTTGGCTGCGACCCCTGGGTCATGCCCCACGAGGTCACCTTTGGGGGTCGGGAGGGCAAATTTTAAATTTTTCAGAATATAGTCATGTGGGATATCAAATCAAAGGGGTTGATTAGTAGAATACAATAGACGTAAAATTTTGACTCTGGGATCAGATTGGGGCCCTTAGGGAGGGGTCAAAAGGTCAAAATTAAAGTTTTTTTCAACATAGTCATGTGGCATATCAAATTGAAGTTTATGATTAGTAGAATATAATACAAGTAAAATTTTGACCTAAATTTAGCGGCAGATTGGGGCCCAGGGGATGGGGATTTTTTTGTAGCGTGTGAGACCCAGGTCCGTACCTCAAAGGTCAAGGTCATACTTAGAGATCAAAGGTCAATATTTTTTGTCTTGTCCGATCAATAACTTTCTTATTCTTGAATGGATGTAAAAATTATTTGGCAGAAATGCTAATCATAATGTGACAGTGTGTCACATGTAAGATCCAGGTTGGTACCTCAAAGGTCAAGGTCTTACTTTGAGATCAAATGTCAAAACAAGGGTCTTTTTGTTGTGTCCGATCAATAACTATCTTATTCCTTGATGGATTTAAAAAGTTACTTGGGAGAAGTGTTAACCATATTATGACAGTTAATCATGCACAAGACCCAGGTTAGTACATCAAAGGTCATGGTCTTACTTTGAGGTTAAATGTAAGGCTGGCTAATCGGAGCTGAGAAGATAATCGATCATCCTTTATGCCATTGTGCTCCATAACCAATTAGTAATCACTAGAGATTTTATCATAATTTAACTAGAATCGCGCAGTCGATGGTGCACCATCGCAAATACCCGCTTTTTCCATTGACAACACAATTAACAAGTTTCAGGTGTGTAACCCAAATAGTTTAGAATATACAGCAAATTCCTAGTTTTTGGCTTTTGACCTTGAGGTCCAGGTCATGCCAAATACAGCATGCAGTACCTTCTACATTCAAAGGGCTATCCATAACCAAAGTTTCAGGAGTGTAACCCAAATATTTGTGAAGATATGGCAAAGTCCTAGTTTTTGACCTTTGACCTTGAGGTCAAGGTCACACCAAAAATAGTCCAGTGCATTCTAAATTCCAAGGACCATCCAATAACCAAGTTTCAGATGTGTAATTCCATCAGTTAGGAAGATACTTCCAAGTCCTACTTTTTGACCTTTGACCTCGCCCATGACCCCAGGGGGTCAGATGAAAATTTCGACACCTTCATGCACATCGGCAGTCCCTAAGCAATGTATGTACCAAGTTTGGTCACCCTAGTTCAAGAAATAAAAAACTAGTTACGGTAACATTCACAAGATATTTCTTAGAAATTTGACCTTTGACCTCACCCCGTGACCCCCAGGGGGTCAGATCAAATTTTCGACACCTTCATGCACATCTCCAGTCCCTAAGCAATGCATGTACCAAGTTTGGTCACCCTAGGTCAAGAAATAAAAAACTAGTTAGCATTCACAAGAAACGTGACAGACGGAAGGACGGACAGACGGACGGAAGGACGGATGTTCTCACGGATGTATACTTATGTGGCTATTTTTGGCAGGATTGATACTTAAGTGGCTACTTTTAGCCACAGAAAAGAAGTATTTTCGGTGTCTAACGGAATAAATCCCATAGACTTACATTGATTCTGTCCATTTACATAGCCACCTAACTATACATTTGTTGGTGCGGACTTCACGGATGTATACTTATGTGGCTATTTTTGGCAGGATTGATACTTAAGTGGCTACTTTTAGCCACAGAAAAGAAGTATTTTCGGTGTCTAACGGAATAAATCCCATAGACTTACATTGATTCTGTCCATTTACATAGCCACCTAACTATACATTTGTTGGTGCGGACTGACTGACGGACGGACACCCGTGACGAAAATAATATACCCGTTTTTTTTTTCAAAAAGCGGGTATAACTAGCCTGGCTTTCTTCTTAGCATAAATTTTACTATATTTAACCTACACATGAGGACATACAGGCCTGTGCAAACAGTGTAGACCCAGATGAGACATCGCGGAAAGCGGCGTCTCATCAGGGTCTGCATTGTTTGCGATTCTCCCAGCTATTTTATGCAGTATGTTGTGTAGTTAACTGTACTTATTGCATAATCAATTATTAACAGATCAGTAGCAATAATCATTTTTGTAAAATGTATTGATCAATTAATCGATTATCCGGTTAATAGTGTCAGCCTTAGTTAACCCTTTCCCAGTCAGATACGTGTTTTTACGTGTCTGGAGCCCCCCCCCCCCCCCTTTGTTCCTAGAACCACCTTCAAACCTGCACTCCCCACCCCTGGATAGCAATGTTTGCATTAGAATAAGTTGGCCTAAAAAAGTGACCTGTTTTTTCGCGCGCCTCCCCACTAATACGTTCTGTGGGGGGATTGAAGGGGGGCTGTCGCCCCCCTCACATCCGAAAAAAAATGGGTTTTTTGGCCCAGCCGGTCGCTGAAATGAGGTCTGACGGTGTCTGGGGTCAAAAATGCCTCCGAATTGATGCAGCCTGACAAAACATGCTGCAAACAGTGAAAATCCCGGGTGCCAAACTCTTTATTTGTTGCCTTGCCAGCGGGCTGAAGATAAAGATTTAGTCAAAAATTCATGTGAAATAACACTTTTTGTCAACTTTGAGATGCCCCCTCGTTACCATGGCAACAAAGATTTAGTCTAAAATGGTGTCATTTGAAAGGCTACTACCCAGTGAACATTCATGCCAAGTTTGGTGTAAAATGGGCCATCCATGATGAAATAATGGCTTTATGAATTTGCTACCCTAGGCAACTCTGTAAAAAACAGCAAAAATCACAAAGTCCCCATGTGGGAATGGGTTAAATGTAAAAATTTTTTTTTTAACATGCCTGGTCAATATATTTCTATTCCTGGTACTTGTTATTGTTAACCATAATGTGATGATGTCAAGACCCAGGTTGGTACCTCAAAGGTCAAGGTCATACTTAGAGGTCAAAGGTCAGGAAAGGATCTTTTTGGGTGTTTTGTCAATAAGTGTATTACTCCTGGATGGTTTTTAAAATTACATGTACTTACATGTAGAAGAAATGTTAACCATCAAAAGATTGCCAATTTGGGGTCATGGTAACAGGTTATGGTCTTACGACGTGACAGTCGTAACAAAGGAAAGATGCATAGCGTGAAAAAATCCCCGTCTTTGGTGGGATTCAAACCCGGTTCGCTCGGGTAGAAGTCCACTGCTCTTACCCCTGAGCCAAAGAGTCGACTCCCTGATGCAGTTGTCAGAGAGTGGTTATAAACCTAGAATCTATGCATATGGATCTACCAAGGTAGATAATGGAAGGGAGGTAACAAATCCCGGTAGAGACCCCACATCTTACGACGTGACAGTCATAACAAAGGAAAGATGCATAGCGTGAAAAAATCCCCGTCTTTGGTGGGATTCGAGTGAGTGAGTGAGTTTTAGTTTTACGTCCCACCAACAGCTAAGGTCATACGGAGACGGGACCTCGGTTTAAAGACTCATCCGAAAGTCTGGAGAAGCCCGGGATCGATCCTGCGATCCCTGGTTTACAAGGCGAGTAGCATAACCACTGCGCCACAGGGGCTTCTGGTGGGATTCGAACCCGGTTCGCTCGGGTAGAAGTCCACTGCTCTTACCCCTGAGCCAAAGAGTCGACTCCCTGACGCAGTTGTCAGAGAGTGGTTATAAACCTAGAATCTATGCATATGGATCTACCAAGGTAGATAATGGAAGGGAGGTAACAAATCCCGGTAGAGCCCCCACATCTTACGACGTGACAGTCATAACAAAGGAAAGATGCATAGCGTGAAAAAATCCCCGTCTTTGGTGGGATTCGAACCCGGTCCGCTCGGGTAGAAGTCCACTGCTCTTACCCCTGAGCCAAAGAGTCGACTCCCTGACGCAGTTGTCAGAGAGTGGTTATAAACCTAGAATCTATGCATGGATCTACCAAGGTAGATAATGGAAGGGAGGTAACACACCCCCTCTTAAGGAAGTCATCATTTATGATGACGTGAAGGATGCCAACTTCGGCACGAAGCCATTTCTGGCATATAAAGTCCGATCCCGGACGAGCCCCCATCTTACGACGTGACAGTCGTAACAAAGGAAAGATGCATAGCGTGAAAAAATCCCCGTCTTTGGTGGGATTCGAACCCGGTCTGCTCGGGTAGAAGTCCACTGCTCTTACCCCTGAGCCAAAGAGTCGACTCCCTGACGCAGTTGTCAGAGAGTGGTTATAAACCTAGAATCTATGCATATGGATCTACCAAGGTAGATAATGGAAGGGAGGTAACAATGGTCACAGTTACTGAACGGAGGCAGGGGATTATGGCCATTCCACAGGCTGCTTTTTTTTTTTTTTTTCATTAAATTTCTTTCCTATTGTTCCTTTTTATTTTAGTCCCAAAATAGTGATGAAAAACTGTAAAGAAATGGTAATTTTTCCCCGCTCGCTTCACTCACTCAGATTCAAAATTCTTATCAACTTTTTTTAGCAATCGTGACGTAAAAGACATCTTTTTTTTTCAGCAGAATTAAGTGTTAGTGTGAGTGTCGAAGAACCTTTTTAACCTATATTTTTTATCGAACAATCTGTTATTAGCCATTATTTTCTGTAAGACAAACCTATATAAAAACCTATATTTCCAAAGTGGGCCACTAGGAGGCTTGAAAGTCAATTTTATAGATTTTGATACCAAACATTACAGAAGTAATAATTAATGGAATATGTAAAATATATGGAATAGATTTTGGCTCAGACCCCTGGGTCATGCCCAAGGGTTCAGACTTTTGGGGTTGCAGAGCCAAAATGTTTTCGAAATATAGTCATGTGGTATATCAAATTCAAGGGTATGATTAGTGGAATACAGTGCAAGTAAAATTTTGACCCTAGGGTCAGATTGGGGCCCAGGTTTGGGGATGGGGTCAAAAGGTCAAATTTTAATTTTCTTGGAACATAATCATGTGACATTTCAAATTGAAGGGGATGATTAGTAGAATATAATACAAGTTAAATTTTGGGGCCTTGGTTTTTGGTACTTAGCCTGTGAGTGGAAAGCATGGGGATTTGCAATGGCGTTCCAATTTAACCACATTCTAGTTTTCTTTAAAAATAGCTCCTTATGGTGGAAACATTCATATGTGGTGAAATATTTCTAAAATAATGTGTTGTTGCTTGGGCTGTTTGGGCTAGTATAGTAAGAATTTCAATATGACCTCCCAGACAGGTTGGGGCCCCGACTTGCCTGAGGGTAAAACTTCATTTTCTTCAAATATAGTCATGTTTCATATCAAATCAAAGTATTAATGGAGAGTAAAAGCTATGGCGGAAAAAATGCAGGCGGGGGGAATGCCCGGGGTCATGATAAGTCAAAAAGTAGGGTTTTAGGTCATATTGTCAAACAACTCATCCAAGGCTAGGTATTTGTGCTAGAATCTTATAAAATCTTGAAACTTTCCCAGAATGAGGGCTGGAGGAGCATAATTTTTCAGAATTCTGATGTGACTTCCTTTGGTGGGGGGGGGGGGGGGGGGGGGGCGCAGTGGGGTGAGCCCCATGGGTCAAAATTACTTTTTGCACAAACATAGTATTATTATTATTTATGCAAAGGTAATGGAGAGTGGAATACAGTGGTGCAAAACTTTGCTGGGAGGCATGTATTTGGGTTACCCAAGGTAAAAAAATTTGGGTCCTTTTATTACATGACATGATTTCCACAGCACAGGGATATCAACTTGCTCTAGTTTAATAAATTCAATGGAACATATTCATGATCTTCTATTTATTATTTTAAATATTTACAGATGAAGACTACAGCTTAGAAGAAGAAATCCCTGAAAGAAAAAAAAACAACTGGTAAAAAATTTAATCATTTTTGTTGCGCCTGCATGGCGCGATATAGGTGTCAAATTTTCCGTCCGTCAACATTTGCGACCACCCTAACTTCCACCCTGATGTAAGAGTCCATTTCTTGAGAACTATTAGAGCTTCCTTAATTATATTTGGTACAAGCTTGCATCTAGGAACTGCGACTTCAACAGAAGCATCCGTATCTGACTTTGACCTATATTTTATTGTTCACTGACTTTGTAAATTATTGCGACCACCCTAACTTTCACCCTAATGTAAAAGTCCATTTCTTGAGAATTATTAGAGCTTCATTAATTATACTTGGTACAAGCTTGAATCTAGGAACTGCAACTTCAACGCAAGTAACCATATCTGACCTTGACCCATATTTCATGGTTCAGTGACTTTGCGCCCCAACAGGCGTGACATAGCCTTCGGCGGAATTCTTGTTTAATCTGTATTTGGGAAAAGTAACATTTCTCACGTTTCTTGTAGAAAAAACAGATTGTCAAGTATGTTTTAATAGTCATTTTAATTTTTCCAATAGAATTTTTACATTTTTGTCACCGCCATTGGCATGATGTCCGGAGTATATTTTTTCAGTTTTTCACTTATGCTTTCAACCTAATTCAGAATAAATAAGCTGGTCATCTACAAACTGGTATTCAGAGTGTGTATACTCGTAAAATGTCAAGGTCCGGGGGCATATAGTTTTTAGGTTTGCCGTACATGTAAGGCTGCCACGATTAATCAGATAATTGATTAATTGATTGATAAATTCCAGAAATATTATTATTGATACTGATTTTCCGTAATCAATTATTTTCTTCGTAGAATTTACCAGCTAAAGATGTTTCTTAAATAGCTGGATGAGTGGCAAACAGTGCAGGCCCTGATGAGACGCCGCATTCTCATCAGGGTCTACACTGTTTGCTCTGGCCTGTCTGTGCAAAACACTAGAGTGAATTACAACATGTATATGATAAGAGTCATGTGCAGACAGAAAGCGGGACAGGTAAAATTATGACCAAATCTCCAGTGATTACTAATCGATTATTTATCGCAATGGCAAAACTGATAAGCGATTATCATTTCAGCAACGATTAGCCAGCCCTAGGTACGTTGGTACGAATGTACGTCCGTCTGCACGAATGTGTGTACGTACGTTTGTATGAATGTACGTCCGTCTGCACGAATGTGTGTATGTACGTAATTGACCTCAAAATATATATAGGTCAGTGTGACCTATATTTCATGCTAGAGTGACTTTGCCTTATATCTTGAATACTATTTGATCGAGAAATGTCATGCCTGGTTTATTAGCTCCTTGTGACCCAATGATTGATTCAAAAATATAATTACATGTATATTGGTCATTGTGACCTATATTTCATGGATGAGTGATTTTGCCTCATATCTTGAATACTATTTGATGGAAAAATGTCAATCCCGGCTTATTAGTTCCATGTGATCCAATGATTGACCTCAAAATATACCTAGGTCATTGTGACCATATTTCATGGTTCAGTGATTTTGCCTAATATCTTGAATACTATTTGATGGAGAAATGTCATGCCATAGATTATTAGTCCCATGTGACCTGCTGATCAACCTCAAAAGATATCTAGGTCAGTGTGACCTATATTTCATGGTTCAATGACTTTGCCTTTTATTTTGAAAACTATTTGATGGAGAAATGTCATGCCTGTGTTATTAGCTCACCTGAGCCGAAGGCTCATGTGAGGTATTAGTATACCACGAGCCGGCGTCCGTCGTCCGTCGTCGTCCGTCGTCCACACTTTCAAAGAAGTATATCTCCGGAACCAGTGGGCCAATCTTGATCAAATTTCATGTGAAGCATTATCAGGTAGGGGGAAAGGCTGCATACTGTTTTCGGGCAGATCGGATTGGAACTCTGGTTGCCATGGCAACAAATAGCTCCCATAGACTTAACATAGGAAAAAGTTTGTCATCACTCTAGCTCCGTCAATTTTTTTCTGATCGACTTCATTCTTGCAGATAACGAGGACAGGCATGAAATCTTGATCAAGTTCGATTTTGGGCTGAATCGGATTATTCACTCAGGAGTTACGTGCCCTTGAGCGTTAGGAAAAAGCTTGTCATCACTCTAGCTCCGTCAATTTTTTTCTGATCGACTTCATTCTTGCAGATAACGAGGACAGGCATGAAATCTCGATCAAGTTCGATTTTGGGTTGAATCGGATTATTCAGTCAGGAGTTACGTGCCCTTGAGCGTTGAAAAAATTGCCTATTGACTTAACATGGGGAGAATGTTGTCATCACCGTAGCTGCTTCAATTATTTTCAGATTGGCTTTATTCTTGCAGATAACCAGCACAGCCATGAAATCTCGGTCAAGTTCGATAACTGGCAGAATCGGATCATTCACTTAGGAGTTATCTGCCCTTGTGTGTTTTTGCATTAGGGTTAATGGGAATTTCAAAAATGTATATCTTAAAGACTACTTCGCCAACTTTGATCAAATTTCATGTGTCGCATTATTGGGCAAGTGGAAAGGCTTCATTAGGTTTTCAGGCAGATCTGAATGGAACTCTGGTTGCCATGGCAACATCTAGCTCCCATAGACTTCACATAGGAAAAAGCTTGTCATCACTCTAGCTCCGTCAATTTTTTTCTGATCGACTTCATTCTTGCAGATAACAAGGACAGGCTTGAAATCTCGATCAAGTTCTATTTTGGGCTGAATCGGATTATTCACTCAGGAGTTACGTGTCCTTGAGCGTTAGGAAAAAGCTTGTCATCACTCTAGCTCCGTCAATTTTTTTCTGATCGACTTCATTCTTGCAGATAACGAGGACAGGCATGAAATCTCGATCAAGTTCGATTTTGGGTTGAATCGGATTATTCAGTCAGGAGTTACGTGCCCTTGAGCGTTGAAAAAATTGCCTATTGACTTAACATGGGGAGAATGTTGTCATCACCGTAGCTGCTTCAATTATTTTCAGATTGGCTTTATTCTTGCAGATAACCAGCACAGCCATGAAATCTCGGTCAAGTTCGATAACTGGCAGAATCGGATCATTCACTTAGGAGTTATCTGCCCTCGTGTGGTTTTGCATTAGGGTTAATGGGAATTTCAAAAATGTATATCTTAAAGACTACTTCGCCAACTTTGATCAAATTTCATGTGTCGCATTATTGGGCAAGTGGAAAGGCTTCATTAGGTTTTCAGGCAGATCTGAGTGGAACTCTGGTTGCCATGGCAACATCTAGCTCCCATAGACTTCACACAGGAAAAAGCTTGTCATCACTCTAGCTCCGTCAATTTTTTTCTGATCGACTTCATTCTTGCAGATAACCAGTACAGGCATAAAATCTCAGTCAAGTTCGATTTTGTGTAGAATCAGATAATTCACTCAAGAGTTACGTCCCCTTGAGCGCCCGAAAAATTGCCTATCGACTTAACATGGGGAAAATGTTGTCATCACTGTAGCTAGTAACGAGGACAGGCATAAAGTCTCGGTTAAGTTCGATTTTGGGCAGAATCGGAATATTGACCTCGGAGTTACGTGACCTTGAGCGACAAAAAATTTGCCCATAGACTTAACATAGGGAAAATGTTGTGACTACGATAGCGACTTGAATTTTTTTCAGATCAGCTTCAAACTTGCAGGTAACGAGGACAGACATAAAATCACGGTTAAGTTCGATTTTGGGCCGAATTGGATTATTTGCCTTGGAGTTACCTGCCCTTGAGCATGAAAAAATACGTTGTGACCACGATAGCAACTTTATTTTTATTCAGATCAGCTTCAAACTTGCAGGTAATGAGGACAGGCATAAAATCCCGGTTAAGTTCGATTTTGGGCCGAATCGGAGTATTGACCTCGGAGTTACGTGACCTTGAGAGACAAAAAAATTTGCCCATAGACTTAACATAGGGAAAATGTTGTGACTACGATAGCGACTTGAATTTTTTTCAGATCAGCTTCAAACTTGCAGGTAACGAGGACAGACATAAAATCTCGGTTAAGTTAGATTTTGGGCCGAATCGGATTATTTGCCTTGGAGTTACCTGCCCTTGAGCATAAAAAAATACGTTGTGACCACGATAGCAACTTTATTTTTATTCAGATCAGCTTCAAACTTGCAGGTAACGTGGACAGGCATAAAATCTCAGTTAAGTTCGAATCGGAATATTGACCTCGGAGTTAAATGACCTTGAGCGACAAAAAATTTGCCCATAGACTTTACATAGGGAAAATATTGTGACTACGATAGCGACTTGAATTTTTTTCAGATCAGCTTCAAACTTGCAGGTAATGAGGACAGACATAAAATCTCGGTTAAGTTCGATTTTGGGCCGAATCGGATTATTTGCCTTGGAGTTACCTGTCCTTGAGCATAAAAAAATACGTTGTGACCACGATAGCAACTTTATTTTTATTCATATCAGCTTCAAACTTGCAGGTAAAGAGGACAGGCATAAAATCTCGGTTAAGTGCAATTTTGGGCCGAATCGGAATAATGACCTCGGAGTTACGTGACCTTGAGCGACAAAAAATTTGCCCATAGACTTAATTAGGGAAAATGTTGCGACTACGATAGCGACTTGAATTTTTTTCAGATCAGCTTCAAACTTGCAGGTAACGAGGACAGACATAAAATCTCGGTTAAGTTCGATTTTGGGCCGAATCGGAATATTTGCCTTGGAGTTACCTGCCCTTGAGCATAAAAAAATACGTTGTGACCACGATAGCAACTTTATTTTTATTCATATCAGCTTCAAACTTGCAGGTAACGAGGACAGGCATAAAATCTCGGTTAAGTTCGATTTTGGGCCGAATCGGAATATTGACCTCGGAGTTACGTGACCTTGAGAGACAAAAAAATTTGCCCATAGACTTAACGTAGGGAAAATGTTGTGACAGAAATAGCGACTTGAATTTTTAGCTCACCTGAGCCAAAGGCTCCAGTGAGCCGATAGTATACCAAGGCTCCGGAGTCCGTCGTCTGTCGTCCGTCCATCCGTCGTCCACACTTTCAATGAAGCATATCTCAGAAGGCAGTCGACCAATCTTGTTTAAATTTTATGTGTAGCACCATTGGGCAAGGGTAAAGGCTGCATTAGGTTTTGGAGCTAGTCTGGTTCATTTGTTCCTTCATTCTTCTTTCTCTCCATATAGAGATAATAGACCAATGTTAAATTTTTAATCAAAGATTTCTCAGGAACTATAAAAGCTAGAAGCATCAAATTTGGTATTCAATAGAATAATGATGACTTATTTTGTGTTAGAGACATTGGGCTTTCTCAGCTTATTTGTTCATCTGTTCTTTCATTCTTCTTTCTCTCCATTTTGACCAATGTTAAATTTTCGTCAAAGATTTCTCAGGAACTATAGAAGCTAGAAGTCTCAAACTTGGAATGCAATGCAATAATCATGACTTATATCCTGTAAGGGTCAATGGGCTGGATTCTATTAGCAGATTTAGTAGTCAAGTCTGTGAATTGTTAAAACTTAAGTTCCTCAGGTGAGCGGTTTAGGCTCATTGAGCCTCTTGTTAGTTCCATTTACCCCGCTGATCAACCTCCAAATATATCTAGTTTGGTGTGCTTCAGTGATTTTGTCCATTATCTTGAATATTATTTTATGGAGAAATTTCATACCATCTGACCCACTGATTGATCTCGACAAAATATATCTAGGTCAGTGTGACCTATATTGCATGGTTTAGGGAGTTTGCCTGTAATCTTGAATACTATTTGATGGAGGAATGTCATGTCTGGGATAATACTTGAATTCATTCAGATGATTGACCTCAAAATATATCAAGGTAGGTGTGACCTGTATTTTATGGGTCAGTGACTTTGCCTGAAATCTTGAATAATATTTGATGGAGAAACTTCATGTCTGAAGTATCAATTCAATATGACTTGATGAATGCAACAAAGATATATCTAGTTTAGTTTGACACTATTCCAGGTGCGTTATACTGTTCAGTGACGGCTGTTGCTGCAACATAAGTTTTCAGCGTGAGTTTGGCCCCTGTGCGGGGGCATCTGTGTCATACTGACACATGTCTACTTTATATATTATCCTACAGCATTTAGAAGCAGATAGATACAGAATATGGATTTATTGCATTTACAGGGTAAAATGTCATTATTAATATAATGCTTAGCAGAAAATAAAATATATACAAAAAGTCTACCTAATGCAGAATAAATAAGCTGGTCGCCTTAAGACTATCAGAGTATATACTCGTAAAATTTCAAGGGGTCCATCATTTTTGTATATTTTATCCCACATCATTGAGAAGAAAACAGAACACTGATTTTATGCATTTTAGGCAAACAAATACATTAAAGACATGATAGATTTGATGCATAGTAGAAAATAAAATATATACGAAAAGTCCACCTAATGCAGAAGAAATAAGCTGGTCGCCTTAAGACTGGTATTCGGAGTATATATACTTGTAGAAATAACTTTATTTTTTTTATATTTTTTATAAGGGGCCTAACATTTTTGTAAATTTTATCCTACAGAATTTAGCCGAAAACAGATACAAAATATTACACTGATTTAATGTATTTTAGCATATAAATATATTCTTTGTACATGTTGTACAATGTATGTTGCATGTAGCAAAAAATGTATATACAATAAAGTCCACCTAATGCAGAATAAATAATCTGGTCGCCTAAAGACTGGTATTCGAAGATATATTTTTTAATGTTTGTTCATTGTGGAAGTTTGAAGCCCTACACTGAGATTTGCACAATGTGAGAGCCCTTCAGAATATCTTACTTGGACTCAAGCTGAAGGTCACATTTGATAGTCACCAGTTCTTTTTATGTATGGGGGTTTAACGGCCAGTGTTAACTAAAAGTTTGAGCCAATTATCTATCCACACTTTACCTTGGCAATTTTATCCGTAAGCAATTGACCAGAACAGTGCACATTCTTACACCAGAATTGACAAATGCCCTTCTTGAATCAGCTGATGGGAGAAATGACTGTAGAAAAGATTTCATGATCAATATCCACGAAAGAATGTTCCTGACTGCGGAAGGAATCAACCTACATCTTCCTGATAACCAGTCAGAGGTGGCTTTGGCTGAGCTATTCTTTGAATTTTGTGTTTGTTCCATATCTCCACCCCTTAAAGGATTTTCATCAAACTTGGTCAGTTATCCCCCTCAGAAAGTTCATGTCCAAAGCTAGGTTGGTAAAAAAGCTGAAAATACACATATAGTTTCATGGACAGTGGGAAATACAGGGAAATCCCGGTAAATACTGAGAAATACTGGAAAATGGACATTAATGTAGGTGGGGCCAATTGAGACTGCTTAATATACCCTGCGTGCCTAGGTATATGTATTGTAAAGTAAAATCATTTCATACAGGGCTTGCATTTTACCATACCTTTACGAAGTACAAGGAGAACTATTGTAGTCACCACGGTCGTCCTCATTTGCGTTAGCGTGTGCGTGTGCTTTCCCGTCACACTGCGTTAAAGTTTTTCAAATGCTTATATCTAAATAGCCATGCATCACAGAGTACTCATATTTGGAACTTTAGTACCTGGGAGGGTCTTCTAATGTTCCAAGAGAGCAAACCCCTGGATCCATGCCCCGAGGTGGGGCTAGGGGTCAGAATCTAGAACACCTTTATAAAACTGTGTTAAAGTTATCTCAACAGTCACTCATCACAAAGCATTCATATTTACAACTTGGGTACTTGGGAATGTCTTCTGAGAATATGCGGGATTGTCTTCTGAGATTCCAAAAGAACACACCCCTGGGTTCACGAATGGGGGGGGGGGGAGGGGCTAAAGGTCAAAATCTAGGACACCTAAGTTATTTGTTAAATACATTATCATTATGCTCACAAGTTACAAACTGAATTTGTTATACATCAGCCAACTTTGTGACGTTGGTTTAAGTGTAAAAGGGTGAAGGTCATGGTGACCTACATTTTACAGTCCAGTGATTTTGCCTTATATCTTGAATACTATTTGATGGAGAAATGTTATACCTGGGATATTGGTTCCATGTGACCCCATGATTGACCTCGAAATATATCTAGGTCAATGTGACCTATAGTTCATGATTCTGTGATTTTGCCTTATATATTGAATACTATTTGATGGAGAAATGTTAAACCTGGATTATTACTTCCATGTGACCCAGTGATTCACCTGAAAATATGTCTAGGTCAGTGTGACCTATATTTCATCGTTCAGTGATTTTGCTTATATCTTGAATACTATTTGATGGAGAAATGCTATACCTGGATAATTACTTCCATGTGCCCCAAGGATTTACCTCAAAATCTATCTAGGTCAATGTGACCTATATTTCATCGTTCAGTGATTTTGCCTTATATATGTTGAATACTATTTGATGGAGAAATGTCATACCTGGGATATTAGTTCCATGTGACCCCATGTTTGACCTCAAAATATATCTAGGTAAGTGTGACCTATGGTTCAGTGATTTTGCCTTATATCTTGAATACTGTTTGATGGAGAAACATCATACCTTGGTTATTAGTTCCATGTGACACAGTGATTGACCTCAAATAAATCTAGGTCATTGTGACCTATATTTAATGGTTCACTGATTTTGCCTTATATGTTGAATACTATTTGATGGACAAACATCATACATGTACCTTGGTTATTAGCTCCATGTCAGTGTGACCTATATTGGTTATTAGCTCCATGTCAGTGTGACCTATATTTCTCCCCCATCCCGAAAATGTAGGTCATTGTGACCGATATTTCATGGTTCAGTGTTTTTGCATTATATCTGGAATAGTATTTCATGGAATAATGTCATACCCAGATTGTTAGTTTCACGTCACCCAATGATTGACCCTGAAATATATATAGGTCAGTGTGACCTATATTTCAGGGTTCAGTGACTTTGCTTTAGATCTTGAAAACTATTTGATGAAAAATCTACATACCTAATTATTTGTTCCATGTAACCTGATGATTGACCTCAAAATATTTGTAGGTCAGTGCGACCTATATTTCAATGTTCAGTGATTTTACCTTATATCTTGAACTGCGAAGCAGGCGAGCTACGCTGACATGCGACATCTCTTGTAGAGTCTACATGCACTTGGTCATGCAGGTCGAATGAAATATTTTAGGATTTTCCAGACCTTCTGATAATGAATTGTTTGAAAGATTAATAATCTGTTACCTTCATAATTTTATATTTGAAGTAATCAAGTATGTTATGAATTTGTTTTCAAAAGATACTGAAATACTAGTTTTCAGACATCAGCTACTGGTATTTGACTTGACTTGTAAATAAAAATACTTGAGAGAGTACCTGCAGGTTAAGAAATGTATGCCCATTGTATTTTGTTCTTTTAATACCTGTCTTAAACAAAACAAATTTTCACACCGTTCAAAAGTAGGAGTAACTACTTGACAAACTTGCAAACAAACTTTTTTTTAAAGTACACATAAAAAAGTTCGGACAACCACAAAAGTTGTTGTAATTCTCCAAACAAATTTAACAATGTGTTTTATCATTTCACAAAAGCATAAAAAAAAAAAAACCCACAAAGTTCAAGAAAACATGCCTATACAAATGTAATGAACATTTTACAACCAAAAAATGAAAATTTTCTGATTAAAAATTCCAATATTGTAGTATGTCTGCTGAAATTATAGATCATTCAGTGAGGCAGTTCTATTGAGCACCCACAATCTATATTTTTAGCAGAGATACGGAAAATAGTGTATATCCCTCTTAAACCCCATCTTTATTATATAAAAGTGGTGTTGGAGGGGTCAAAATCATGTGCATATGTTTTTGTGATGCATTTACAGACTGATGGAGCAGTCTGATCTGGGTCTGTCTGTTTCCTCAGGCCTGTCCATCTTAATTTTAGGATCATTATCTATTGCATATGAGTGATTTTAAATAGCATTCCTGCCACTGGTATTTACCTACCAACCTTGGTGCAAAGCCCATAAATGAATCAGGCTGACTCTAGGTCAAGGTCACATTTGAAGATCACGGCTTTGAATTTTGTGTCCATTCCTTATATCTCATTTACTCTAAAATGATTTTCATTTACCTTTGGTCAATTATCCCCCTCAGACAGCTGATGTGCATAAAGCATACATGAATCATGCTGACACAGGTGAAGTTTTTCAACTTTGAATTTTATGTCTATTCCATACCTCCTTTACCCCTGGATGGATTTTCCTTTAAACTTTTAAGAAATAATTCCCCTCTGAGCTGGCGTGCAGAACCCATAGATAAACCATGCGGACGCAGGGTCAAGGTCACAGGTAAAGGTCACAAGGTTGAACCTTGATTTTAATGGTGGGGGGATTGGGCTGTCCTTCAGACTGCTCCTTGTTGCAAAATTAAAACACTTTTTTGCTTGATAACTTAGATTATGTTTGTGGCCCAACTTTGATGAAACTTTTACTACACAATGTCATGGTCTCTTAGATAAGGAAGGTGTAATACTAGCAGAATAAATACCAAGTGCCCATAACACCCATTGATGATAGGTTTCAAATTTCAGTTCAATGATTTATTAATCACATACAGTAGATGGTTGCGTTTACATTTACACCCCTTTTAACAGTTTTGTCAGTCCTATCAAAGTCATGTGTGGCTGATAATGAAACACATGTGCATTGTAACCCCAGATTTTTATGCCCCCGGAATCGAAGATTCAGGGGGGCATATAGTTTTTGGTCTGTCCGTCTGTTTGTCTGTTTGTCCGTTAATCCGTTTGTCCGTTTGTCTGTTTGTCCGGGCAGACTAGAGGTACCTAGTGGGGTTAGGATTCTGCCCAATTTAACTTAATGAGTTTTTTTCCGTAAGGCACAGTAACTTTTCAGTTAGTGGGGTTAAAAATTTCGTATGTGGGGTTAAAACTCTGTACAGTGGTGCGTTATGGGGTTAAAGTCTCCATAGACTTTACAATAGTAACCCCACAAGGTACCTCTACTAAGAACGTCCGTCTGCAAAAACTTTAACATTGGGCATAACTTTTGAATGGTAAATGATAGAGCCTTTATATTTCACATGTGCATTCCTTGTCACAAGACCTTTCAAGAGGTACCATAAATTTTGACCTCGTGACCTTGACCTTGACATTTGACCTACTTTTGACCTCCTTTTTAAAAACTTTAACATTGGCCATTACTTTTGATTGGTAAGTGATAGAGCTTTCATATTTCACATGTGGATTCCTTGTCACAAGACCTTTCAATTGGCACTATAATTTCTGACCTCATGACCTTGACCTTGGCATTTGACCTACTTTTTAAAAACTTTAACATTGGCCGTATCTTTTGATTGGTAATTGGTAGGGCTTTCATATTTCACATGTGCATTCCTTGTCACAAGACCTTTCTAATGGTACCGTAATTTTTGACCTCATGACCTTGACCTTGACATTTGACCTACTTTTTAAAAACTTTAACATTGGCCATAACTTTTGATTGGTAAATGGTAGGGCTTCCATATTTCACATGTGCATTCCTTGTCACAAGCCCTTTCTAGTGGTACCATAATTTTTGACCTTGTGACCTTGACCTTGATGTTTGACCTACTTTTTAAAAACTTTAATATAAAGTCCATAACTTTCGATTGGTAAGAGATAGAGCTTTCATATTTCACATGTGTATTCTTTTTCGCAACACCTTTCCATTGGTACCATAATTTTTGACCTTGATACCTTGTGGCCTTGACCATGACATACTTTAGTGATGGGGCTTTCATATTGCACAGGCGCTGTCCTGGGGCATCGGTGTTTCACAAACACATCTTGTTTCCTCTATTACACATCTTCATGGGGCATCCTTTGGTGTCTCTGATTCTCTTGTTTGATATTGTTTTCTTTTTACAGTTTGATGGTCAGTTGTTGACACAATTCTAATCAGAAGACACTGGAGACAAATGAGAAAAGCAAAGGCTTCTTACCAGGCAAGTCTCTGCTGAACATGAAACATATTTATTTGGGTTTCCTATCCTTTTTTAACTCTCAGGAAATTTCGTCCCGGTAAGCTTTTCTAGTACCCCAGGCATCGACGTCCACAAATGTTAAAGTTTTTGCGTTAAAGTTTTTTTAGAAGCTCATCTCGTTTTTATGACTACACGGATTAAGTTCATATTTAGTATGATGATATTTTCTGTTATCGACTTCTTTCCCTGGTGATGTTGTGGGGAGGATTTGGGATTTGATTGTATCAGTTCCTGATCATTACTATTTTTAATTTTTACACATTGGTTTATCACCTGAGGGGTTCAGCAAAAAATGGGAACTGTAAAATAAAAATGTAGGCAGTGATCAGGTATCAAAACATTTGTCAAACAACTCTGATCAGAGTCATCAAAGGGAAAGAAACATGAACATGGAGTAACTAAACACTGTTGAAATCTGATCACAAGCGGGCAGCAGAACGAGTTACTTTCCCACAGAATGGCTACGGTAAAAGGCTATCCAAACTAAAAGGATATAAGCAATACATAAATGCAACATAAATAATCCAGGATAGAAGAACAGCCTTAGAATGGTCAGCAAAATGTATTTCACTGTGTGTTTTAATTTGTTTATATATGGCCATGATTCTCATCCTTGATTCTGTCATGGTCTAAACAAACACATGGTTCAGTCTGCATGAAGTTTGCTAACTCAACAGTGCTATATCGGAGAACAAATATCAGTCAACTACAGAGATGAAACAACAATAAGGACTTGACAGCATGAAATAACATAAATGCTGGAGCCAAAGAAAACTGTTAGAATCTCGTAAGCATGATCAGAGAAAGTAATTTTTGCTTACTATCTTTTGAAGCTGTGGCCCTTTGAAATTGAAAATAATCATTGAAATTTATTCGCGGAAAGAACAATGCACCTTCACTTTGAATTCCTTTCTTACAATCTTATAGTACTTGTTTGTAAGATGTAAGTGTAATGGCGGGGCATTTCTTACATTGTTACTCTTGTTTTTGTAGGTCACAAGATTTCATGAGTTCCAATGAATTTCTGCCATTGAAAGACCTGAATGTGAAAGGAAAGGACTACAAGAAAATTTGTGTAAAATTGTTCAGAAAAGCCATAAGAGAGAAGCGAGATGCAAAGCCAGAAGAACTAACTATTGCTATGAAAAAGTAAAGGACAAACAATTTCATATCCAGGCATTGGCTACAATGATAAAATAAAGGAGATGCAATTAAATATCCAGGCATTGGCTAAAAGTAAAGTAGAAGCAATTTAATAGCCAGGCACTGGTTACAATGAAAAAGTAAAGGAGAAGAAACTTAATATCCTGGCAATTATGTTTGACCACAGACTATGGATGATGCATCTTTTGCTGTACAGCTGCACGAGATGAGCTGCAGGACAAAGGAACCATAACTCTGGTGTTCTTACTTTCAGAGGCATTGCCTTTTGACAAATGAAAATAGCCATTTCTATCATTTAGTCTTCTGAAACACTGTATCTCCTGAACCGTTTGATGGATTCTGAAGTAACTTGCTTGGTTACAACACTAGGATGGGGAAAATAGCCATAAGGTTTTGATGACCTTGAATTTAACTATAAAACTATCAAAAACTATAAAAGCTATGGCATTGAAAGTTGATGAGTGCATTGCTAGAAATCTGTAGATGACCTTATTAACTTTTGAAGAAATTCTGAATACTACTTGATGAGTTATGGCCCTTTGTTACTGTAGGCATTTGTACATCACATGCTTTTGGGTCGTATGTGAGAAGCAAAACTTATTTTACATTTGTTTTTAGCTCACCTAACCAATGGTCATGGTGAGCTTTTGTGACAATGAGATGTCCAGCGGCGGCTGATGCCATGTGTAAATTTTCTTGTTAACACCCTTGGGCCACAGTTTTGGTCTAATTATGATCAGATTGGTTAGATCATACTGACAATATCTCTGTCAAGTTGGAATATGGGGCATTTTGAGTCAAAAAGTGGAACAGTAGTTAATACCATAAAAACCTTATTAATACTTTAGAGGCCACAGTTTTTGTCCAATCATCCCCAAACATGTGCAGAATTACCATCTCAGTACACTTTGAATAAGGGTCATTTAGGGCTATAAAGCAGATCAGTATGAACAAATCATAGAAAAAACCTTTTAAATACTATACAGGTCACAGTTTGGTCGAATCGTCATCAAAGTTGTCTCAGCAATATCTTGTTCAAGTTCAAATATGGATCATTTCGGGTCAAAAAGTAAGTCAGTGGGTCGTAGCCTAGAAAACCCCTGTGAAAACTCTGGAGCAGATAAATTTGGGCAAATGTTTATCAGACATGCTCAGAATGATCACTTTGAAAATATATGTCAAGGTCAAATATGGATCATGTCAGGTTAAAAACCTTTGGTCCAATGTTTATCAAACTTGCTCAAAATGATCACCTTGACAACATCTCTGTCAAGGTAGAATATGGATCATGGAAAAAATGACCTTGACCTGAGACCTACTTAAATAAAAATATATTGGTCATAGCTTTTTACAGCCTTCATATTTGGAATGAACGTTCCATGTAATACGGTCTTATCTCTGAACAAATAAATTGACCTGTGAATTTGACCTTGGCTTGAACAATATGAAATAGAACCTTCAATTTTTGTTTTGTTTGTTTGTATTTGGGTTTAAAGTAAGGGAAACAAACACAAACACGACGCAACCAGACAATAATAGAAACTTCAACAGAGGAAGGCCAAAAGGACAGTTGCTTTCCCACAAATTGGCCTAATGACCATCCAAAATAAAAAGACACGAGTAATACATACAATACTTAACAAGCAATAACATAAATAAACCGCCACAGAAGAACCACCTTGGAACGGTCAGTGGAAAGAATTCCACTGGGAGGCTTAAATCGATTTCACACGGCCTTAATCCTCACCCTTACGTCAACACTTGGCCTTGGCCTTGGCAAGCTCATTCGTAAGCAGCTGACTTGTACAGTGCACATTCTTTCGCCAGAAACTGACAAATGCCCTTCTTGAATCAGCTGATGGGAGAAAATGACTGTAGAAAAGGGTAACGGGTCATCCCTAACAAACTCTGCCCCTAGCAAAGTAGGCCCCTACAAACTCGGCACCCAAAATTATATTATATATATAAAACCTCCAATTTAGTCATCTGATCAGGGTCTTTCCGGTCATTGAGCGACACGGTGCCAACTAGTGCCCACAAACTACATATGTATGTTTTTGAGCAGAATTAAGATATAAAGGGATATGTATACCCCCAGCAAATCTTAACGGTTTGACTGGATAAAAGTGGTGTTAATTGGGTCAAAAAGATAAGTTTTCGTGATGGTGTATTGTGCTAGCAAAGCTTGGCATGTTCTAACGTGTACCCACAATCTATATATTTTTCAGCAGAAATAGCAAAAATATCCAAAATTTTCATCTTAAATTATCAATTTTTGGGTCGGGGGCGTTTAAGGAAAAATAATAGTATATTTGTTTAGGCATGCATGTTTTCATATTCAAACAATAAATGCATAGTACAAAAGAATTATTTTTAGCTCGCCTATACGAAGTACATGGAGAGCTATTGTTGTCACCCCGGATGTGCGCGTTAGCGTAAGCGTTTGCGTTCCCGTTTCCGTCACACTCTGCGGTATAGTTAATCAAATGCTTATATCTCAACAGTCATGCATCACAGAGCACTCATATTTGGAACTTAAGTACCTGGGAGGGTCTTATAACGTTCCAAGAGATCAGACCCCTGGGTAGCCCAGGATGGGGCTAGGGGTCAAAATCTAGAACACCTCTGTAAAACTGTGTTAAGTTTTTGAAATGCTTATATCTCAACAGTCACCCATCACAAAACATTCATAGTTACAACTTGGATACCTGGGAGTGTCTTCTGAGAATACCAGGGAATATCTTCTGAGATTCCAAAAGAACACCCCTGGGATCATGCCTGGGGGGATGAGGCTAGGGGTAAAAAATCTAGGACACTTTTGTAATTTGTTATATACATTTCCATTATAGTAACAAGTTTCAAACTTAATTGCTTATACATCAGCCAACTATGAGACATTGGTTCAAGTGTAAAAGGGTCAAGGTCACAGTGACCTATATTTCATGGTCCAGTGATTTTGCTTTATATCTTGAATACTATTTGATGGAGGAATGTCATACCTGGGATATTAGTTCCATATGACCAGTGGATTGACCTCAAAATATATCTAGGTCATTGTGACCTATTGTTCACGGTCCAGTGATTTTGCCTTATATCTTGAATACTATTTGATGGAGAAATGTCATACCTGGGATATTAGTTACATATGACCACACGATTGACCTCAAAATATATCTAGGTCATTGTGACCTATTTTTCACGGTCCAGTGATTTTGCCTTATATCTTGAATACTATTTGATGGAGAAATGTCATACCTGGGGTATTAGTTCCATATGATAACATGATTGGCCTCAAAATATATCTAGGTCATTGTGACCTATATTTCACGGTCCAGTGATTTTGCCTTATATCTTGAATACTATTTAATGGAGAAATGTCATACCTGGGATATTAGTTCCGTGTGACCACATGATTGATCTCAAAATATATCTAGGTCATAGTGACCTATATTTCATGGTTCATTGACTTTGTCTTATATCTTGAATATTATTTGATGGACTATTTTTATACCTAGATTATTAGTTCCATTTTACTTGATGATTGACCTCAAAATATATTTAGGTGAGTGTGACCTATATTTCATGGTTCAGTGATTTTGCCTATTATCTTGAATACTTTTGATGGAGAATTATTATACCTGGATTATTACTTCCATGTGACCTGATGATTGACCTCAAAATAGACCTAGGTCAGTGTGACCTATATTTCATGGTTCAGTGACTTTGCCTTGTATCTTGAATACTATTTAGTGGAGAAACAGCATCTATGCATTATTAGTTCCATGTGACCCGATAATTGACCTCATAATAAGTCTAGGTCAGTGTGACCTATATTTCATGGTTCAGTGATTTTGCCTATTATCTTGATTATTATTTGATGGAGAAACAGTATACCTGGATTATTACTTCCATGTGACTGGATGATTGACCTCAAAAGGTATTAAGGTTATTGTGACCTATATTTCACAGTTCAGTGATTTTACCTTATATTTTGAAAGCACGAAACAGGCGAGCTATGCTGTCATGTGACGGCTCTTGTCATCTCTTAAGTTTATAACTATAAGGTTAAGATAAAAGATACTTCCATTTTCAACTCCCCCCCCCCCCCCAAACACACAGCACAATTCACAATTTTAGCGATGTGTTTTACCGGTAAGGATTCTATAATTCCTCAAAAATATGTTAAGCTCAAACTGCCTTATAAAACTATAGACCTTCCAAATGTAATTGTGGAGACAAAAACTGTCTATTATGACCTATTTATAGCTATAAGTGGAGTGTTTGGGGCCGAGATTGCTAGGGGCCGAGTTTGTCAGGGGCCTAGTTTGTTAGGGGCTGAGATGTCCCTAAATCTGGAAAAGATTTCATGATCAATCTCCACGAAGGAATGTTGCCGTCCTTGGCATGTATCAAACCCGCATCCTCCAGATCAACAGTCAGATGTGCATCCGACTGAGCTGCTGAGACCAGCTTCATATTTGGTTTGTAGCTTTTTGTGACAAGGGCTTCCCACTAGAGCTTCAAATTCGGCATGTAGATTACTATTGACAAGGGCATTCTTTGGTACAAGACATTTTGCGATGTGACCTTGACCTGTGACCTTTTTTTAAACCACTAGAGATAGAACCTTCATATTTGGCATGTAGGTTTCTTGTTACAAGGTCTTCCCACTCGACAAATTATTTTGACCTGTGATCTTGACCTATAGCCTACTTTGTCATAATTTTGATCCGTTGAAATAGAGCAATCATGTTTGGCTCCTTGTACCATTTCATTTGTACAATGAGGATCAGGTGAGCATTATGATATCCACAAAATGGCTTCATTTACGATGATCTATGTCTTGAATGAACACCCCTGTAAACCTCAGTTATCTCTTTATGAATTGGAGCTTAGAGGGGTGTTCGTTTCACAGCTTGTTAACATCATGGCGATCCAGGGCCATTATGACCCTCTTCTATATTTCGTGTTGCACATATCCACGATTCAAGTATATGCAAGTCAAGATAGTTATTAATTATGAACTAAACTAAACATAAAATTAAATATTACAGTTATTAAAGCTTCCAGATAGTTTATCTTTGTGTTTCTGTTTCAATAAATCTCAGTCAAAATTAGTTACACACCCAAACCCATGGTATGTCTCATCTAAATGGCGGGCATTCAAACTTTCACACAACAGAATGTCTGAAGACACTTATTGTCTTGATGCAGCTCAGTTGAACTGCGATTCATAGAACAGCATTTGGTCCCATCCCACTTAAAAGAAGGTAATTAACTGTTGACATTTTCAAAGGAACGACCTTTTTAGCTGGCCTGTACAAAGTACAAGGAGAGCTATTGTTGTCACCTCTGTTGGTCCACATGAGCGTTTGTGTGTGAGTTTGCGTTCCTGTCACACAGTGTTAAAGTTTTTCAAATGCTTATATTCAAACAGTCTTGCATCACTAAGTACTCGTATTTGGAAGTTAAATACCTGGTAGGGTCCAGGCTTGGGACCAATTACATTTGAAAGTAATTGATCAATCCCCCGATGCAGGGTTATAGGAATATGCCTTCGTCTGTCCCTCCATCCATAACACTTTCTTGTCTACTCCATTTGATAGAATTTCATTAAACTTTGGTCGGTTTTTCTCTTTAGTATGAAGATGTGTTGCGTGCAAGGTCCAGGTTCGTACCTCAAAGGTCAAGGACATACTCAGAGGTCAAAGATAAAAAGGGCCTTTTTGTCATGTCCAATCAATAACTTCCTTATTCCTGGATGGATTTAAATATTATTTGGCAGAAATGTTAACCATAATGTGACAGTGTGTCGCGCGCAAGACCCAGCTCCGTACCTCGAAGGTCAAGGTCATACTTAGAGATAAAATGTCAAAAAAGCATCTTTTTATCATGTCCTATCAAAAACTTTCTTATTCCTGAATGAATTTAAATATTACTTGTCAGAAATGACAGTGTGTCGCAGGCAAAACCCAGGTCGGAACTTCAAAGGTCATACTTAGAGGTGAAAGGTGGAATGTCCGTTCGTAACAGTTATCTGCTGAACCCTTCGATAGAAGTTCACTAAACTTTGGTCAAATATTATTCTCAATGAGACAAAGTGTCGCCACAAGCCCCAGGTCCGTACCTCAAAGGTCATACTTAGAGGTTAAAGGTAAAAAATGTATTCGTCATGAGGCGATGTGTTGTACGCAAAATCCAGGTTGGTTCCTGAAATGTCAAGGTCATGCATAGAGGTGGGTCTTTTTGGTGTTTTTCAATAACTTTCTTACTCCTAGATGGATTTTAAAATTACTTGGCTAAAATGTTAATCATCATAAGATTGCTAATTCAAGATCACGGCGAAGGTCACAGTTTCATGTCATAAGGTTGAGCTTTGTTACTGAAGGGCGGCAGGGGATTATGACTGTCCCTCAGACTGCATTCTTATTCAATTACAATTACCTGGCTATAAAAATGTAATTGGTGAAATTAAAATTATAGTGCAAACAATTTGACATGAGACTGACCTTTATGCAAAGAATAAATAAGCAAATGCTTCAGCCTAATATGTTGGGTTGTGAAAACTCGTGATTTTTCGGCAGCTTGGAATCGCGACCCATGTATTAAATAAGCCAGTACATGACAAGAACTACAAGATGGCTTGAGCGACCAGCAAAAACTCAGATCAGCCTGCGCATTCGAGCAGTCTGATCAGTCTTCGCTGATCGCATGTACTTACTATAGGCTATGATTTATGCCAAGAAATATAAGTAAAAGGTCTTGTCACAGTGGATGGGTGTGCAGATTGATTTGAGTCTCTGCTTGTTGCCCTGGCCTTATTGTAGGTTTTGTCATGCTCCGGCTCATAAATAACAATTTCCACCTTTTCAGAAAATGGTGAAAATAAATACATGTACATGTATTCAATCGGGTGTGAAATTATACTAATAGATAGTTCATAAAGAAATGAAGTTGAAAAAGTGTGACCAGAACCGGATTCGAACTGGTGACCCCTTGCTTACAAAGCAAGTGCTCTACCGACTGAGCTATCCGGGCGCTGATAGCACCTCTTCAACTTCGAAGTTTGAGAAACTTAGTTAACAAACAGCCCTGTGGGTACTCTTGTTGTATATTTTATCCTACAGCATTTAGAAAAAAAGATACAGAACACGGGTTTAATGAATGTACAGCGTAAAGCTTCATTATTAATATAATGCATAGCAGAAAATAAAAACTATACAAAATGTCCACCTAACGCTGAATAATTACGGTGGTCTCCTTATTTTTAGCTCACCAGAGCCGAAGGCTCCGGGGCAGCTTATAGTATAGGCAGTGACCCGCCATCTGTTGTCCGTGTCAACATTTTCAAACGACTTCTCCTCTAAAACTGCAGGGCCGATTGAAGGCAAATTTCATGTGGAGCATCCATGGGATGGGGGAACAAAGGTTTGCTCGTAGGGTCCAGGTCACATGACCAAGCTGGCCTCCATGCCCATATAAGGTAAAAACCCTTCAAAAGTCTTCTTCTCCTGAACCAGTGGGCAGATTGTGATGAATCTTGGTATGTAGTATAGGGGACTCTGGACCATCATAGTTTGCTAAAATAATGACCCTTTGATGACCTTGACCCATTTTATGCCAAGGTCAAATTTGGTCACATAGACTTTTGTATGAAAAAAGTCAAAACAGCATTTTTTTTCTAATTATTGCAGCCTGTGACCTGAAATTAAGTAGATGCAGTGGGCAAAATGTGCTAATGAAACTACATTAGTATTCAAGGTCAAGGATATTCCCTGACCTTGGCCCAAGGTTATACAGATATGAAAATTAAAAAAAAAAAATGTTTTTCACTGAAATCACTAGGCCATTTGCAATCAAATTTTGTATGAAAGCTTTTCGGAACAAGGAAATGCAATTTAATTAATTTGAGTTTGGTCACATGACCAGGATGGCAGCTATGTCCATATAAGGTAAAACCCTTAAAAAATCTTCTTCTGGAACCAGAGGGCCAATTGTGATGAAACTTGGTATGTAGCATTGGTGACTCGTGGCCCATTATAATTTGCTTAAATGATGACCCTCGGATGACCTTGACCCATTTTATGCCAAGGTCAAATTTGGTCACATGGACTTCTGTATGGGAAAAAGTCAAAACAGCATAATTTTTTTTAATTATTGCAGCCTGTGACCTGAAAATTAGTATATGCAGTGGGCAAAATGTGCAAGTGAAACTACATTAGTTTTCAAGGTCCTTCTCTGACATTGGTCCAAGGTCATTCAGATATGAAAATTAAAAAAATGTTTTTCTTTGAAACCACCTGCCATTTGCAACCAAATTTTATAAGAAAACTTTTAGGAACAAGGAAATAAAACATAATTAATTTGAGTTTGGTCATGTGACCATGATGGCTGTTATGCCCATAGAAGGTAGAAACCCTTAAAAATCTTCTCCTTCTATACCAAAAAGCCGATTGTCAATGAAACTTGGTATGTAGAATAAGAAACTTGGGTCCAGCATATTTTGTTCAGATGTAGACCCTCGGATGACCTTGACTCACTTTATACCAAGGTCAAATTAGGTCACATAGACTTTTTTGTGCGATAAACGGTCAAAACTAAGTATTTTCGAAACTATTGTAGACTTTGATCTGAGACTTGGTAGGTGCAGATGGCATCCAGGGACGGGCCAGTTTCTCACACTTGACCTCTGGTGAGCGTAGTGGCCCATGGGCCTCTTGTTTTTATGCCCCGCCATTCGAAGAATGGTGGAAAGGGCATATAGTGTTACCCCTGTCCGTCAGTGCGTCCGTTCGTCTCTGAAACTTAAACGCTGTCAATAACTTTCTTATTTCTGGATCAATTTAGAAATAACTTGGTAGAAATATTAACCACCATGAGACGATGTGTTGCGTCCACAAACCCAGGCCCCCACCTACAAGGTCAAGGTCATACTAAGAGGTCAAAGGTCAAAAAAGGGATCCAAAACTTAAACGTTGTCAAGAACTTTCTTGTTTCTGGATCAGTTTAGAAATTACTTGGCAGAAATTTTAAACATCATTTTTTCTTTCTTTCTATTCTTTTTTTTTCTTTTTAAAAACACAATATCCCCCAGCACAAAGGCTTTGGACTCTGACTCAAAAGGTTGTGAGTTCAAATCCCGGTGAAGTCTTTTGACGACTCTTGTTTCTCAATGGCATTTTTGCGGGGGCATCCGTGTCCTATTGACACCTTTTCCAAGTTGAGTTGTACGGCCCTTTTATTGTTTCACTCATATCGAGCTGACCGTTAATCAGAAGTGGGTGAAAACTGGAGTACCCGGACAAAAACCACCTGACCTTCCGTACAGAATGTTGCGTCTCACATGTGACCCGAGCGAGGCTCGAACCTACGGCGGTGAGAGACCTAATGACTAAGAGTCAGCGCTATTATCCACTAGGCCACGGAGGCCTGTTAGGTGGTCTCCTTAAGACTATCGGAATATATATACTTGTAACATTTTAAGGGGTCTTTCATTCTTGTATATTTTATCCCACATCATTTAGAAGAAAATAGATACAGAACACGGATTTAATGCATTTAAGTCATAAAATGCATTATAGATATGATGCATAGTTACTTAGAAAATAATATAATTACAAAAAGTCCACTTAATGCAGAAGAAATAAGCTGGTCGCCTTAAGACTGGTATGCGGAGTATATGTACTTACAAAAATAAGGGGCCCAACATTTGTATATTTTATCCTACAACATTTAGAAGAAAATAGATACAGAACACGGATTTAATGCATTTAAGTCATAAAAATACATTATGTGATGCATAGTAGAAAATAAAATATATACACAAAGTCCACCTAATGCAGAAGAAATAAACTGGTCGCCTTAAGACTGGTATTCGGAGTATATATACTTGCAAACATAAGGGGCCCAACATTTTTGTATATTTTATACCACAACATTTAGAAGAAAATAGATACAGAACACGGATTTAATGCATTTAAGTCATAAAAATACATTATAGATATGATGCATAGTAGAAAATAAAATATATACACAAAGTCCACCTAATGCAGAAGAAATAAGCTGGTCGCCTTAAGACTGGTATTCGGAGTATATATACTTGCAAAAATAAGGGGCCCAACATTTTTGTAGATTTTATCCTACAGCATTTAGAAGAAAATAGATACAGAACACGGATTTAATGCATTTAAGTCATAAAAATACATTATAGATATGATGCATAGTAGAAAATAAAATATATACCAAAAGTCCACCTAATGCAGAAGAAATAAGCTTGTCGCCTTAAGACTGGTATTCGGAATATATATACTTGCAAAAATAAGGGGCCCAACATTTTTGTAGATTTTATACTACAACATTTAGAAGAAAATAGATACAGAACACGGATTTAATGCATTTAAGTCATAAAAATACATTATAGATATGATGCATAGTAGAAAATAAAATATATACACAAAGTCCACCTAATGCAGAAGAAATAAGCTGGTCGCCTTAAGACTGGTATTCGGAGTATATATACTTGCAAACATAAGGGGCCCAACATTTTTGTATATTTTATCCTACAACATTTAGAAGAAAACAGATACAATACACAGATTTAATGCATTTAAGTCATAAAAATACCTTATAGATATGATGCATAGTAGAAAATAAAATATATACAAAAAGTCCACCTAATGCAGAAGAAATAAGCTGGTCGCCTTAAGACTGGTATTCGGAGTGTATATACTTGCAAACATAAGGGGCCCAACATTTTTGTATATTTTATCCTACAACATTTAGAAGAAAACAGATACAATACACAGATTTAATGCATTTAAACCCCCACCTGCTCTATAAAAGGATGTAGGCGGAGCTTATTTCAAAATGGTGCCTGACTTTTACATTTTGTTGATTGCAGACGCTTTATCAATGAAAATAAAATACTTAGAAAACCTTCAGAAACAAAACTTGTTCTGTAAGGAGGCATATCCCTACTTTATACATCAACACCAAAATATTGTCTCAAAAACCAATATTAATTGAATATGGTGAATGGAATTACTGAAAAGTGCTCAGAAATTCAAACTAGATATAACCTTTGAACCTTGGTCATGTGATATAAACAAAGCAACTATTAGAGTGGAATTCAAACACTTTCCACTTGTAAGATGACAAGCTTAGTAAAAGCAGATAAATAATCCTACCTCAGAGTCTCGCAGAAAAAAACCTGTTCATATTCCATGATACACAGCTAGGAACTTGTCAATTCCAGTTTATAGGTATGTTACAGGCAGATAATGCTGTAAACAGTGTAGGCCCTGATCAGGCGCCTATTCAGTGGCATCTGATCTGGGCCTGCAGTGTTTGTCAAATACCCATTTCAGGGTTTGTTGTACAATAATCATCATTATATCCATGATCATGTCCATAATTGCCCGGAAAATTGTCCTCCAGATGACTGTTCAAAGAATTTTAATTATCATTATCATCATCATCATTGTTATCAGTTATTGTTATTGTCTCGGCTACTGCTATGATATTTTAGTCTTCATAAAATGCCCATTCAGACTTGTAAATCTGAAGAAATAAAATACTGTCCAAAACTTTTCTTTTGTAAAATTTTTATATGATTTCTCTTTGTCAGAATTCCCTGCCATTTTTCCAGCGATGTATAAAATCCTGGAAGGAAATTGCACCTACCTTTTTAAGTGGCTTGATATATTATAAAAAAGGGGTTTCGGTAAAGGAATGCCATCACCTTTCAATAAATGTATCTTATTTTCAAAGGTAATACATTTGGATATTGTTTAATAATAATAAAAAAAACATTGTATTGTAACCCAAAATCATGTTAAAAAAGAGACCTGTTTAACTTAAATAATTTAATGTTGCCAAGTTTGCCCTGGCAGAAATAATAAACTGCTCCAGTTTAATTGCTTTAACATGTAGAATGTTTATAAACAAAGCCTGATAAGACTATGCTACAGCTTATATAAACATACTTGTCTAGAAATGATTAGTCTAGAAACAAATCTTAAATATTAGCTAGGGGTGCATTTTTTTTTCATATAAAAATGTTTGACATTTTGCTCCCTTGTAGTTCAGTGAGGCTGTTCTAACAAGTACCCACAATCTTTGTATTAAAAAAATAGGAAAACATTGAAAACACAAAAATACCCCAAAACACAAAAAGTGGGGTTTAGAGGCGCTTCATTTCATTGACTTGTAAACTTTATGAGGCAGTTTAATCAAGCATCCACAATATGCTGGTATATCTGGGGCAGAAATAAGAAAAATATTACTATTCATAATGTGTGAGTATATACATTATTCTGCAGTAGACTGAGCTAGCAGACCCCAAGTAAATATATTTACAGCTGATCAGTAATCAGTAAGCCCCGCCTACATTTCTGGTGGTAGCTGCTACCGCAAGTGCCAGTTTAAGTCATAAAAATACATTATAGATATGATGCATAGTAGAAAATAAAATATATACAAAAAGTCCACCTAATGCAGAAGAAATAAGCTGGTCGCCTTAAGACTGGTATTCGGAGTGTATATACTTGCAAACATAAGGGGCCCAACATTTTTAGCTCACCGTCACGTAGTGACGAGGTGAGCTTTTGGGATCACTTTTTGTCCGTCGTGCGTCCGTGCGTGCGTGCGTGCGTGCGTAAACAATTTCTTTAAACGACATCTCCTCCTAAACCACTGGTCGGATTTTGACCAAACTTCACAGGAATGATCCTTAGGTGGTCCCCTTTCAAAGTTGTTCAAATGGTTCCGGTCCGTTGCACATCTAGGTCACAGGAGCCAAAAATAGATTTTTTTCACCAAAAACTTAAAAAATCTTCTTCTCTGAAACCACAAGGCCCAGGTCTTTCATATTTGGTATGAAGCTTCATCTAGTGGACCCCTTCCAAGATTGTTCAAATTATAGTGCTGGGGCCAAAAATGCCCCCGCCGCGGGGCCCTTTGGTTTTACATAGGCTTATATAGGGAAAATCTTTAAAAATCTTCTTCTCTGAAACCTCAAGGCCCAGGACTTTGATATTTGGTATGAAGCTTCATCTAGTGGACCCCTACCAAGATTGTTCAAATTATAGTGCTGGGACAAAAAGTGCCCCCGCCACGGGGCCCTTTGGTTTTACATTGGCTTATATAGGGAAAATCTTAAAAAATCTTCTTCTCTGAAACCACAAGGCCCAGGTCTTAGATATTTGGTATGAAGCTTCATCTAGTGGACCCCTACCAAGATTGTTCAAATTATAGTGCTGGCCCAAAAATGCCCCCGCCCCGGGGCCCTTTGGTTTTACATAGGCTTATATAGGGAAAATCTTTAAAAATCTTCTTCTCTGAAACCACAAGGCCCAGTACTTTGATATTTGGTATGAAGCTTCATCTAGTGGACCCCTACCAAGATTGTTCAAATTATAGTGCTGGGACAAAAAATGCCCCCACCACGGGGCCCTTTGGTTTTACATTGGCTTATATAGGGAAAATCTTTAAAAATCTTCTTCTCTGAAAACACAAGGCCCAGGTCTTTGATATTTGGTATGAAGCTTCATCTAGTGGACCCCTACCAAGATTGTTCAAATTAAAGTGCGCGGGCCAAAAATGCCCCCGCCCCGGGGCCCTTTGGTTTTACATACGCTTATATAGGGAAAATCTTTAAAAATCTTCTTCTCTGAAACCACAAGGCCCAGGACTTTGATATTTGGTATGAAGCTTCATCTAGTGGACCCCTACCAAGATTTTTTTGTCAAATTATAGTGCTGGGACAAAAAATGCCCCCGCCACGGGGCCCTTTGGTTTTACATTGGCTTACATAGGGAAAATCTTTAAAAATCTTCTTCTCTGAAACCACAAGGCCCAGGTCTTTGATATTTGGTATGAAGCTTCATCTAGTGGACCCCTACCAAGATTGTTCAAATTATAGTGCTGGGGCCAAAAAATGCCCCCGCCTTGGGGCCCTTTGGTTTTACATAGGCTTATATAGGCAAAATCTTTAAAAATCTTCTTCTCTGAAGCCGCAAGGCCCAGGACTTTGATATTTAGAATGAAGCTTCATCTAATGGACCTCTACAAAGATTGTTCAAATTATAGCCATTGGGCCAAAAATGCCCCCGCCCGGGGCCCTTTGGTTTTACGTAGACTTATATAGGGAAAATCTTTAAAAATCTTCTTCTCTGAAACCGCAAGGCCCAGGACTTTGATATTTGGTATGAAGCTTCATCTAGTTGACCCCTACCAAGATTGTTCAAATTATAGTGCTTGGGCAAAAAATGCCCCCACCCTGGGGCCCTTTGGTTTTACATAGGCTTATATAGGGAAAATCTTTAAAAATCTTCTTCTCTGAAACCACAAGTCCTAGGTCTTTTATATTTGGTATGAAGCTTCTTCTAAAGGACCCCTACCAAGATGATTCAAATTATAGGGCTGGGGCCAAAAGTGGCCCCGCCCCGGGGCCCTTTGGTTTTACAAAGGCTTATATAGAACCAAGATTGTTCAAATTATCAAATTATAGCCCTTGGGCCAAAATGCCCCTGCTCCGGGGCCTTTTGGTTTTACATAGACTTATATATGGAAAATCTTTAAAAATCTTCTTCTCTGAAACCACAAGTCCTAGGTCTTTTATATTTGGCATGAAGCTTCTTCTAAAGGACCCCTACCAAGATGATTCAAATTATAGTGCTGGGGCCAAAAGTGGCTCCGCCCCAGAGGCCTTTGGTTTTACATAGGCTTATATAGGGATAATCTTTAAAAATCTTCTTCTCTGAAACCACAAGGCCCAGAAATTTGGTATGAAGCTTCATCTAATGGACCTCTACCAAGATTTTCAAATTATAGCCCAGGGGCCACAAATGCCCCCACCCGGGGCCCTTCGGTTTTACATAGATTTATATAGCCCCGGGGCCATTTGGTTTTGCATAGGCTTATGTAGGGAATATCTTTTAAAAAAATCTTCTTCTCTGAAACCGCAAGGCCCAGGTCTTTGATATTTGATGTGTATCTTCATCTAGTGGACCTTTGCCAAGATTGTTCAAATTATAGCCTTTGTTGATGTTTGGTATTAAGCTTCACCTTTAAGACCTCCCTCAACTTTATGCACATTAAAGCCCTTGGGCCAATAATGGCCCTCTCTGGGGCCCACTTGATACACTATGGATCAGGTGAGCGATCCAGGGCCATCATGGCCCTCTTGTTGTATATTTTATCCTACAACATTTAGAACAAAAAAGATACAATACACGGATTTAATGCATTTAAAACATAAAAATACATTCTTAGTATGTTGCATAGCAAAAAAAAATACAATAAAGTCCACCTAATGCAGAATAAATAATCTGGTAGCCTATAGACTGGTATTCGAAGAGATATATTTTAAGATTTTCTCATGGGTTTTCACTGAAACTCCATGCCTATTAGAAGCCCTACTCTGAGATTTGCACATTGTGACAGCCCTTCAGAAGATACCACTAGGGCTCGCTCTTGGTGGCTCCGTATCCCCACATCCATAACGTCACATACACAATATCCACCCATCCATCTATTTATAATCACATATACTTTAATTCCCCTAATAATACCCTTACATTTATACCCCCACTATGACAAGATAGAATATATCTTCTTTTGTTCCCCCTAATGTCATTTATATACCGTTCCCCCTAATGTCATTTATATACCGTTCCCCCTAATGTCATTTATATACACAGTTCCCCTTAAGCCAGATTAAGTACTAGTAAAATATTAAGGGGTCCAATATTTTTGTATATTTTTTCCTGCAGAGTTTAGAATAAAAATAGATACAGAACACGGTTTAAATGCATTTAAAGCATAAAAATATGTTGTTGGAATGGTGAAAAAGCAGAAAATAAGATATATACAAAAAGTCCACCTAATGCAGAAAAAATAAGCTGGTCGCCCAAAGACAGATATTAGGATTATATATATATATATATATATATATATATATATATATATATATATATATATATATATACTGACCGGAAATGGAAAACTATACACTTTTAAATTGTCTCGCCTGACAAAACAAGCGGATAATTCAGTTAAAATTTACTGATTAAGGATTTGACTAACTATAGACATGAATCCTGTAACAATTTAAAGAAAATCTGGTGTCCAAAATAAAAGGTTTTGAGTAAAATGTAAAAAAAGTGCATTTTTCACAAAACTGTTTGTAATCGAATTTTGACTTCAACATTTTTCGGTATAGGTAATAAGTTAAAAGCAAGGAATAAAAAAATAACATAACATCTAAAAATTATCGAGAAACAAACATTTTATTGAAATCTCAAGAACTGCTTTCTTCAGCGAAATATTCAAAATAATGTTGCAAGCCAAAAATCGACCTAAAAAGTGCCTTCAGTCGTTTTAGCATACTCAGATGTGTCTTAAATATTGATTAAAACAAAGACCGCAATCAGAAATGCCATACTTTTCGCTCACTTCCGGTGGTTTGGTCCAATATTTAAAGGTCGATAACTTTTCAACCATTGTGTAATTTTTCATTTTTCGAACGTTGGATGATGAGTAATAACTGGTAAAAAATGGAATCACATTCGCGACACAAAATGTTGGACTCAATGGAAACTTGAACAGCAAGATTTGGACCCTTGCTTTGAACCTGTGGCTTTACCCGTAAAATCGTAGCTATCATTAAACATTTTATTCGATAAAGAAGATAGCCACTGATGATACATTATATAATTGTAATTCAAATTTCATTAAAATGTTTTGCTAGTGACAATTTGAAAATGAGTGTATAGTTTCTATTTCCGGTGAGTATATATATTTTTATTTTTTCGCATCCAGGCCGCATAGTTATTTATATCATATCCCAAAATACATGTATAATCAAAACTGAATATAAATTGCATCTTCAGATCCTATGTAACCCGACAGTGATAATTGTTGTGACATTAGCTTCTCTTCAAATTCTACATATACACCCCTAAGTCACATGTATCAAATGATCCAATTCCGCTTTCATTGTTCACGCCTAATAGATGCTAAAACTGGCTCGGCACGAACATGTGGCCGTATAGCTCAGTCGGTAGAGCATTCCGCTAGCATTGGGAGGGTCGCGGGTCGCAAGAATTTTTTCGCATCTAGGCGACATAGTTATTTATATCATATCCCAATATATATATATATATATATATACATTCTTTATATATATATATATATATATATATATATATATATATATATATATATATATATATAACTTACGTCTCACTTTGCAATCATTTCTTACTTCATTAATCATCATACAAAACGCGAGAACGTACAGCTGCATACTGATTCTAAACGAACAACATTGTGATAACACACCCGTGCGATATAAACTCCGTTCAGAAAATCTGAATCATCGATTTTTTCTTTTCTTGCTGTTGATACTCATTTTAGCCCATACATCACTATTGGAAAGTTTTAGACCTGACCCTCCGCCGATTTCTCCAGCAAGTCGTATCCCTCTGTGGCAACCAGGAAAGGCTGTGATTATTTGGAGAAAATTGCAAAATCGAAATTTCCTTTCACAGACTAAGACATTTTGAAAGGTTCGGCACACCCATTTAAACCATAATAGAAGTGGTTACTACTCTTGTAAAATACAAGGGCGTATATGGTTTATTTTCGCGATCACTTCATGGAAAATCATTAGCTGTGACACCACGTCTGATATCGGTATAATTCTTTTTGACCACTGTTGACAGTACATCGCATTTTTATCACCCGCCCTGAAGCTGAAAGGGGATTATAGGAATGCCCTTCTTCTGTCCGTCCGTCCATCTGTCCGTCTTTCTGTCCATAACACTTTCTTGTCCGCTCCATATCTCCTGAACCCTTTGATAGATTTTCATTAAACGTTGGTCAATTATTCGTCTCATTGAGCTGATGTGCATAACTCATAATTGAACCATGCCGACTCAAGGTCAAGGTCACAGTTTACAACCTAGAAACTTTTTTTTTAATTTTGTGTCCGTTCCATATCTCCTTTACCCTTGGAAGGATTTTCATTAAACTTTGGTCAAATATTATTTTGAGTGAGCTGGTGTACAGGTCCCATAAATAAACCATGCTGACTCAAGGCCAAGGTCACTTCTGAAGATCAAGAGTTTGAAACTTTGAGTTTTGTGCCCGTTCCATATCTCCTTTACCCCTGCAAGGATTCTCATCAAACTCTGACCAATTATCCCCCTCAGTGAGCTGATGTGCAGATTCCATAAATAAACAATGCCGACTCAAGTTCAAGTTTACATTGGAAGGTCACGAGTTGGAAACTTTGAATTTTGTGTCCGTTTCATATCTCCTTTACCATTGAAAGGGTTTTCATTTTGGCCAAATGTCCCCCTTAGTGAGCTGATGTGCAGAACTCATAAATAAATTATGCCCACTCAAGGTCAAGGTCACAGTTGAGGTTCAAGAGTTTGACACTTTGAATTTTGTGTGCATTCCATATCTCCTTTTCCCCTGGAAGGATTTTCATTAAACTTTCATCAAATATAGCTCTTAGTGAGCTGATGTGCAGAATCAATAAATAAACAATGCTAACTCAAGGTCACAGGTGAATGTCACGAGTTTGAAACTTGGAATTTTGTGTCCGTTCCATATCTCATTTACCCATGGAAGGATTTTCATTAAACTTTTGTGAAATATACCCCTTCAGTGGGTTGATGTGCAGTACCCATAAATAAACCATGCCAACTCAAGGCCAAGGTCACAAGGTCGAGCCCTGATACAAAGTGAGTCGGGTGATTTGGCTATTCCTCAGACTGCTTTCTTGTATAGTTTAAACTTAAAGGACTGCCACAGACTGACGTATCATTTGTTTGTTTGTTTTGAGATTTAACGTCCCCATCAACACTGTAAAGGTCATTTTGGAGACGTTGCTTCCAATTTTTGGAGACGTTAACCCGACCTTGAGATGGAATGACCTCTCAAGCCCTGGCGCCCAATGAAACCGATAAGGTTTATAAGCAAGCCGACTCGCACCACTTTGCCTGGGCAGGGTTAGAACCTCTAAGCGGTTCACCGGTACTCGTGTGCGGGTCGGTATCAGCTCTGCATGGAAACATCATGCAGCCCATCTATTTCTTCAGGCCCCGATGGGCGGGGGTGGAACTGGCGTATGAGCTGCAGAAATTCTATCAAGAGACGTATGTATACACAAGTGCAACTTTATTCTAAGATTCAAAGTTTAAGTACAATGTCTTTTTCGGGCTTTGAATAAATCGCACATGAAAAGCAGTTTTGCGAACCCTTTATATTCGTCTCTCTCTCTCTCTCTCTCTCTCTCTCTCTCTCTCTCTCTCTAATATGCACGAAGTTGAGCGAAACAGTGATAATTAATTTGTTACGACAGTGAATGCTATGCCTTGTGGTCAACTGTTAAGGCCTCGGCGGGCCGGCCAGTTACAAGTACTGATGTGAGATCGCACCCCACCCCCGCCCTGATAACAACCGGTGGTCAACGACCGAGCCTAGTAGAGCCGTTCATCTTAAGCCGTTTTCCAACAAAGGTACCATCGAGAGATGGGATAGAGAAAAAGAAGAAAGAAACTAGTATTGCGTCGATAGGACACGGATGCCCCGCCATATGACATTGGACACAGAAATGAGTGTTATGTATAGTCTGTGTGAGGAAAACATTTATGACCTCACTTTTGAGCAACCGATCTGAGTTTTACGTATGCCACATCATCTGATAATGATTAACATTTTGTCCTGGTGATTTCAAAATCCATGCAGGAATACGAAAGTTATTGACAGGACTCAAAAAGACCCTTTTTGATATTTGACATCTAAAGATGACCTTGGCCTTGGTGGCATCCACCTGGGTCTAGCAAGCCATAAAAAACTTCGGAGGATGGTTAACAAAAAACGATTGTTACTGACGACTGGACAAGGAAAAGCCTTTTATTTGACATTTGACCTCTAAGTATGACTTTGACCTAGGGGTACCGACATATGTCTTGCGCGCGACCAATCGTCTTACGATGGTTTTACATTTCTGCCATGTAATTTTAAAAATAATAATAAAAGTTATTGATCGGACATGATAAAACACCTTTTTGACCGTTGACTTCTAAGAAGGACTATGACTTTGGAGGTACCGGCTTGGGCCATTCGCGTGACACATCGTCTTACAATGAATATCATAAACGTTATTTGGAAATCCATCCAGGCATAAGGAAGGTTTTGTCCGGACACGAAAACAATCGCTTTTTAACCTTTGACCTCTAAGTAGGGGTTGAATGAACCTTGCTCGAACGACATACATACATACATACATACATACATACATACATACATACATACATACATACATACATACATACATACATGCATGCATGCATGCATGCATGCATGCATACATACATACATACATACATACAGCATCCATCCAGCCAGCCATCCTCATCCTTTTTGTTATCCTCATCCATCTATCCATCCTTGCCACAAAGACCAAGTCTCCCATGAGACCTCTGTTAACAATATAATCTTCATTTGAAAACGAAAACATGCGGAGTCACAGACTTTAATGCTGCATATCAATTTCTAATACCACTGACAGTTTGATTCCAGACAAGATGAGTTTCAAAGTGTTTGACCATACATGGGCGTAGCAGCCATCGTGGTCATTTCACCAGAATGACGGGAACAAACATCCGTTTCCCACATCCAATAGAGGTCCCGTCTGAACCTGTCTTCCAATCGAATTTTCAAATGACTGACCTACAGACAGGTGGCCGAAAGGACTAAAAAAACGTATCAAGAAGAATGACTTTGCTAGAGGCTCCATGTTCATAGTGAGCCTCTATCTGGCCATTCGAATGTACATTGTGTCGTAATTGCATAATTATCTATTTATATAGTGTGTCACATGTATTTGAATATTTATTATGTCACCTGACAATCATCGTCAAATGGAATTTTACCGAACATTGAGATGAAATGACACCGCCTCGCTTTGCCTGGGCAGGCTTAGATCCTCTGAGCGGATTACCAATACTCGTGTGCGGGCCGGTTTCGGCTCTGCGTAGAAGCATCGTGTAGCACATCTATTTCTTCAGGCCCCGATGGGTGGGGACTGAACTCTTCCACCCTACATTTTGGATTAGCCATTCAAAGTTTATATAACATAGAAACGTGGCGAAATTTATTTGCAAACGGTCTAGACCCTGATCAGACTCCGCGTTTGCGCGGACTGAATCGAGCCTGTATCGTTTGTTTCTGTCCTCGAAAACGTGTCACCATGAAAATAGTTTTACTGAATTTACGTTTGCTATCCTTCATAATGCTGTGTGGCTGGAGTCGTGTTACTTATATTGTACGCGCGACGTCTTCGCGATGCACCAACATTTTTGGAGCATTGCGGTGACGTCGGGCGAGCGTCAAGAGCAGATCGCACTGCGTTGTGAATGGAGCAAACGCTTCTATTGACAAACCATGTTATGAGTTATCATCCTTCCAGAAGTAATCCATTCAGAACACTGAACACTTATCAGCAGAGACACTAAAACGTGTGAATGCACGCGGGTCGCGTGTCTTATATGGTCCAGTGATGTTTTTTTTTTTTTTTTTTTTTTTTGTAATAAATAACTAAGATTCAAGGTCGAGCTTTGGAGAGGGGATTTGAACCCAACGCTGGGCATCATTTCCATGAACCCAACGCTGGGCATCATTTCCATGACAACACTATGTCATACAGTACATCTTATATAGTAGAATAACGAAAGGCTAGGCACGCTTACCTAGATGTACAGCCTGGTAAAGAACATATGGCATAAGTGCCTTTCTCGAGCTGACCGACATTACATAACTTATTTTATTGGAGGTTTTTTCTCCCGTGGTAGGCTAAACACTTACTTCCTTTCCCCCCTACTTCTAAATCTTTATCCTGTACCAACACTTTATTCTGCACTTACAGAATATTCAATCTGTACAAACAGATTGACTATGCTATAAAGATAAATCCTTGTTTTACTTATATGCTACGCCATGCGGTATTTGTATTTTGTATTTTGACAATTCTCATTTAATACTGTATGTATTCTGAGAAAAAATAAAGCTGATTTGATTTGATTTGATTGTCAAATGGACTTAGTCTGTGATCTCATTTCTTTGTTTTGCGATTTTCTCCAAATGATCACAGCCTTTCCTGACTGGCGAAGAGGCATGCGGCTTGCTGGAGAAGTCGGCGGAGGGTCAGGTCTAAAACTTTCCCATAGTGATGTATGGGCTAAAATGAGTATTAAAAGGAAGAAACGAAAAAATCGATGATTCAGATTTTCTGAACGGAGTTTAGTCCATTTTTAACATTTCCAAAATGGTTACTTTTCATATGAAAATTCGTGATAGTTTTCTTATGAATGCTCAAAATCTAGGTTATGGGTGCCCGTTAGAATCGCCTCATTTAGGCGGTTCTAACGAGTACCCACAACCTATGTCTTGGAACAGAAATAAGAAAAATAATGTATACCCCGTAAACCCTAGTTTCCCTATATGAAGTGGGGTTTAGGAGGGTTTTCATTCCACGGACATGTTGACGTGTTAGCATAACATCCTGTTAACAGGTCTCTGTAATGAATACTCATGTATACCCCACTTTATATAGAGAACACCGAGGTTTACGGAGGTATTCATTATTTTCTTATTAGTCCTGCTCCAAGACATAGGTTGTCGGTACTCGTTAGAACCGCCAAAATTAGGTTGTTGTGAATAGCGCTCACGACCTATGTTTTGAGAATTGAAAAAAGACTAATAGCACACACTTTCGTCGGAAAATACGAATACAGTTTTCGCACGAATGTGTTTTCGTTATGCAATGAAAAATATAGTGCTATGTTTCAATACTGCTGAGTGGATAAATACTGTTATTTTGTGCACAAGGATTCATAAGAGGACGCATACAAAAATTCCATCATGAAAACACACCTATATTTTTTGACCCCCTTGAACGCCACTTTTATATAGAAAAACTGGAGTTTACAGGGGTAAACCTTATTTTTTTATTTCTGTTTTGAAATAGAGATCGTGGGTACTCGTTAGACGATGAGGCGGTTCTAACGCGTACCCACAATCTATATTTTGAGCAGAAATATGAAAAATAATGCAAATTTTCAACTTAACATTCTCTTTTGTTCGGCAATAAAGATTACAATGTATTTGTATAAGTGTGTTTTCCTAATGTAAGACGTTGGTTCTTCTCCACATTTTTAAAAATAAAAGAAATTTTGTTTGATAACACATAACGATAGCATATCCGTGAGGCATAGATAAAAAAACGGACATTTTCCAGGCTAGTAAAAATGTGTGATAATTTTCTTATCTTCACTCCAAACATTGAGGCGGTTGTAATGAGTATCCACAACCCATCACGAAAACATGCCTATCTAATTTTGACCCCCTTGAACCCCACTTTTATATTTTGTAAAACTGGGGTTTACGAAGTAAAACAGAGATCAGGAATCGATACAATTAACTTACTCCACCCATCAAAGACACCAAAGGGCAAGAAACACAAACATTAAGCGACCAGACCATAATGGATACCTAAACAAAGGAAGGCCATAAGGACAGTTACTTTCCCACAAAATGGCCATATGGCCATCCAAAATAAAAAGATACCAGAGATACACACAGTAAGTAACAAACAACACCATAAATAAACCGCAACAGAAGAACCGCCTCGGAACGGTCAGTGGAATTATTTCCACTGGGGGGCTTAAATCGATTTTACGTGGCCACAATCCTCGCCCTTACTTCCGTCGCGATTTAGACAAATAATTTGTTCAGTCCGCATGGAGGCCTCCTAACTCATCAGTGCAACATCTCCGTGAACACAAAAAATCAAAGAACCACAGAGGTGAGACAACGGTGAGGACTCGACAGCAAGAAACCACTTAAATGCTGGAGCAAAATAAAACCAACAGTTAGACTCCGATGGGCCCGACCAGAGACAGAGCATCAGGCACCAACCAACATTACCTTAAATTAGATCTCTCCAATTCTCAATAAGCCTTTACGTTGGAGCCGTCATAGAATCTGAGGCCTGACCCACCGGCGTGCAATTAAAGAGGGAAGCAAAGTTGCCAACCGTGATTGGGTTAACGACCATGCATGCAGTCTGTCGTATAACATCCATGTTGTACCCAATTTTTTTATATCGAAGAATGATTTTACGAAATTGGGTGCTGAAGTCATTGCGGTTATATATTTTTCTGAATTTATATACTAAGTCACCATAAAATTCGGGTTCCGATAGACCTTGTTGCAGAAGAGATTTAAGTCCAATATTGAATTTTGAAATTAAATCAGAATGGCGTCTATAAAATTTGCGTAGTTTATGGTACCGATAACCCTGATTAAGGAGTTTAGCCGTTAATAATTTATTACGAGTGTTGAAGTCAGTTACATGACTACACACTCTAGCAAATCGAATTAATTGAGAAATATAAACGCCAAAGGATGGCGCACGAGGAACATCACCATCCAAAAAAGGAAAATTTACAATCTCAAAATCAAAGTCATCGCGTTTATCATAAATTTTGCACGAAACAAATCCATCTACCATAGAAAGATGTAAATCCAAAAAACGGGGCCTCGGTATCAGAAGAATTTGCTTTATTTAACTGAAGTTCTTGGGGGTAAATCTGACTGATCAAACCATCGAAATAGGTATTATCAATATTTAATAAATCGTCTAAATATCTAGAAGTGGAGCTAAAAGCTTCAATAATTTCAGATTGGTTATCTATTGAAAGCGACAACATGAAAAGTAGAAGTAAAACAAAGATCAGGAATTGATACAATTAACTTACTCCACCCATAAAAGACACCAAAGGGAAAGAAATACAAACATTAAGCGACCAGACCATAATGGAAACCTAAACAAAGGAAGGCCATAAGGACAGTTACTTTCCCACAAAATGGCCACATGGCCATCCAAAATTAAAAGACACAAGTGATACACACAGTAAGTAACAAACAACAACACAAATAAATCGCCACAGAAGAGCCGCCTTGGAACGGTCAGTGGAAGATTTCCACTGGGGGGCCCAAATCGACCCTACGTGGCCACAATCCTCGCCCTTACCTCTGTCGCGATTTAGACAAATAATTTGTTCAGTCCGCATGAAGTCTCTTTCATAACAATACAAGAACAGATCAGCCACAAGAGGTGCGCAATTCGTACCCATCGGGATACCCACAATTTTGTCTAAATAACTTAGTACCGAATCTAATATAAATATTGTCAAGTAGAAAGATGAGGGCATCACACACTTTCTGACATGACCAAAGTGTATAATTATTATGCTCTTTAGAAGTGAAAAATGCATTTCTGACATTACATGTAAGATAGAGAGCATTTTCTCTGTGAAAAGCCCATTCAATTAAATCATTAAGCTTTTCTTTTATAAGATTATGAGGAAGTGTAGTGTAAAGAGTGGAAAAACCTTATTTTTCTTATTTCTGCTCTAAAATATAGATTGTGCTTAAATCCTTATCCTGCTGGTCCCTACACTTTAGCAACTGGTGTAGTTCCAGATCAGTTTGCTTCTGTAGGATCTACACTGTTTGTTATTCTGTTTGCGAATTTGAACGAATACATGATTTCAAGCAATTTGATTGGTTGATAGTCAGAAATGGGTGTGGCAAGTTTATTTATTAGGTAGGATAAGGGAACAGCAGAGATATCAATGACACAAACTGGCAAAATAGTTAGGCGGCTCCATGAGGAATAGCATTACACATTTCACAACCACCATAGGAAACATATCTCAAAGACGTTTAATATTTTGACAATTTTTGTGGCATAAGAATTTCGCTTTTAAAGACCAGCTAAGTTGAAACAAATTATGCCTTCAGAAGCCTTTGTAAATGCGTGAAAGCTTTTCAGGCTTTCTTATGCTTTCTATACACAGAATTTTCTTGAATGAGACCACATTTGGGATTGATCAAAAATGGTCTAAAAAGACCACACTTTAACAGCCCCAAAGGCGGTCTTAACATAGGAAATTTAGTGTCTATGTTTTCTAGACACGACATTCACTGACTCCAGTGTTCGGGGCTTGAAGAAATAGATGGGCTGCATGATGCTTCCAAGCAGAGCTGAAACCGACCCCCACACGAGCACTGGTAAACCGCTTAGAGGATCTAAGCCTGCCCAGGCAAAGCGGTGTGAGTCGGCCCGTCCATGCTTATAAACCATATTGGTTTCATTGGGCGGCAGGCATTTCATCTCAATGTCGGGTAAAAGTCCCACGAAATTTGAAGCAACGTCACCAAATTGACCTATACAGTGTTGACGGGGACGTTAAACATCAAATCAAACAAACATTGACATAAAAGCAAACAGCAGCAATAAAAGCGGCCAATAGATGGTGTGTATACTAGATAGAACAGCATCTTTCTCTTTGAAGTTCTCCATTACGCACACACACGTGTGATATAGTGCATTCTTTCGAATCTCCAGATGCGAATGTCTTCGTATTTATATTCTAAACATTAAATGTAAATGCCCGTTAGAACCGCCCATTGAGGAGGTTCTAATGATTACCCACAACCTATGCACTGGACCAGGAATAAGAAACACAATCTACAACACCAGTAAATTGGGTTTAAGGGGTAATATACTTGTTGACGTCATGTGTTTTTACTTTTGAAAGGGTTCTAATTTCTTAACATGAAGATAATACATCCATGTGACAATTTTCCAAGTAAGCTATGCTGTCCAATGACAGCTGTTGTTGCAACATGTTTTTTTTTTTTTTCGTGTTGTGGTGGACCCCTGGGCGGTTGCATCTGTGTGTTATTGACACATTTCTAGTTCTTATTCATATGCCAAGCGTAGTTGCGGGTACGCCATAGAACCACCTCATTGACAACCTTTGTCTTGGAGCAGCAAAAAGAAACAATGTCAACCCATGTCATCACGGGGACATGTCCGTGAAATGAACGCCCCTAGAACCCAGTTTATATAAAGAAAACTGGGGTTTACGGGGATATACAATATTTTTCTTATTTATGCTCCAATATATAGGTCATGGGTACTCTAACGAGCACCTACAACCTATGTTGCAGTATAAATGAGGCAAATATCACGGAATGTTCACCAGAATAGTAGACATTTTGCAGATGTGAAAACATGCACTATATAGCACGGGTGTGTTATCGAAATAAAACCCAAGTTTTCACGGTTTTGCAAGTTGTTTATAGTAGTCGCAGATAAGATGGACTAGGCGAGCCATCGTTTACACATGCCCTTGAAAATAAACTGACAAGACCTGAGCTGCCCCTCCCTGTAAATCTGGTATGCAATTACCATACAAGTGCTTTGAAAAACTTCAAGATGGTCACCATCTGGGATATGAGAGTTCAATCATTGTAGCAAATCTGAATAACAATATCACCTATATGCCAACCACCAATTTCAACTCAGTGTAACAGACCATTCGGTAGCAGATGTGGTTTGAAGATTTTCAAAATGGCCAACCATGGCAGATATCAGAACAGGTACAGAATAGTTCTAAGAAGTCTGAATCTCCATGTCAGCCCAATGCCTCCCGTCAAGTTCAGCTCAATGGAAGGAGCTGTCATTTGAAGACTTCAAGATGGCCATCTTGGAAATTGGAACGGAACGATTTTAGCAATTCTGAATCTCCAAGTCATCCCGATCCCCGATGCCTCACATCAAGTTTCAGCTCAAATCGACATTCGATTTGGAAGGAAATGTCGTTTGAAGACTTTCAAGATGGCCACCATAGCTGATCAGCGTAAGGTGATCTGGGAAGCTCCATGTGAGCTAATAAACGACATGTTTTTGTTTTCTGTTCCATTCTAATTTTATTGTTTTAATTTCCACGCTACTTTTTCAGAGTGGAACAGAAAACAAGAAATATGTCGTTAAAAGGATATATATATATATATATGAAAACTAACAAAAATGTCCCGAAACATATAATTATCTTGTTTCGGGACATTTTTGTTAGTTTTATATATATATATATATATATATATATATATATATATATATATATATATATATATATATATATATATATATATATATATATATATATATAATAATAATATATATATATATATATATATAGAAAAATCAATAAGTCCGAGTTTGCCAATTAAAACTATATTTTCAGTAAACTTCTACCGCGGTTTCACTGCATTTACAACAGATTATCAAGAAGACATTTTAAATTACTAAGCAACGAAACGTAACGTCATAATTAACGTTTCCGTTTCAAATAAATAACGTTTCCGGTGTACGAATACTTTGATGGCACGCATCCCATTAAAAAGCCCTGTTTAGTTTTGGCAGCAATGTGTTTATAAAGAGTTTTTCTTTTGACCGTCGTAATGTTACACTGTCTGTGTACATCTTATAGAAAGGGAAAATATTATATTTCGGCTCTAATGTGTTAGCGCAATTGTCAATATGCTCACTTACTTTTAGCATTCTTGTTTTTGGGTCACGGATGTGTTGGTTGTGTACTGTGACACGATTACGCAGGAAAGTTCCGGTTTCACCTATGTATTCCTCTCCACAGCCCCTGCATTTCATTACGTAAATTACGTTTTTTACATCGCATGACATATCTTCATGGATTATGAATCTAGTTCCACAATTGAATGTGAAACAGTTTCCTTCTAATAAATGAATGCAGAGGCCGCAGTTCGGTCTGTTACATTTTTTCACCTTATGGTCAAACTTTGAAGTAAATTTTGCTTTAGTGAGTAGACGCTTAAGGTTGTAGGGCTGTCTCTTACTCTTTATAAACTTGTATTTTGAAATAATGCCTTTCATTTTTTCATCTTTCTCCAAAATCGGTACATTGTTGATAATAACCGGGAATATTTCCGGGTCTTTTGGATTAAATGTTGATACGAAAGGGAGGATGCACTCATCTTGCCTAACCCTTACGGTTCTAAGGATATTCTTGTCTAGCGCCATTGCTTTCTTTATCCCCCAATCTATTACAGGTTCAGGATATTTCTGTTTAATGAGGAAAGATTTTAATTCCTGCAGGCGAACCTGTAAAGTTTGTTCTTCTGATATTATCGTTCTTAGCCGACGTGCTAAATTGAATGGTATATTTATCTTAGTATGCCTAGGGTGGCAAGAATTAAACAGTAGGTACTGTTTACTATCTGTCTCTTTATAAAAAATATCAGTTTCAATTTTTCCTTCGTTATTTTTCACCAAAACATCTAGGAAAGACTGTTCCTTATTGTTATACTGTAATGTGAATCTGATATCTTTATGTAAATTGTTTAAGATAGTGTGTAATGTTGCTAAATCTTCGCTAGATTTTGTCCAAGGAACGAAGCAGTCATCTAGAAACCGTTTCCAGTTTGTCATAAAATAGGTTCCAAACTCATTCCCGAAAAGCGTGTTGATCTCTTGATATAATTTTTCTTCAAGGTAGCCTATGGTAAGAGTTGCATAAACAGGTGCGAACTTCGTGCCCATTGCTGTACCTTTGTTTTGTTTATAAAAGTTTTTATCAAATGAGAATGTATTGTTCTCGAGAATGAATTGAATACCTTCTATAATGAAATCATTCGAAAATCTTTGACTTTTCCGTTCCGCGGGATATTTTTCTAACCAGTACTTTACTGCCTCCATTCCTAATTCGTGGGGAATGTTCGAGTATAGTGCTTCTATATCAAATGAGACCAGCAGTGTGTTCGGTGGTATATGCTTTGGCAGGTTGTTTAGAAAATCAGTTGTGTCACGTAGATTACTTCTAACGTGTTTTGTGTAAGGTCTTAAAAGAATATCAAGTAAGTTGCTCAACCTGTGAGTTAAACATGCCGGCCCTGCTACGATCGGCCGTAGCTTTAAGTCTGTTACATTGCTCACTTCAACGTATGAAGACACTGTGCTTTTGCATTTATCATTAATTGATTGGCTCTTGTGAATTTTTGGTAAACCATAAAACTGACTTGTTTTTACCTCGAAGTTTTGTAAATAATCAAGTTCTTTTTCAGTTAATTGGTTTTGATACTTCTTTAAATATTTGTTGTATTTTTTCGAGGTATCCTTATGTGGGTCAGTTGACAATTTTTCATAATAGTTTGCGTCTGTAATTATGGATTCTATCATTTTTCGATAATGCCTTTTATCCATAATTACGGTAGCGCCTCCTTTATCAGCTTCTTTTATTATTATTGTGTCATCATTTTTTAAAGATTTTACTGCATTTGATTCATGTTTAGTTAAATTTGGTTTCAATTGGGTTTTTGATTTGGTTTTGGGAAAATCTTCAACTGTTTCAATGAATTTATTAAGGGCTTCATTTCTTTGAAATGGTGGTATGAAATTACTTTTATTTCTTACCAATGATATGTCTGTGTCTTCGGTGCCATCAAAGTATTCTACCAGTCTGAGTTTCCTATTAAACTCCTTTACATCTTCGTTCAATTGGTCAGGATTGCCAATTGGTGGGGTTGGGGTAAATTTGAGGCCTTTATTTAATAAAGATATTTCTGCCGAACTGAATTGTCTGTTAGATAAATTTATTATTGTTATATCATTTAATTTTTTCTTTTCTATTGTACGTTGGACAGGTGACCGCGGCCTCGGCTTCGGCCCCGGCCGCGGTTCCAGCCGCGGCCCCGTCCCCGGCCTCTGCCCCGACCCCGACCTCGGCCTAAAAAATAAAGTTCTCCATTTTCATAATTTTCATTAAGCCGTGGTAGCTCAACGTTAGTCGGGTTGGGTCGTAATTGTCTTGGCGGGAGCTGTCCTGTGCTCCCGGTTACGATTCCCGTATCCCGTGGATATGACTGTGGCCTTTGTTGTCTTGGACCTCTCTGTAATAAGGGTCTTTCATCGGATTCTTGTCCAGTTTCTTGGGTCTGTTGACCTTCTTGTGATACTACTATGGGACTTGGTTGACGCACCCTTCGCTGATTAGAAGAAACAGCCTCTGCGTATGAGCGTGGACCTTCCTTTTCTTCTCCAATTTTTATATATGGGTTTTTATTCTCGTGCCTGGCTTTAAATGTATCTTCATATTTTATGAACCAAGCCGAGTTTCGTTTTTCCCAACGTTTCTGCGAGATTTCTTCATTTCGCTGGCAATCTTCTACCCATAGTTTCCACAACGCATTTCCTCGTTGTCCACTAGCAATTTTATCAATTTCTTCCTTCATTTTAGCGTCTATCCCTTTGTATTTTTCCTCATGATTTTCTTGCCTAAGACGCAGCAGGTCTATTTCGGTTTTTAAATTGTAATGTACCTGCTTTTCTCTTCTTTTAGTTAGGTTTTCTGGTTCATTTGGGATAGGTTTCATCTGTAGCCATTGCGGAATGATAACATTTTCTTGTGTTGACCATTCTTCATACTTTTTGGCTATATTTTCGTTGCGATAAGCTTGCCAATAAGCTAATCGTCTAGCTTTCAGATTAAGATCCCATAAATTTGAGATCTTCATTTTAATCCTAAGAGCCTCCTCTTCCATTAGGATATTTACTGGGGTAGATTCTCTTATTGTCTCTGTATCTGGTTGGGGTTCATTTATGCGCTCCAGATATGCCCTAATTTGTTCCAGGGTTTGTCCTAATTGTTCGCAATTATTGTCTGGAACTCCCGCTACAGTCTTTGATAAAGTTTGATCTTTCAGATCAGCAAGACTGTCCTTCATATCATAAACTGTGTCAATAAGTACAGAAAGTTTTTTACTTATCTCTTTTAATGTGTCTAGTTGCGGATCTTTTCTACTCGTGTTGTCTTCTATTCCTGGCAGTTGAATTGTTAACTGCGAATTGCTCGCAGATTCTGTCGTTTGTTTCCTTGGCATCGGTAACTCTTGTACGGTATATATTCCATTCTAATTGCATTGTTTTAAAATCCAACCTACGTTTTCAGGGTGGAACAGAAAACAAGGAATGTATCGTTTAAATACGGAAATCGGGAAGGGACATTTCTCTTCCAGTATCTAGCAGAACAGGATGTAAAACAATAAAAATTTGAGTGGAGAGGAAAACAAGGAATATGTCGTTTAAACGATATAATATGTCGTTTTCTTGTTTTCTTTTCAACTCTGAAAAAGTAGGATGGAATCTAAAACAATAAAATTAGAATGGAACAGAAAGAAAATCTGTCGTTTAAACGACACGTTTCTTGTTTTCTGTTCCACTCTGAAAAATTAGCGTGGAATTTAAAACCATAAAAATAGTATGGAACAAAATATAAATATATATATTTATGTCGTTTAATCGACATATTTCTTGTTTTCCTTTCCACTCTGAAAAGTAGAGTGGGATTTAAAACAATAAAAGTAGAATGGAACAGAAAACAAAAAAAATGTCGTTTGAACGACATATTCATTGTTTTTCTTTCCACTCTGAGAAAGTAGCGTGGAATTTAAAACAATAAAGATATCGTTTAATCGACATAATCTTGACCTTGCATTGGTTGATATCACCAACAAATGGAAGGCTAGGATTATGTCGTTTAAACGACATATTATGTTGAAAAAAACGAGATCATTAATCAATGATAGGTCAAGATTATGTTGATTAAACGATATCTTTGTTGTTTTAAATTCCACTCTACTTTTTCAGCGTGGAAAGGAAATTAAGAAATATGTCGTTTAAAATTTTTGTTTTCTGTTCCATTCCAATTTTATTGTTTTAAATTCCATCCTACTTTTTCAGAGTGGAAAAGAAAACAAGAAATATGTCGTTTAAACAACATAACCACATATTTCTTGTATTCGTCCATGCTAAGAAACCCTATTGGTTTCATTGAGCTGAAACCGACCCCAACACGAGCACTGGTTAACCGCTTAGAGGATCTAAGCCTGCCCAGGCAAAGCGGTGCGAGTCGGCCCGTCCATGCTTATAAACCTTATTGATTTCATTGGGCGACAGGGTTTGAGATGTCATTTAATCTAAATGTCGGGTAAAAGTCCCACAAAATTGGAAGAAACGTCTCCAAAATGACCTATACAGTGTTGACGGGGACGTTAAACCTAAAATCAAACAAACAAACCACTCTAATTTTATTCTTTTAAATTCTGTTCTGCTAGATAACGGGATAGAAATGTCCCTTCCCGGGTTCCGTTTTTTGCTTTCTGTTCCATTCTTTTTTTTTTTTTTTGTGTGTTTGTTTGTTTTAAATTCCACCCTACTTTTTCAGAGTGGAACAGAAAATAAGAAATATCGTTTAGACGACTTTTCCACACAGCATTGTTAACGTTATATGAAAGTTATCCTGGCTTCTGGGACAAACTCGACAAACTAATTGTACACATTTTGTCAGCCAACAGAGATTATTTTAATTCATTTCTGATTCGCCTGAAACCACGATATCATTACGAAAATATTCCTATACTAATACATTGTAAATTTTACCGCCAAAAAAAAAATGAAAATTTTAAGATGAAAAATTGTGATATTTTTTCTTTTTTATGCACAAAATATAGATTGTGGGTACTCTAACGAGTACCCACAATCTATATTTTTGAGCAGAAATAAGAACAAATAAGGTTTACCCCTGTAAACCCCAGTTTTGCTATCTAAAAGTGGGATTCGAGGGGCTCAGAATTAAATAGGCGTGTTTTCGTGATGCATGGAACAACCCTCGTTTACGTGGACGCAAACAATTTAAATCATGTCAGTCTGTGCCAATTTGTTAAAACATATCTCGTACAATAACCCTGGGGCCAGTTTCATCAAAGCATTTTCGACGTATTTTCGTTTAGAAAGTTCTTACGACAAAAATCCTGTTTCATCACATGCTTAAGATCTGTGATGCTCCTATTAAAAACGTTGACATCAAAATATTCTGAGTCTGTGACCTTGACCTTGAGGACATGGCATAGGCGCGGCTATGCTGAAACTTTAAATGAGTATCGGTCATCGTACCAAATATGAACCAAATCCATTATACGGTTTAAAATTTTTTTCAACAGTTAAAGTTTTCTAAGTCTATGCTTGACCTAGAGGTTTTAGGTAAGGGTCAGTGTATTGCTGAATAAACCGTTTGACCTATACCTATCGTCACATTTCCATCATATGGTCTGGAAAATATGAGCTCTTAAAAGTTAAGGTTCTTCCTGGTACAATGCCTTAACCTGAGGTTACAGGATCAGGTACGTACACCCCATACGGAAGGACGTACGTACATGTGTGTACGATCGTAAGTACGAAAATCTCGACGGCATCATGCCGATGGCACGTGTATGTATGTGTGTGTGGGGGGGGGGGGGGGTAGGGGGGGTCATAGTCTTGCGTACTTTCATTTCGTCAGTGTAATTGTGTATAATTTTGCAGGTGATTGTATAATTTTGTACATCACGTGAACAAGTCCGTGAAATGAACACCCCCTTACACCCCACTTTATATAGAGAAAACTGGGGTTTACGGGGGTAAACAATATTTTTCTTATTTCTGCTCCAAGACATAGGTTGTGGGTACTCGTTAGAACCGCCTCAATGAGGCGGTTCTAACGAGTATCCACAACCTATGTTTGCAGTATAAATAGGAAAAATATCACAGATTTTCGTCAGAAAAGTAGCCATTTTGGAGATGTAAAAATTGCACTATATCGCACGGGTGTGTTATCGTAATGTATACATGGATGTAGCTAGAGAACTTTGTTGCAAGTCAGGTTCTTTGTAATTTAAAACCAATTATGTTGTAGGATCTATGTTGCAAATGAAATGAATTTAGTTTTCATTAAAAGTAAAATCCGCTGGACGGCCTGACAGACGACAATCAATAAATAATATTTGCTAAGACCATTGCCAACAACCAACCGGAGCTGAAAACTGACATACGTTAAATACGAACACTTACAGAGGCTACGTCACGTACACGTAACGTTATATGCGGCGTCCTTATTAAACAACGTCAAGAATGGACGTTTTGTGTTAAAATCGTGCGTAAACTGTGTTTCAAGTGCATACGATAAATTGAATCTTGTATTCATGCCCGTGCATAATATTACTGGATTTATTAAAGTAATAAAATGCTCAGCGAAGTCTCACATGTCATCCCTTTTCCTCAACTAATATTATAAACTCAACAATATACGTGCACTCATGGAAGAGGCCCGCCCGCATTAACTGCTTGTGAAAGGTTCATTATAACGTTAAATCAACACTAATCTGACGTCGCGACGTCCACAAACAGACCAACGCGCCAGTGGAAAAGAGGGAAGGGGGTCCAGATAATTAACATCTGTATTTTACGACAATAAAAAGGCAACACAAGTTTGTTTTGTTTGATTTGAGGTTTAACGTCCCCGTCAACACTGTAAAGGTCATTTTGGAGACGTTGCTTCCAATTTTGTGGGACTTTTACCCGATATAGAGATGAAATGACATCTCAAGCCCTGTCGCCCAATGAAACCAATAAGGTTTATTAGCATGGACGTTCCGCCTCGCACCGCGGTTCCTGGACAGGCTTAGATCCACTAAGCGGTTTACCAGTACTAGTGTGCGGGCCGGATTCAGCTCTGCGTGGAAGCATCCTGCAGCCCATATATTTCTTCAAGCCCCTATGGGCGGGGGCCGAGGCAACACAAGTTTGAAACAACATAGAATCAATGTTGTTTCAACGTTGTTTGTACTGAATATTCATCTAGGTCCAGTGGAACAATAATTTGAAAACATGTAATCTACCTTACACGACTATTTCAAGACGGCACGTGATCACGCATGTGACAATTAGTGGCCCTGTTTAAGCGCATATTCAAAATTACGACTTATTTCAGAGAGACGCATATTTAGCTCGTACGAACTTTGATGAAACTGACGCACGCAGTTCTTTAAAAAGTGCGTACGAACAATTTAAGATAAGTCGTACGATGTTTATTGATGAAACTGGTCCCTGTATGGCAAAAGAACAAATGTCAACTAGAGACTGATACTTTATCCCGTGTTTATTTCTCAAAATACATGTAATAAAAAGTAATTTCGGATCACGAATGTCAACCGAATTGTAACCGAAGAAGTAACATCTGTTTATAACAACTGGGGCCAGTTTCATCAATAAACATCGTACGATTAATCTTAAATTGTTCTTACGCACTTTTTAAAGAACTGCGTACGTCAGTTTCATCAAAACATCGCAAACTGGTCGTACGAGCTAAATTTGCGTTTCACTAAAATATGTCGCAATTTTGAATATGCTCTTAAACGGGGCCACTAATTGTCACATGCATGATCACGTGCCGTGTAAAGTAAATAACACGTTTTAAAATTATTGTTCCAGTGGACCTAGATATATATCCAGTACAAACAACGTTGAATCAACGTTGATTCTATGTTGCTTCAAACTTGTGTTTCCATTTCATTATCGTGAGATACAGATATTAATTATCTGGAACCCCTTTCCACTGTGCCACTGGCGAGTTGGTCTGTTTTGTGGACGTCGTGACGTCAGGCTAACGTTGATTTAACGTTGTCATTATCACAATGAACCTTTTACAATCGCGTTTGTCAGTAAATGCGGGTTGGGGGGTGTCTTCAGCATTGTTGAGTTTATAATATTAGATGACATGTGAGACTTCGCTGAGCATTTTATTAGCTTTTCACGCTCAATTTATTAATTTAGAAATGGAAGAGCATGAATACAAGATTCAATTTGTCGTATGATTTGTTTGATTTGAGGTTTTACGTCCCCGTCAACACTGTAAAGGTCATTTTGGAGACGTTGCTTCCAATTTGTGGGACTTTTACCCGACATTGAGATGAAATGACATCGCAAGCCCTGTTGCAAAATGAAACCACTATGGTTTATAAGCATGGACGGTCCGCCTCGCACCGCGGATCCTGGACAGGCTTAGATCCTCTAAGCGGTCTACCAGTACTAGTGTGCGGGCCGGATTCAGCTCTGCGTGGAAGCATCATGGAGCCCATATATTTCTTCAAGCCCCTATGGGCGGGGGCCATTAATTTATCGTATGAACATAAAACACAGTTAATGCATGATTTTTTACACAAAACGTCAATACATGACGTTGTTTACTAAGGATACCGCACATAACGTTACGTGACGTAGGCTCTGTAAGTGTTCGTATTTAAAGTATGCCAGTTTTTAGCTCCAGTTTGTTGTTGGCAATGGTCTGTATATAGCAAATATTTATTCATTGATAGTTCATCTGTCAGGTCGTCCAGCCTTTCGATGAAAAATAAATTCAGTTTATTTGCAACATGGATCCTACAGCATGACTGATTACTTGTTCTATAGCTACATGTTTACACAGTTGCACATAGACGAAATGACAGTACGCCAGACAATGACCCCCGCCACCCGCCGTCGACATTAAAGGTTTTCGCACATGCGAGCGTACGCACATGCGCGTACTTTCTTCCGTATGGGGTGTACATACGTGATCCTGTAACCTCTGGTTAAGGCATTGTACCAGGAAGAACCTAAACTTTTAAGAGCGTTGATGATATGTTTATTCAACAATACATTGGCCCTTATCTATGACCTCTAGCCGCATCAATGCCGATGACCTCAAAGTCAAGGTCACGGATTCACAATTTTCAACATAAACGCGCCCATGCCCATGACCTCAAGGTCAAGGTCACAGACTCAGATTTTTTAATGTCATCGTTGTTCAATAAGAGCTCACATTTCCTAACCAATTTAATGGATTTAGTTCGTATTTGGTATGACGCAAGATACAGGTAGTTTCTCCGGCTACTCCTATTTGTTTTCGTCCACACCTGATTAATGATTGGCTCGAAATAAAAGAAATAAATCTTGAAAGGGCCGTAAAACCAAAACTCAAGGTCAATGTCACAGACTTAGTAATTTACTTTTTTATGGATTTGGTTCCTATCACACTTTTTACAAGATTTAAACGACATTACCCACACCTACGCCGATGTTCTCCAGGACAGTATTCCAGCCGAGAAATGCGGTATTTTTTTATTTGGCAACATGCTTTCTTTCTTGGTAAGGATGGTCCCTGGGTGGGGGCATCTGTGTCGTATTCACAATTCTACTTGAGGTACACTGAGTCTTCATTTTAATCAAAAGTCTAATCGAAGAGTGTGGGTAAACGTTAGAACTACCTGAACGCGTTGGTCCTTTTGTTTGCATTGAGGTTTAAAGTCCCCGCCAACCATTGGAACAATGTACATGTACTTAGGTCAGTTTAGAGACGCTGCTTTCGGTTTTGTAAGACTTTTACCCGACCTTGAGGTGAAGTGACATTATAAACCTTACCGACCAAAGAAGTCGCTACGATTGAAGGAACGGTCCCACTCGCACCACTTTTCTACGGCAGGCTTTTACATTCTAAGCGGTTAACCAGTAATCATGTTTGGTCGGTTTTAGCTGTGCGCGGAAGCACTATGTCTCCAAGCCCCGATGGTCGAAAGCCGGCGTCGGTTCTATGTTACACCATGGAATATAGATTGTGGGTACTCGTAAGCACAACCACTTCTAACGAGTACCCTAAATATCTATTTAACCAAAAAAAAAAAAAATAAATAAATAAGAAAACCCCCAACCAAAACCCAAACTAAAGATTATTACAAAGGTGTCAGGTTCAATGGGTCTTCATTGCATGAGTCACTGATAAGGCCTTATTACCCGAAACTAGCTAGTCTGGCCCAGAAAACATATGCACTCCATATTTTCCAGTTCTGTGGTGTATCCCTTGCTTCCGAATGATAACCCTTTCTGTAACATATTGTATGAGTAATGGGCGTGATCTGCGAAGGTAAGCAAAATGACATGTTACCATACCACAGAAGATTCTATAACCTATGCTGCGCGTTATCGTCTTCCGCTATGTCAGTGACATGTCCAAAGTTTAAGACGAAAATCTCAATGTGCGACGTCTAAATATTCATCTCAGAAATACGACAAAATGTGCGAACATCGCAGATCTCGAGCATTTGATGAAACAGGATTTTTGTCGTAAGAACTTCGTACGATCTTTTTAAGACGAAAATACGTCGCAAATGCTTTGATGAAACTGGCCCCTGGTCAAAACGAAGTTTGTAAGATATACGACAAACGGAAAGATTTTGACTTTTACATAATTATATATATTTGTAACCCTTTTTGTACAAAATGGAATCTTCCTCTTTACATATAGCAGCAGTCAATTTCAAAATTTAGGGGTGTCAGGTTGTGTTTTTGGAATATGGCCGAACTTTTTGCAAACAGTGTAGGCCCTGATCAGACGCTGCGTTCTGCGGCGTCGGATCTGGACCTGCACTGTTTGCCAGGTTTGTTGATTTGTTTGATTTGAGGTTTAACGTCCCCGTCAACACTGTAAAGACCATTTTGGAGACGTTGCTTTCAATTTTGTGGGACTTTTACCCGACATTGAGATGAAATGACATCTCAAGCTCTGTCGCCCAATGAAACCAATAGGGTTTATAAGAATTGATGGTCCACCTCGCACCGCGTTTCCTTGACGGGCTTATATCCTCTAAGCGGTTTACCAGTACTAGTGTGCAGGTCGGATTCAGCACTGCGTGGAAGCATTATGCAGCCCATATATTTCTTCAAGCCCCCATGGGCGGGGGCTTGCACTGTTTGCCAGGGTACCCGTTTTGGGTTTTCTGGTACACAAAGGATTTTTTTTTTTTTGGTTTTGGTTTTACGGCCCTTTCAAGATTATTTCACTCATATATAGTCTTGTCGAGATTCCGCTCCCTACATACATCCGACATCCAATCAGAACTACTAAAAACATGCATACTATGCACTATATTCAAATCCCTACTACTGCCAGTTACTATAAATACAGTTTCTTCCCCTTGGCTGTGGTACAATGGAATCACCTTCCTCCTCATGCTGTTGTGTGCTCCGATCTGGATTCTTTCAGATCGACCATATGCACCCTCCATCACCCAATGCCATGAACCGTGAAACATTGTTTTTATCTGCTTTTAATCTCTACTTTACTAACACTGTTTTTACTTTCAATTCTCCTAAAATCTAATACTTTTTCTTCTATCACACTTTTCTTTTTCTGACGCGCGCAGCTGCACATAATCCTCGCGAGAGGGTGCTGCAGGATATATAGATAGATAGATAGATAGATATCGAGCCGATCGTTAATCAGAGGTGAGCGAAAACCGGAGTACCCGGAGAAAAACCACCTGACCTTCCGTTGCAGAACTTGGCGTCTCACATGTGACCCGAGCGAGGCTCGAACCACAGCGGTGAGATATCTAATAATCAAGAGTCAGCGCTCTTAACCAGTGTGAAAGGTGTGATGCCAATCAAATGGTCTTGTATATATATTGGGAGGTCTGACAGTGCTTACAAAACTAAGACACATGTATAATACTTACCTGGGGGGCAGTTTGTCCCCTTGGTACGTCAAAACTTCTAATATTTTGGCTGAAAAAATGAGAGCTAGCTGCTCACATTTTGTCAGCAAAAATACCACAATTGTAAATAGTTTCCTCGCTGGAGTCGTTGGCAAGTCAGCCACTGGCGGGTTTGCTAAGCTAACGAGGTATTGAACAACCTTAATTTACCTGGTAGAGCAACTGTGTGACGGTTTGACAGCTGGCCACGTTGTTTTGTTTACAAACTAACTTACCTGGTTTTTTTAACTTGCCTGGTTCTTCTATTCACGCAGAATTAATGTGATATAAATCTTGCGACCGGTAACCAATGCATCGATATTGACATTACCTTGTGCTAAATTTAGAAGTCATATAGCTCATTTTGAATCTGTGCCGCGTTAAATAAGTACGCGTTAAATAAATACAGAGAGCCGGCAAATGTCGGGAAGACATGTGTTGTCCTTTGAAATTATCGAGTACTAGAAGGTCATAAGGCTGGCAGTGAAGGCCATGGCCAGGTGCCACGATAAACGACATCTGATCAGGACATTCACTGTTTGTCAGTGCCACGTGTTGGTTATCTTGATTGAATGTTATGTTGATTAATATATATATAATACAGCTATACTTCGATTGCTCAAACTCGAATAGGCCTGCAGGAGTTTGCGTTACCGAACTCTGGATGCAATTATTTCCTATATTTAAAGGTGGGTTATTGAACTATGGGTAAAAAAATACATAATACATATAGATAAAAACCAGAAAATAAAATTTGAGACCCGGTAGCTCAATAACCAGCCTTTAATTAAACCATTCTCCAGTGGTCAAAAAGTAAAACTACTTATTATTAGTTATTACGCTGATGCATTATCAATCAACGACCACACTGTTTTCTTTTTGAAACCTTTCTTTCTTTGCGATTGTTCATGTTCAGCTTTCTTAGGTGTGCCGCTCCACACGCTCTTATTTTTTTTATTTTTTTTATTTTTTTTTTTTTCACATTTCATTTTCGGTAGTTTACTTCGGAAGGTACACAATATATTTAATACAATGTGGAGCTGCGGTGGAGCTGACACTGCCTAATATTAAAGCTCCCAGCGGGCACACGTCGCTAGGGCAATGCCAGGTCAACGTCGGTGCATTGCACCGACGTTGATCTGACGTTGCATGAACGTCGTGACGTTGAAGTGACGTTTATATGACATCACATTTACGTAATGTGCCTGCTGGGCCATATTGTTACATTGCTATTGAATGTTAAACGATTTTTTTTCTCGATAGTAGTTTTTTTATCACAGACATATACTGGATACCGTAGCCATACAGAAACCTCACGATATTGCATTGAAGTTTACATGTGAACTGCTCCATCATGAGACTCATGCTCATTTTTGTAGTTGATGATGTCTTCGCTGTTTAGACTTACTATTATTCTCTTTCACAGATACGCTTTGTATCCTAGGGTTGACTAAATTGTGCGCATGCGTACGCGTACGTTCGTACATATGTGCGTGCGTAGGTACGTACGTACGCGTGTGCGTATGCGAACTGTTACCAGGTTTATTATTATTTTTTTTCTGAGCATTCTGCAGCACTCGTTTTCCAAGAACTTATGGACATGCAGTTGAACTGCATATTTGTTTACAATTATTGTATTGTTTTCTTTTATTGTATATCTTTTATATCCTGTACCTATTGCAGTCGTCAATATATCCAGCTGACAGGGGCTACCTTCCAGACCTGCGGTGGCTGTCAATCTTTTGTTTCTTTATAATATGAAGTATGGGTATAAGTGTTGTCCAATGGAGAGCCGCCATACGTCTGTTCGGTGGTCACATTATACGAGGCAGTCGTAGTGAATTTTACATAAAGATAAAATTAAGTTTTTTCTACCAAAAAGTTAAATGGTTATGTCTCTCTATGCTTTCATTGCTCTTGTCCATTACGAGATCTCTTAATGAATCAACAAGTAATAACCACTTTTGCTTTATTATTTTAATGTTAATTTTACAAGCTCTGGACATTGAAGAAAACCCAGGACCAGCCACTCCAAACCCTAGTCAGGCAGACCTATCTATTTCACATATTAACATACGTAGCATAAGGAATAAGATTGAGTACATCAAGGATCATTTCTTGGACTTTGATATTTTATGTTTTACAGAGTCTCACCTGGATCAACAAATTTTAAACGAAACACTAGTTCTATCGGATATGTACGATACACCCTATAGAAAAGACAGAACCAACCATGGAGGAGGGCTCCTTATTTACATTAATTCAGAACTTATTCACACGAGGCGAACAGACTTAGAAATTTATTGCCCAGAATCTATATGGGTGGAAATTAAAACGAATAACGTTAACTATCTCCTGGGCTTGTTTTACAGTCCTAGAACAGCCGATGCAACATTCTTTGAAAACTTAAATTTGAATATTGAAAAAGCATATGATTTCACTAAAAATCTAATTATCTTAGGCGACTTAAACGAGGACCTATTTAATGATAACTACCGGAATTTAAAAGATTTGATTATACTTAATTCGCTTCAAAATACAGTTTCAAATGCAACGAGACAACTTGCGCTTTTAGATCCTATAATTATTTCAGATGACTTACAGTTTTTAGATTCAGGCACGATAGATACTCCTGCAGCTATAAGCGACCATAAAGCAACTTATATAAGATTACCATTTTATTATCAGTGTAACACACCATTCAATCGATTAATTTGGCTGTATAAAAGGGCAGATTATACCAAGCTTAAAGAGCTTATAAGTAACTATGATTGGAGTATTCTCTTGGAAGGATCTTTTAACGACGCATGTGCAAAGTTTACCAATATTTTTTTAAATTTTGCTAACATATGTATACCTTCCAAAACCGTTACAATAAGGCCTGGAGACAAACCATGGTTTGACTCCATTATTCGTCGTAATATGCGAATTAGAGACAGGCTAAAGAAAAAGTCCATCCAGACCGGTAACAGTATCGACTGGAATAAGTATAAACGTATTAGAAATAAAGTTAATAATCTAGTAAAGCATGCCAAAGAAAATTTTTATAATTCCTTGGAAGTTTCCATCTGTGATTTTCATAACAATGACAAAAGGAAATTTTGGCAAGTTATTCGCCATTTTGTTAAAAATAATAAAACCTCAAACAATATTCCCCCACTTGTTATAGAAAAAGAAAACGGTCAAAAATCATATTGTTATACAGACGAAGAAAAAGCGGAATGTTTGAACGACTATTTTTCGTCAATTTCAACAATAAATGATAATGAAGTTCAGTTGCCTAATTTTGAATCTAAAACTAGAAATTCGTTAAGTGATATTACATGTTCAGCTCTAGAAATTTCAACTTTAATCGATTTACTAAATCCAAATAAAGCGACTGGCCCGGATCTAATTAGTAATAGAATGTTGAAGGCTGTATCAAACGAGATCTCAGTTCCACTGGAAATACTGTTTAATAGGTCGTTTAAGGAGGGGGTGTTTGGAGATATATGGAAGGGTTCTCACGTTTTGCCTTTACCTAAAAAGGGGGACTTAACTAAGGTTACAAACTTCAGACCGGTATCACTACTTAGCGGAATAGGTAAATTACAAGAACGAATAGTTCATAAAAACATATACAACTTTTTACACGCCAACAATCTTTTATATAAATACCAATCTGGTTTTCTTCCCAATCATTCTACTACTTACCAACTTGTTGACATTTATCAACATATCTGTCAAACGTTTGATAATAATCAATATTCATGCATGATATTCTGTGATGTCTCTAAGGCATTTGATAGGGTTTGGCATGAAGGCCTAATTTTCAAATTGAAACAGCACGGCATAAACGGACATTTACTTAATTGGATTAGAGATTACCTTTCTAACAGATCTCAGAAAGTGATAATTAAATCTTCTACTTCCACTGCTAGGAATACTAATGCCGGGGTACCCCAGGGTTCTGTTCTGGGACCCCTATTGTTCTTAGTTTATGTAAACGATATTGCAGATTCTTTATTAAGCTTCACCAGACTTTTTGCCGATGATAGTTCATTATTTTATTCAGCTTCATCACTGAACGACATTCAGGGAATAATAAATCACGATCTTTGTGTTTTATCGGCATGGGCGAAACAATGGCTGGTTACTTTTAATTCACTGAAGACAGAAGCAGTTCTTTTTACATTAAAACCTTTCGAGCAGTTTCCGGATATAATTTTCGACGGAACCCCAATAAAATTTGTCCCGGAGCACAAACATTTAGGTCTAACATTAAGCTGTAATGGTCAATGGAAAACTCATATTGAAAACATTATCTCAAGCGCAGCAAAAGTAGTTGGTATAATGCGTAAACTTAAATATACATTTCACAGGGTTGCCTTGAACCAAATTTATTTATCATATGTACTGCCCATCCTTGAATATTCTTGTATTGTTTGGGATGGTTGTACAGCCCAAGACTGCCAGTCTCTTGAAAAATTACAACATGAAGCAGCTCGTATTGTTGCGGGTCTTACTAGGTCTGTGTCCCTAGATAAGCTTTATAAAGAATGTGGCTGGATTCCTCTTAAGCAAAGGAGGCACAAACATAAGCTATCATTTATGTATAACGTCGTACATGAAAACGTACCATCATATATATTAGACATAATTCCTCCTCTGGTAAGAGACGCAACCCCGTATCCTTTAAGAAATAATAATAACATAACGGTTCCCCACACTCGAACTGAAATTTCTCGGCGATCGTGCATTCCATCTTCTATTTCGATTTGGAACTCCCTTGACATTAACCTTCGAGGAGCACCTAGTCTTAATTCTTTTAAATACCAAGTTAAGAATTTTTACTTTTCTAATACTTACGTTCCTACCTATTACATGGAAGGTGATAGGTACAATTCAGTATTACATGCCAGAATAAGAAATAACTGTAGTAACCTAAAACAAGAGGGCCATGATGGCCCTGGATCGCTCACCTGATCCATAGAGTAACAAGTGGGCCCCGGGGAGGGCCATTATTGACCCCAGGGTTATAATGTGCATAATGTCGAGGGTGGTTTAAAAAGGTGAAGCTTCATACCAAATATCAACAAAGGCTATAATTTGAACAATCATGGCAAAGGTCCACTAGATGAAGCTACACACCAAATATCAAAGACCTGGGCCTTTTGGTTTCAGAGAATATCTTTTTAAAGATATTACCTACATAAGCTTATGTAAAACCAAATGGCCCCGGGGCGGGGGCATTTTTGGCCTCAGGGCTATAATCTAAACAATCTCGATAGAGGTCCTCTAGATGAAGTTTCACACCAAATATCAAAGACCTGGACCTTGCTGTTTCAGAGAAGAAGATTTTCAAAAATTATCTCATTATAAGTCTATTTAAAATCAAAGGGCCCCGAAGGGGGGCATTTTTGGCCCCAGGGCTATAATTTGAACAATCTTGGTAGAGGTCCACAAGATGAAGCTTCATACCAAATATCAAAGACCTGGGCCTTCCAGCTTCAGATTTTTAAAGATTTTCCCTACATAAGCCTATGTAAAACCAAAGGGCCCCGGGCGGGGGCATTTTTGGCCAAAGCACTATAATTTGAACAATCTTGGTAGGGGTCCACTAGATGAAGATTCATATCAAATATCAAAGACCTGGGCCTTGCGGTTTCAGAGAAGAAGATTTTTACAGATTTTCCCTATATAAGCCAATGTAAAACCAAAGGGCCCGGAGCGGGGGCATTTTTGGCCCCAGCACTATAATTTGAACAATCTAGGTAGGGGTCCACTAGATGAAGCTTCATACCAAATAGCAAAGACTTGGGCCTTGCAGTTTCAGAGAAGAAGATTTTTAAAGATTTTCCCTATATAAGCCTATGTAAAACCAAAGGGCCCCGGGGCGGGGGCATTTTTGGCCCCAGCACTATAATTTGAACAATCTTGGTAGGGGTCCACTAGATGAAGCTTCATATCAAATATCAAAGACCTGGGCCTTGCGGTTTCAGAGAAGAAGATTTTCAAAGATTTTCCCTATATAAGCCCATGTAAAACCAAAGGGCCACGGGGCGGGGGCATTTTTGGCCCCAGCACTAAAATTTGAACAATCTTAGTAGGGGTCCACTAGGTGATGCTTCATACCAAATAACAAAGAACTGGGCCTTGCGGTTTCAGAGAAGAAGATTTTTTAAGTTTTTGGTGAAAAAATCTATTTTTGGCTCCTGTGACCTATATGTGCAACAGACCGGAACCATTTGGACAACTTTGAAAGGGGACCATCTAAGGATCATTCCTGTGAAGTTTGGTCAAAATCCGATCAGTGGTTTAGGAGGAGATGTCGTTTGAAGAAATTGTTTACGCACGAATGACAGACAAAAAGTGATCCTAATATAAAACACAAGAGCACCATGATGGCCCTGGATCGCTCACCTGATCCATAGAGTAACAAGTGGGCCCCGGGGAGGGCCATTATTGACCCCAGGGTTATAATGTGCATAATGTTGAGGGAGGTCTAAAAAGATGAAGCTTCATACCAAATATCAACAAAGGCTATAATTTGAACAATCTTGGCAAAGGTCTACTAGATGAAGCTACACAACAAATATCAAAGACCTGGGCCTTGCGGTTTCAGAGAAGAAGATTTTTTTAAAGATATTCCTTACATTAGCCTATGTAAAACCAAATGGGCCCGGGGCAGGGGCATTTTTGGCCTCAGGGCTATAATTTAAACAGTCTTGATAGAGATCCACTAGATGAAGCTTCACACCAAATATCAAAGACCTGGGCCTTGTTGTTTCAGAGAAGAAGATTTTCAAAGATTATCTCTATTATAAGTCTATGTAAAACCAAAGAGCCCTGGGGCGGGGGCATTTGTGGCCCCAGGGCAATAATTTTAACAATCTTGGTAGAGGTCCACTAGCTGAAGCTTCATACCAAATGTCAAAGATCTAGGCCTTGTGGATTCAGAGTAGAAAATTTTTCAAGATTTTTCCTATATAAGTCTATGAAAAACCAAAGGGCCCCGGAGCGGGGGCATTTTTGGCCCCAGGGCTATAATTTGAGCAATCTTGATAGAGGTCCACAAGATGAAGCTTCATACCAAATATCAAAGACCTGGGCCTTGCAGTTTCAGAGAAGAAGATTTTTAAAGATCTTCCCTATATAAGCCTATGTAAAATCAAAGGGCCCTGGGGCGGGGGCATTTTTGGCCCCAGCACTATAATTTGAACAGTCTTGGTAGGGGTCCACTAGATGAAGCTTCATACCAAATAGCAAAGACCTGGGCCCTGCAGTTTCAGAGAAGAAGTTTTTTTTAAAGATTTTCCCAATATAAGCCCATGTAAAACCAAAGGGCCCTGGGGTGGGGGCATTTTTGTCCCCAGCACTATAATTTGAACAATCTTGGTAGGGGTCCTTTAGATGAAGCTTCATACCAAATATCAAAGACCTGGGCCTTGCGGTTTCAGAGAAGAAGATTTTTAAAGGTTTTCCCTATATAAGCCTATGTAAAACCAAAGGGCCCCAGGGCGGGGGCATTTTTGGCCCCAGCACTATAATTTGAACAATCTTGGTAGAGGTCCATAAGATGAAGATTCATACCAAATATCAAAGACCTGGGCCTTGCAGTTTCAGAGAAGAAGTTTTTTAAAGATTTTCCCTATATAAGCCCATGTAAAACCAAAGGGCCCCGGGGCGGGGGCATTTTTGGCCCCAGCACTATAATTTGAACAATCTTGGTAGGGGTCCACTGGATGAAGCTTCATACCAAATATCAAAGACCTGGGCCTTGCAGTTTCAGAGAAGAAGATTTTTAAAGATTTTCCCTATATAAGCCTATGTAAAACAAAAGGGCCCCGGGCCGGGGGCATCTTTGGCCCCAGCACTATAATTTGAACAATCTTGGTAGGGTCCAACAGATGAAGATTCATACCAAATATCAAAGACCTGGGCCTTGCAGTTTCAGAGAAGAAGATTTTTAAAGATTTTCCCTATATAAGCCCATGTAAAACCAAAGGGCCCCAGGGCGGGGGCATTTTTGTTCCCAGCACTATAATTTGAACAATCTTGGTAGGGGTCCACTAGATGAAGCTTCATACCAAATATCAAAGACCTGGGCCTTGTGGTTTCAGAGAAGAAGATTTTTTAAGTTTTCGGTGAAAAAAATCTATTTTTGGCCCCTGTGACCCAGATGTGCAACGGACCGGAACCATTTGAACAACTTTGAAAGGGGACCACCTAAGGATCATTCCTGTGAAGTTTGGTCAAAATCCGCTCAGTGGTTTAGGAGGAGATGTCGTTTGAAGAAATTGTTTACGCACGCACGCACGGACGCACGGACGCACGACGGACGACGGACAAAAAGTGATCCCAAAAGCTCACCTCGTCACTACGTGACGGTGAGCTAAAAAGATCTGTATATAAATCACCTGGCTCTAAGTCCAAACTGCAATTGCTCGGAAGTAAACGAGGATGCTGAGCATTTCTTCTTTGCTTGTTCCAACTTTACAAGAGAAAGAATTATATTCTTTCAATCGACACGGACATTTCATCCTCTCAATTTAAAAAAGGTTCTTTTTGGGGATGATGCATTATCACCTCAAGAAAATGGAATACTATTTCAAGCAGTGCAGACGTATATCAAAAGCACTGATAGATTTAACCAAAATGCTTAATTTAATTGAATTTATATTGAAACACTATTATATGCCTCAACGGCTGGGTTTCTTGACGACGAACAATTAGTGACTTATTCATTTATTTTAATTGCTGATTTATTTATCTGATATATATATGTATGTGTATGTGTGTATGTGTATATATATGTGTATATGTGTGTATGTGTGTGTATATGTATGTATACATATATATATGTATATATGTATATATATATATATATTATGATTTAAGCAGTAAGCCTGTATGTGCCTTTTTGTTATAAAGTAGCCATGTTCATATGTTGTAAATGTATTAATGTCAACCATATACGGGGAGGGTCGTAACTAATGTTGTGAGAACTTGTGGCCCGACCCATTTGTTTATTTGCAATAAAATACGATTAAACTAAACTAAACTAAACTAAACCACTAGGCCACGGAGGCCCGTAACACAATGAATTAATAATTATGACTTTAGACGGGGATGGCCCCCGTCAATACGAAAACACACCCGTACGACATACGACATAGTACCATTTCACATCTCCAAAATGGCTTTTCTGCTGATGAAAATCCGTGATATTTTTCTTAGTTATACCGCAAACATAGGTTGTGGGTGCTCATTAGGACCGCCTCATTGAGGCGGTTCTAACGAGTACCCACAGCATATGTCTTTGGGCAGAAATAAGAAAAATAATGTTCACCCTCCGTGAAACCCATTTTCTCTATATAAAGCGGGGTGTTCAATTCACGGACTTGTTCACGTGATGTCTTCTTCATATGCAGTCTTTATTTCTCAACTTATTCCTTTCGATAGTTTCTACGGAACCCGGGAAGGGACATAATTATTTTTTAACATGTTGTGCGAACAAGATATTATCTTGTGCGCACAAGATAATATGTTGTGCGGACAAGATATTAACTTGTGCGGACAAAATAATATCTTGTTCGCACAACTTAATATCTTGTGCGCACAAGATAATATGTTGTGCGAACAAGATATGTTGTCCGCACAAGATAATATCTTGTTCGAACAAGATACATCTAATATCTTGTCCGCACAAGATAATATCTTGTGCGCACAAAATAATATGTTGTCCGAACAAGATATTATCTTGTCCGCTCAAGATATTATCTTGTTCGCACAAAATAATAAAATTAAAAAATCATGTCCCTTCCCGGGTTCCGTAAGTTTCATGTGATGCTGACGAATAAACTTTTCTTAAACCAGAAACTTCGGAAAGCATTTTTTTTTTAAATATCGAAGGTACTCTGAACTAGTTGAAAGATACAAAATTAATTTTTGCCCCCGCCGATAGGGGCGTGAAGAAATAGATGGGCTGCATGATGCTTCCACGCAGAGCTGAAACCGGCTGGACACGAGTACTGGTAAACCGGTTAGAGAATCTAAGCCAGCCAAGGCAAAGCAGTGTGAGTCGGACCGTCCATGTTTATAAACCCATTTTCTGGCTACAGAGCTTGAGATGCCATTTAATCTCAATGTCGGGATAAAGTCCCACATAATTGGAAGCAACGTTTCCAAAATGACCTACATGTATACAGTGTATACAGCAAAGCAGTGTGAGTCGGACCGTCCATGTTTATAAACCCATTTTTTGGCTACAGAGCTTGAGATGCCATTTAATCTCAATGTCGGGATAAAGTCCCACATAATTGGAAGCAACGTTTCCAAAATGACCTACATGTATACAGTGATGACGGGGACGTTAAACCCCAAATCAAACAAGCAAAATTAATTTAAAGACATTTCTGCAACAGGGCATATCAGAACCAGAGTTGTATGAAGATTTGATTTATGAACATCGCGAAAACAGACCTATATAAATCTGCCCCCTTGAACCTCAATTTTGTCATTATGAAAATACGCCTATTCAAATACATTGCAAATTTTACCACCGAAAAATGGAAAATTTCAGATGAAATATTGCGATATTTTTGTTATTTCTGCTCAAAATATAGATTGTGGGTACTCGTTAGAACCGCCTATCGAGACGGTTCTAACGAGTACCCACAACCTATATTTTAGAGCAGAAATAACAAAAATAACGTTTACCCCTGTAAACCCCAGTTTTGCTGTATAAAAGTGGGGTTCAAGGGGGTCAAAATTATATAGTAAAGTAGAAGTAAAACAAAGATCAGGAATTGATACAATTAACTTACTCCACCCATAAAAGACACCAAAGGGAAAGAAATACAAACATTAAGCGACCAGACCATAATGGAAACCTAAACAAAGGAAGGCCATAAGGACAGTTACTTTCCCACAAAATGGCCATATGGCCATCCAAAACCAAAAGACACAAGTGATACACACAGTAAGTAACAAACAACAACATAAATAAATCGCCACAGAAGAGCCGCCTTGGAACGGTCAGTGGCCTGTTTTCGTGATGTATAGTAAAACTGGGGTTTACAAGGGTGAACCTTAATTTTCTTATTTCTGCTCTAACATATAGATTAGAGGTCCGCGGTTCTAACGAGTACCCACAATCTAAATTTTGAGCAGAAATAAGAAACATATCACAATTAATCTTCTTAAAAACTTACAATGTATTTGCAAAGGCTCGTTTTCATTATGTTTCGAAAAATTATGAAAAAAATCTGATTTTCAGAACCAATTCAAAAAGACCATTAAACGGGTAAACAATACGAGTGTTATGCAGCAGACAACATGCCTAGTTTTTAACCCAGTCATGGTTGGTGACTATGCGTCACTCTTTAAATATGCTCCCCTCTTTCATTATGCTTCCCTCTTTCATTGCACGACGGGATGTGGTTGGGGTGGGTGTGGGGTGTGTAGCTCGTATCTCTGACTCAATGGCGGTCCCAACTTATTATTATTATTATTATTATAATTGTAATTATTTTTTATTATTATTATTATTATGTTAGCGGTTGGTGCCTGAAATTGTATTTATTAAATATGTTCTATAAAAGGGTTATCCTTTGGAAGCAAGGAATACACCACAGAAGTGAAAATATGGAGTGTACATGTTTTCTGGGCCAGACTAGCTAGTTTCGGCCAATTAGGCCTCATCAGTGACCCTCAGATATTTTCAAAATTCCACAATGGAATCAATGATCCCAAAGGACAAGAAAATATAATCTACACTCTGATGTAGGGCAGGGAGACGTTTTACCGCCGCCACACATTCCCACACACCAGCTGTAGTGAAGTTAAATATGTTCTATAAAAGGGTTATCCTTTGGAAGCAAGGAATACACCACAGAAGTGAAAATATGGAGTGTACATGTTTTCTGGGCCAGACTAGCTAGTTTCGGCCAATTAGGCCTCATCAGTAACCCTCAGATAATTTCAAAATTCCACAAAACCTCATTCGAATTTGTTTTATAGACCAAAGCAGATTTCTTTGGCCACATGTTTCTTTTTTATGGCAGTAAGGCGTGAAGTTAATACTTTAGAAAGTTCAGTGTATTCCAGTCGGTTCTATTTCGTATTTTATTCTATGATGGTCTATTGACCGAGTTAGTAACCTTCAGCTGGACCAACTATTTTTATGTTGCATCACTTGAACAAGTCCGTGAAATAAAGACCCCCTAAACCCCACTTTATATAAAGAAAACTGGGGTTTATGGGGGCAAACATCATTTCCCTTATTTCTGCTCCAAGACATAGGTTGTGAGAATTCGTTAGAACCGCCTCAAAGAGGCGGTTCTAACGAGCACCCAAAACCTATATTTGGAGTAAAAATAAGAAAAATATCACAAATTTTCATCAGAAAAATCACCTTTTTTGAGGTATAAAAATGCACTATCTCACACGGATGTGTTATCGTAATGTCAATAAATATTAGAACCTAGAGTGAAGACAGGGTTTAACCCTTTTAGTACCAAATGGAATCTTCCTCCTTGTATATAGCAGGAGTCCATTTCCAAATTTAGGTGTGTCAGGTTGTGTTTTCATCAAAATTTATTTTGAAAATGAATGAACTTTTAGCAAACAGTGGTGGCCCTGATCAGACGCCGCGTACTAAATGGGTTAAACTTCCAGGCGCTACTGACCCTCCTAAGGCAATGATTCTATTGTTGTTTATTGTAAATATAGCTGTGTCGGATTTTCCGACGGGAATCTATATGTTGTATGTGCTTATAGTAGTGTATTATTATTATTATTATTATTATTATTATTATCAAATTTATCATTAATTATTATTTCATTAATTGTGTCTGTTGCACGTTGATCACCCCTTGTGGGGAAGAGGGGGCTGGTTGCATTGTTGTTTGTGATTCGAGTTTTTTTAGTTCCTCTGCAAAACCAATGTCCATAAATGCCAAAGGTCAAGGTCATTCAAACACCTTTGCCCCTCTTCATTTGGGTTGCAGGACCATCATCATTTAAATGGCTTTTTCTCTTAAACATCTCTTAAACATCTGGCCCATTTTCAGTTTCATTTCTTTGCCAGGTTCTGACAAATTGGGCATGAGATTTTGATAGATTGGACCAGGTCACGTGACCAAAATGACCCTCATGTCCAAATATGGTAAGAGCCTGTAAACGATCTCCCAAAGTGCTGGGCCAACTTTTTTAAAGCCATTACGATAACACCCCCGTGCGGCAAAGTGCCTTTTTGCACATCTCCAAAATGGCCATTTTTCCGGTGAAAATCCGTGATATTTTTCCTATAAATACTGCAAACATAGGTTGTGGGTACTCGTTAGAACCGCCTCATTGAGGCGGTTCTAACGAGTACCCACAACCTATGTCTTGGAGCAGAAATAAGAAAAATAATGAATACCCCCGTAAACCCCAGTTTTCTCTACATATAGTGTGGTTTAGGGGGGTCTTCATTTCACGGACCTGTTCACGTGATGTTTTTATGTACCATTTGGTGTTTGAGTACTAGTTGTTGACCTTGACCAGTTTTACAGAAAGGTCAAATTTGGGCTTTTGAATGGGGAAACAATACAGTTTTCGGAAACTTTTTTGCTTTATGACATGGGAATAGGTGCAATACGAATGTCTATGAATGTCAAAGGTCAAAGTCTGTCGATTGTCAATCGCGCAGAAACATCGCATGGAGCTGAAGTTGACTAAGTACAACCAAAATGACCTAAATAGTGTTGACGGGGACGTAAAACCTCAATTCAAACAAACAAACAAACAAACTAAATGTGTTCCATTGAGAAACTTAGGTTGACCTTGACCTATCTTTGGACAAGGTCAAGTTTGGTCCCTCAGACTTGTGAATTGTAAAGACATTAAAGATGTATTTTTCGAAAACTGTTGTGATTATGAAATAAGAGTAGGTAATGTATGAATGGCTGTGAATACTATATAATGTCAAAGTCAGCAACCTTCGGCCCCAGGTGTCCACCAACTATTCAACTTAAATTGTATATACAGCTGACTTGGCAATGGACAAACGAAGTTTGTTCAAATATATCATGTCACATGACCCAAACGGCTGCTATGGTCGTGGAAAAACTCAGGACTGAGGGGAACGATCAGAACCGCATGTGACTCTTGTTTGTTTTCCTTATCGTTAGTTACTGTTCCTCTTGATGCCATTGATAGGATGACTAATAAAATTATTTGTCTAAAACGCGACGAAAATAAGGGCGAGGATTGTGGCCATGTAAAATCGATTAAAGCTACCCTCCCCCCCCCCCCCCCCCCCACTCACTCACACATATATACCAGTGAAATTGGTTTCACTGACCGTTCCAGCGCCCCCGCCCGTAGGGGCTTCAAGAAATATATGGGCTGCATGATGCTTCCACGCAGAGCTGAATCCGGCTCGCACACTGGTACTGGTAAACCGCTTAGAGGATCTAAGCCTGTCCAGGAACCGCGGTGCGAGGCGGACCGTCCATGCTAATAAACCCTATTGGTTTCATTGGGCGACAGGGCTTGAGATGTCATTTCATCTCAATGTCGGGTAAAAGTCCCACAAAATTGGAAGCAACGTCTCCAAAATGACCTTTACAGTGTTGACGGGGACGTAAAACCTCAAATCAACAACAACTGACCGTTCCAAAGCAGTTCATCTGTCGCGGTTTATTTTTGTTATGGCTTGTCTTTGGGTGTGTGTATCGCTTATATTATTTTGTTTTGGATGGCTTGCCGCTATCGATGTTTCCATTAGGATCTAGTTGCTCTTTCCCTTTGGTGTCTCTGTTAATTGTATCGATTCCTGGTCATTGCATTCACTTCTATTTTTTAATCTTTGATTGTGGCTTTTCCTTTGCATCTATTTCTATTTATTTTCTCGTGTTTTAATAACCCATTTAACAATATCGGTGATGCGCTTTAAGAACGCCTACAGAGATTTAATTACCGCATTTCTCTTATGCCCCCGCCCATCGGGGCTTGAAGAAATAGATTGGCTGCATGATGCTTCCACACAGTGCTGAAACCGACCCGTACCGAGTACGAGTACTGGTAAACAGCTTAGAGGATCTAAGCCTGCCCAGGCAAAGCGGTGCGAGTCGGCCCGTCCATGCTTATAAACCCTATTGGTTTCGTTGGGCGGCAGGGCTTGAGATGTCATTTCATCTCATTGTCGGGTAAAAGTCCCACAAAATTGGAAGCAACGTCTCCAAAATGACCTTTACAGTGTTGACGGGGACGTTAAACCTCAAATCAAACAAACAAAAACCGCATTACCCTCCATTCTTACCATATGATAAGTTTGAACAGTGCAAAACCAACTGAGTTCATTTTGATCGGATTGGTGATACCCCAGTTTATTTCTTAAAGGTTTTATGACGTAACTGGGAAAGCCCTACAGAAAGCGCGTTGAATATCAAAGGTGTTGTGCGCTCAACAGAGATTCAGATCAGCCTGGACATCCGCGCTGTCTGATCAGATTCTTTGCTGTGCACTTTATCGATGCACCCAGAAGGCCCCGTGGTGTATAGCCCCAGTACTCGTATGCGGGTCGGTTTTAGCTCTGTGTGGAAGCATCATGCAGCCAATCTATTTCTTCAAGCCCCGATGGGCGGGGGCATAAGGGAAATGCGGGATTTAAATCTCTATAGGCTTTCTTAAAGCGCATCGCCGATATTGTTTAAATGGGCACCGCTTATTAAAACATGAGAAAATAAAACAATAGAAATATACAGTAGGGCATCAGAGTGGCCAGCGTAGGTAGATTTAAAAACAAAATTCTCGTGCGTCGATTCGATGGGACTACTTCCGAATTTGATTATCCCATTCGACTAACTATTTTGGCATCAAATTACGTGATTGTCGTTTATTTATTATCTTTGACAAAGATAAAAGCGATATATATAAATATTGCTGTATTCAATATAAAGACTAAAACCTGAATTAGCATTTTTGTGTGGGCAGACCAAGGGTTTGAAAATGGCGAATTTTCAACCATGTCGGTACCATCGGGAAAACCAAAAATAGACTATTATAATATTCCTCGCGATAATGCTCACCTATATCATCAATTCCGGCATACATTAATCTGGTCACCTTGAAATTTGTGCTAAAATCGGCGAGGGAGCATTTTTTTGTGCCATTTTTTTCTACCCACTTCCGGTCGAAACGTGTGTACAAAAGCATTTTTTTTCTCTCCAAAATGGTAGGTTTGGCTAAAAGTTTTAAGTGAAACTCACAGAATTCCCCTGTATTCGATAACAACGAATGAAAAGCGAGTGGAATTCAAGTCTTGTGGTACCATACTCATCTTCTTCACTGAACAATCTACCTTTCAACCGTGTTTGTTTATAATTTACATCAACAATATATGTCAATACACTGAATGTACAGTATATTTACACCAGCATGACACAGCTGTGTAGACAGTTTGGTGTGACGAAATCATATTAAATTACGTCATATTTAATGACGTCAGTAAATCTGATCGATTAAATCAAAGTCCGCATACTACTGATTTTTTTAACTGACGGATTGGTCTCTCTCTCTCTCTCTCTCTCTCTCTCTCTCTCTCTCTCTCTCTCTCTCTCTCTCTCTCTCGTCATTTCTTTCATGAAGCATTCCTTACGCGTATCTGTAAACTTTCATCATTTTGATTTATATCTCCCCCCCTCTCTCTCTCTCTTTCTCTCTCTTTCTCTCTCTCTCTCCTCTTTCTCTCTCTCTCTCTCTCTCTCTCTCTCTCTCTCTCTCTCTCTCTCTCTTGCTAGCACAAAATAGTGGGCCAACGTCGGGCCCGGACAGACACGCTGTATCGCTGTCGGCTCGACGTTGGTCCGACATACTCTGCTGGCTGGGTCTCTCTAACTCTATCTCTCTCTCTCTCTCTCTCTCTCTCTCTCTCTCTCTCTCTCTAGTATGGTTAGATTACCAAAATAATTCAACTCATCAGACTTGAAGGCATATTAAACAATGTCCCCCCGTAATCCTGAAGCATGCGAGAAAAATGACTTGATAAGATATCGAAACACGCATGCGTAATCTTCGTAAACCCAAGTAGAATTGGCTCTCAGTTGAACAAGGATTTTCTAAATGTAACACGCTCGCGACAACTCCCACTCAGTCCTTAAGACGGACTGATATGTCCTTGACAAATGTGCGAAAAATAATCTTAATCTGGAGGGGAGCATTTTTTTGTGCCATTTTTTCCCAACATGTGTATCAAAGTACTTTGACGTCAATAAATTGAGGGGCCATTGTTTCGCGGCGTCTGCTAAGTCGGTTTAAGCCTTCACACTCTCTACCCTTTTCTATAGACCTCAGAAAAGATGATTCTCATTAACTGTCCTTCATTTGTCTCCAATCTACATCTCGTAACATAATGTAATGGCCTATAAATTACCGGAAGTTCTTGTGATTTTCTTCCTTATATTTTTTGACAAAATATAGTCCGAACCGGCGGAAGCAGATTGCGAATAGAATCATAGCAACGGCCTTAGATGCCGCCCTACTGATATGCCAAGGAAAAGCCACAATCAAAGATTAAAAAATAGAAGTGAATGCAATGACCAGGAATCGATACAATTAACAGAGACACCAAAGGGAAAGAGCAACTAGATCCTAATGGAAACATCGATAGCGGCAAGCCATCCAAAACAAAATAATATAAGCGATACACACACCCAAAGACAAGCCATAACAAAAATAAACCGCGACAGATGAACTGCTTTGGAACGGTCAGTGAAACCAATTTCACTGGTATATATGTGTGAGTGAGTGGGGGGGGGGGGGGGGGGGGGGGGGTTAGCTTTAATCTATTTTACATGGCCACAATCCTCGCCCTTATTTCCGTCGCGTTTTAGACAAATAATTTTATTAGTCATCCTATCAATGGCATCAAGAGGAACAGTAACTAACGATAAGGAAAACAAACAAGAGTCACATGCGGTTCTGATCGTTCCCCTCAGTCCTGAGTTTTTCCACGACCACGGCAGCCGTTTGGGTCATGTGACATGGTATATTTGAACAAACTTCGTTTGTCCAATACAATTTAAGTTGAATAGTTGGTCGACACAAGGGGTTATCAAGATGCAACAGGCACAATTAATGAAAAAATAATTAATTATAAAATTGATTATAATAATAATAATAATAATAATAATATTACACTACCGTAAGCACATACAACATATAGAAACCCGTCGGAAAACCCGACACAGCTATATTTACAATAAACAACAATAGAATCATCGCCTTAGGACGGTCAGTAGTGCCTGGAAGTTTAAGCCCTGTCTTCACTATAGGTTCTAACACAAACATGAAGCGACCCGACCATAATGGAAACCTAAGTCGTTGTCAACCTGTTAAGCTTTATTTACTGCGTTCTTTGCATGCTTTATTCTAAACAGTGTTTGTCTTTTCGTGTTTATGGTAGACCATATTGCACCACAGGTTGTACCAACAACTGATACAGTTTGTTGATCACTTAGGGGATAACTTTATTCAAAATTATCATTTTATTCAAAATTATCATTTGGGGAGATAAACCAGAGGTTTTACGGTCGGAAATTTCGTTTTACGGCGAAGCCGTAGCGGAGCCATAAAACGAAATTTCCGACCGTAAAACCGACGATTTACTTCCCCAAACGACAATTTTCATTACAGTTGTCCCCATTCTAATGCACTTATTCACTTGTTTTGTTAAAACTTGAACTATTTTGCACCTAACAGTGACCGCTGTGATCTGCGTAAAACCAAATGGCAGCCAATGAAAAGCGACGTTACATGATGACGTCGGGTTTCCGGCAGTCTATCGCAGAATATACTGTCGAAAATTTTTGACGTTATCCAATCAGACGTCGCGTTACATACGCAAGTGCATTAGAATCCATAGTCCATTCCAACTGTATGCGAAAACTGTATGGCAGCCGTATATTGGATGTGCAGTGCAGAGTTATCATTTTCACCTGCTTTTGGAATACGATTGTTTTTGTTATATATTGTCTTTACATGTATGTATTGATTATATCGGGGTTTTGTTTTGGACAGCCATTTGGCCTTTTTGTGGGAAAGTAACTGTCCTTTTGGCTTCCCGGGCTTTCCGCTTGTGATGTTTTCATTAGGAATTTAATTATTTCAGTTTCGAGTGTCCTTCCCTTTGGCGTCCCCGTTGGGAGTTATTGGGTAGTTGTATCAAAGTAGAAGTAAAACAAAGATCAGGAATCGATACAATTAACTTACTCCACCCATCAAAGACACCCAAGGGAAAGAAACACAAACATGAAGCGACCAGACCATAATGGAAACCTAAACAAAGGAAGGCCATAAGGACAGTTACTTTCCCACAAAATGGCCATATGGCCATCCAAAATGAAAAGATACAAGTGATACACACAGTAAGTAACAAACAACAACATATATAAACCGCCACAGAAGAACCGCCTTGGAACGGTCAGTGGAAAGATTTCCACTGGGGGGCTTAAATCGATTTTACGTGGCCACAATCCTCGCCCTTACTTCCGTCGCGATTTAGACAAATAATTTGTTCAGTCCGCATGAAGGCCTCCTAACTCATCAGTGCAACATCTCCGTGAACACAAATAATCAAAGAACCACAGAGGTGAGACAACGGTGAGGACTCGACAGCAAGAAACCACTGAAATGCTGGAGCATAAGAAAACAAACAGTTAGACTCCGATGGGCCTGACCAGAGACAGAGCATCAGGCACAAACAAACATTACCTTGAATTTGATCTCTCTAATTCTCAATAAGCCTTCACGTTGGAACCGGCATAGAATCTGAGGCCTGACCCACCGGTGTGTAATTAAAGAGGGAATCAAATCAGAATCCTGATCATTGACTTCACTTCTTTTTTCTAAAAGCAAAAGTTCATCCGATTATGTGGATTTAATTGTTACACAAAAGAAAAGCTATGGTGTTTATGGCCATCTCTTCCGCATGCTAAAAAGGCACAAGTACTATCGAATCTTCTTGTGACTCGGCCAAGTTAACATAAACTGACAACACCTGACCTGTCTTTTACTTCCAGTCCTATCTGCAGCTACTATATAAAGAGCTGAAGCACCCAGCTTGTTTTATATTGGTGTTTCTTTCCCTTGATGTCTTGGATGGGAGGTGTGAGGTTATTGTATCGATTCCAGATCATAGCCTTCATTCATCACATGAACAAGTCTGTGAAATGAAGACCCCCTAAAACCAGCTTTATATATAGAAAACTGGGGTTTACGGGGTATTCTTATTTTTCGTATTTCTGCTCTAAGACATAGGTTTGGATACTCGTTAGAACCGCCTCAATGAGGCGGATCTAACGAGCACCCAAAACCTATGTTTGCAGCATAAATAAGAAAAATATAACGGATTTTCATCAAACAAGTAACCATTTTGTAGATGTGAAAAAATGGATTATGTCGCACGGATGTGTTATCGTAATGTATATTATGTAGAATTTGCAAAACATAGGTGAAGGCAACGGTCAGGAATCGATATAGTTACCTTATATCTCCTGTCCTAAACACGATAGAAAAAGAAGCACAAACACAAAGCAAAGTCACCGTAATTAAAACATTAAAAGTAGAAGGCCAAAAGAACAGTTTCTTTCCTACCAAATGGCCAAACGGCTATCCAAAATGCAACATCACAAATAGAAAGCTAGAAGAAAAGAAAGAAAGCCACTGAAAACGAAACTTTTTATGTTCCCGGTAGCGATAGCGGGGACATATTGTTTTTGCCCTGTCTGTTTGTTTGTTTGTTGGTTTGTACGTGGACAACTTTAACGTTGGCCATAACTTTTGAATCGTTTGAGATAGAGCTTTCATATTTGGCCTGAAGGTTCCTTGTGACAAGACCTTCACATTCATGAAAAAAAATTTGACCTGTGACCTTGACCTTGACCTTTGACCTACTTAAAAGAAAAAAACAACAACATTGGTCATAACTTTTGAACCACTTGAGATACAGCCTTCATATTTAGCATATATGTTCCTTGTGACATAAGCTTCACATTCATGCAAAAAATTTTGACCTGTGACCTTGACCTTGACTTTTGACCTACTTAAAATAAAAAAAAAACATTTTGGTCATAACTTTTGAACGGTTTGAGATAGAGCCTTCATATTTTGCATGTATGTTCCTTGTGACAAGAGCTTTACATTCACACAAAAAAATTTGACCTGTGACCTTGACCTTTGACCTACATAAAAGAAAAAGTTAACATTGGTCATAACTATTGAACCGTTTGAGATACAGCCTTCATATTTAGCATGTATGTTCCTTTTCACAAAAGCTTTACACACATGCAAAAAAAATTTGACCTGTGACCTTGACCTTTGACCTACTTAAATGAAAAAAATAACATTGGTCATAACTTTTGAACCACTTGAGATACAGCCTTTATATTTAGCATGTATGTTTCTTGTGACATAAGCTTTACATTCATGCAAAAAATTTTGACCTGTGACCTCGACCTTGACCTTTGACCTACTTAAAATAAAAAAATCACATTTTGGTATTAACCTTTGAACAGTTTGAGATAGAGCCTTCATATTTTGCATGTAGGTTCCTTGTGACAAGAGCTTTACATTCACACAAAAAAATTTTGACCTGTGCCCTTGACCTTTGACCTACATAAAAGAAAAAGTTAACATTGGTCATAACTTTTGAACCGTTTGAGATACAGCCTTCATATTTAACATGTATGTTCCTTGTGACAAAAGCTTAACATCCATGCAAACAAATTTGACCTGTGACCATAATCTTGACCTTTGACCTACTTAAAATATAAAAATAACATTTTGGTCATAACTTTTGAACGGTTTGAGACAGAGCCTTCATATTTTCCACGTAGGTTCCTCTTGACAAGAGCTTTACATTCACACAAAAAAGTTTGATCTGTGACCTTGACCTTTGACCTATATAAAAGAAAAATTTAACATTGGTCATAACTTTTGAACCGTTTGAGATACAGCCTTCATATTTAGCATGTAGGTACCTTGTGACAAACGCTTTACATTCATGCAAAAATTTTGACCTGTGACCTTGACCTTTTACCTACTTAAAAAAAAAATAAAAATTTTTGGTCATAACTTTCGAACCATTTGGGATAGAGCTTTCATATTTGGCATGTAGGTTCCCTGTGATTAAGGTTTTTATTTATGCAAAATGTTTGGACCATGACCTTGACATTTGACCTACTTAAAAGAAAAAATAAAATTGTCTATAACATTTGAACCGTTTAAGATTGAGCCTTAATATTTGGCATGTAGGTTCCTTGTGACAAGAACTTTACATTCATGCAAATTTTTTTGACCTGTGACCTTGACTTACTTTAAAGAAAAAATAGTATTGTTCATAGCTTTTGAACCGTTTAAGATAGAGCTTTCATATTTGGCATGTGAGTTTCTTGTGTCAAGGGCTTCCCACACAAACATCTTTAACTGTGAGCAACTTTGAATAAAAAATGGCCATGCCCGGGGACATGTTCGTGTTTCACAAACACATCTTGTTGTTTCTGTGTTAACGTTTCCATTGAGTTTACGTTTCATTCGAGAACCTTTTCCAAGTATCAGGACTTGATGGAACGTGGGAAGGTGCTCACTACCAGGTTCTAATGCCAGGGTATCAAAAACAAACTGGTATCAACACTAAAGAAGTTCTATGGGAGGCATCATGATCTTGATTTTCCGTACAATATGGCCATTTCCTGAATTATTTCTGATGTGTTTGCTAATGAAAAGCCATAGGAAGACTTCCAAAATTTCGGACATACCCTTCTCGACATTTACTCCCTTTCTTCGTTCCGGCCAATAGGCATGGTGTGCGAAGCTTGCTTACCAAGTAATGCTTACTATCCTAGGGCGCCTGATTACACTCTTTTGGAGTCCATGTCTGTGGTCTGTACATTGATATTTACCATTTGTTTATGGATTAATGATTTTGGATTGACGCTTTGGTACTACGACTTAAACTACTTAACGGATGACACTAGTTCATGCGGCGTCACCGGCGGTGCAATCACTAAAACGTCATCCGCATAATTCAGTATAAATAACTGACCAACACGAGTATCTGTCCCACAATACAATTTGAGTAAATGCTAACATCCGTGTTCGACACCTAAGCAGGAAAAGCAAACAATGACAAAAATAAAGTACAACAGAAACACCGCCATTTAACGGCCAGTAAAACAATGACTGAGCGTGGGGGCTTCTGCCGTGGTATATATAAAATATTCTTGCACACCAGACAAGGAAATCCGTGATTTTACTCTGGGATAAACATTTATGTTCTGACCCTGGTGTTCTGACCCAAAATCGAATATAATCTCGTGTTCGATAAATACACTGGTTGATTACGACAACGTATGCGCCGTCGTTAAGGTTGACGTCACAGCACGTTACGTGGCGTCACATACCATTCCTGCAGTCATCACAATATGGCGGACGTCGGTAACCGAAGTGACTGCAGCATTAAAAATCCGCACTAAGAAATGAGGGGTATGCAAGAAAAAGAATCCTATATGGGTGTGAGGGGTGCATAGAAAAATCAGTCCCTCGGGATCACTGTCCGGCATCACTCGGCAATTCTCGTGATGCCGGACAGTGACCCTCGGGACGGATTTTTCCATCCACTCCTCACACGCATATAAGATTCGTATAATATATTCAGTCCACGTCAAGGGTTTCTTACTCATCCGCGGACATGTATAAAATCAAACGAATGCAGAGATGAAACAACCATGAGGACTCGACTGCATAGAAATACTGAAGTGCTGAAACAAACGAAAACCAACAGTTGGACTCCGGTGGGCCCGACCAGAGACAAAGCATTTAAGGCACCAACCGACTTTCTTAGGCCTCTTTAGGCCGAAGCAGTTCAATTGATTGTTAATATCATGTGCAAATACCATTAAGTTTTTATACGCACAAACAACGTCCAGTGAGATAATCCCACCATAATAACGATTGACATCTTCCCAACGAGCCGGTTCTTCTCTCTCTCTCTCCCCTCTCTCTCTCTCTCTCTCTCTCTCTCTCTCTCTCTCTCTCTCTCTCTCTCTCTCTCTCTCTGTTGACACGTTACTCTATCAGTCCTACCATACTGGATGCTGGAATCTCTAATTGACAATATTTTCGTGGAGTTCAGTGGCCTATTATTTCAGCAAACAATTGGCATACCAATGGGTACTAATTGTGCACCGTTGCTTGCCAACTTGTTCTTGTACTCGTATGAGGCGGAGTTTGTACAAAGTCTCCTCAAAGCAGGCAAGAAACGCCTTGCACAGCAATTCAATTTCACCTACAGAAATATAGATGATTTGTTGTCTCTGAAAAATGCTAAATTTGCAGAGTACTATGAATTCATCTATCCACGTGAACTTGAAATTAAGGAAACAACAGAGACTGCAACCTCCTCCTCATACTTGGATTGTTATCTCTATATTGACAACGGGAAGCTTACTACTAGGCTGTACGATAAACGAGATGACTTCAATTTTCCCATTGTTAACTTTCCCTTCCTGAGCAGTAATATCCCGTCTGCACCAGCATATGGAGTTTACGTTTCACAGTTAATCCGTTATGCTAGAGACTGTTCAAAGTATCAGGACTTTATGGAACGTGGAAAGGTGCTCACTAACAGGTTGTTATGCCAGGGGTATCAAAAAACCTAACTGGTATCAACACTAAAGAAGTTTTATGGGAGGCACCATGATCTTGTGGATCCGTACAATGTGGCCATTTCCAGAATCTTGTCTGATATGTTTGCCAATGGAAAGCCATAGGAAGACTTCCAAAATCTCGGACATACCCTTCCCGGCATTTACACCTTTTCTTCGTTCGGGTCGATGGGCATGGTGGGCGAAGCTTGCTTACCAAGTAATGCTTAATATGCGCGGACGCCTGATTACACCTTCTTGAGTCCATGTCTGTTGATCCAAACATTGATATTTGCAATTTTGTCTATGGATTAACGATTTTGGATTAACGCTTTGGTACTACCACCTAAACTACTTCCCACGTACGTTGAAGCGACGTTTCCGTCGGTTCAATCAATACAACGCCATCCGCATTAAGGTTTTGCTCCCTGGGAAAGGAGGTTGTGGTCCCAGCCTTGAGCCATATATGTGACAATAGTCACATTTGACTGGATATAATTATGAAAGTGATGAGTATCAATTAGCTGTATTTTTTTCTTCTTATATGTGCAGTAAACACATAAAGACAACAAAGAGATATGTCTCCTGAATGTTTTGCTGTGATAATAATTGTACATGTGGTATCTGTGAATTTCCCAAGACTGAATTTCCACTTTGAGGCAGGGTTACCTCCCTAAGACTGTTAGAATGCTTGAACTTGCCACATGACACAATTTTCATTTTGATAATTTTGTAGGTGGCCGTTTGTTTACATTTTTTAGGTTAGGTAAATCAATTTGAAATGCAGATTTATCAGGTACAGGGTCAAATAATAACATTTATGCAAATGAAAATAGAAGACCATAACCTACATCGAAAGTAGAAAAAATCATTACCTCTATCCTGTTTTCAGTCATTACATAATATTTTCACAAAATGTGTAGGTTCTGTCCAATAGTTAACATAAATTTGATCTTCATGGCATATATTTTACCACCAAAAACTGTAAAATATGTAATTTTAGTGCTATTTTAGGTCTTACTGGGCGTATTTGATCATTTTTTTGCTTCCGATCTACGTAATGGGGGATTTACTCTAAAGCCATGTAAATCGGTGTTGACAGTGGTATGTTTAGAAAGCAAACTTGCAGCAAGTGTATAAACTGAATCATTAGAAAAAGAATCTATTCCATCTTGAATACATCACTAACTTAAGGTTGTTTGGCATTAGGATTGGTCCAAAGCAAAATTTCAAAATTGTCTCTCCGAAACAGCCCGTTACAATATCCCGATCACTTTTCTCATCCGTTATAAGTTCTAATTGGTTAGCTTCATGTTACGGGATCTGAACAGATATATTCAGCTGTTTCTCATGGCATTATTTTTATCAAAGTTTTGTCTTCAAAATATCCTGAAAATGACGTGTTTTACTTAAAATAGGGGGTATAGGTGTACGAACAGCCGTAACTTCTACATATAGATGCTATTTATGCATAATTTAATGTATTGTAGGATTGAAGACTTCCAAAGACACATGAGAAGAACCACTGATGGAAGCCAGTTTCTGGGTTCCAGTCCAGAAATCGGTAAACTTATGGCTTTTTAAAAAATATATGGTTTGTTCGGCTTTCATCGTAGAATCTGAAGGCGATAACTTTTTGCAAACTTGAAAGATTTTCTGTCACTGAACATGTATTATGCATGTCAGACTGCATTAGATATAATCTAAATTTCTATTTGGCAATTCCTCTGATGGATCATAAAGAAAATAGGGTTTGGTTGAAGGTTATGCTCCCTGGAAAAGGCGGTTGTTAACCCAGCCTTTAGCTATGTGTGAGACAATAGTCACATTTGATTGGATCTAATTATGAAATTGATGAGTAACAATTAGCTGTTATTTTTTCTGGCAGGGTAGTATATTTGCATTAAACAGATAAAAGAAACAAGTGAAATTAAGGCGTAACTATACCAAATTTAGTGACACTTAGGCCTTTCTGATATTTGATCTTCATCAGTGTGTCTCAACCCCAAAGTTTGCCGAAACGGATGATGGACAAGACCCGGCAAACACAGCACATCCCCCTCCGAGCACACACCGACCGACGTAGCCCATGAGACAGGTCAGCTGGAGGCATCAGGCAAGAGAGCCTACCCGCGGACTTATAGGCGTCCCCAAACGAGCCAACATCAGCAAACATGACCCACACTCCACGGAAGTCCCGGGCTTCAGGAAGGAGATGTCCAAAGTAGCGAAACTGGCATAATTTAAATTATAACAAAAAGTGTAAACCAAATCCGCCAAGATAGATGTCTCACCTGACCAGTCAGTCTTAGTTTCAGAACATTTACAATTTTATGCTGCAAATATTAAAGATATAATATAATTATTTAAATCAGTACTTGAGCACTGACGTCAACACCGCAGTATCAACCTCAGCACTAAGGAACTGATACTGAGCTGATGAAAGTGACGTGTATATGTGGTATCTCTGAATTTACCAAGACTTAATTTTCACTTTGAGGCAGGGTTACCTCCAATAGACTGTTAAAATGCTTTAAATTGCCACATGACACACTTGTTTTTCTTCGGATAATTTTGTAGGTGGCAGTTTGTTTTCCATGTTTGGGGTAAGGCAAATTAATTTGAAATGCAGAATTATTAGGTACAGGGTTAATTATTAACATGTAAGCAAATGAAAATAGAAGACCATAACCTAAAGCAATATAGATAACTGACCAACACGGGTATCTGTTACACAGCACATAGCCTTTATTTCTTCCTCTAGGTCACTGATGTACATATCGAAAAGGGTGCGTGACAGTCCACACACCTGCTTGACATCAAAACTGTTATATAACTGTTAACCGTCAAACCACACTTAACAATGACGTAGACAGAAAGCATGCCTTGTATAAGTCTATTGCCCAGACCTAATGTTGACAAGTTGTACCAAAGCAATCCCGGTTCACTGGTCGAAGGCGTTTTTGTATGTAGAAAAAGTAGAAGTAAAACAAAGATCAGGAATCGACACAATTAACTTACTCCACCCATCAAAGACACCAACGGGAAAGAAACACAAACATAAAGCGACCAGACCATAATGGAAACCTAAACAAAGGAAAGCCATAAGGACAGTTACTTTCCCACAAAATGGCCAAATGGCCATCCAAAATAAAAAGATACAAGTGATACACACAGTAAGTAACAAACAACAATATAAATAAACCGTCACAGAAGAAACGCCTTGGAACGGTCAGTGGAAAGAATACCACTGGGTGGCTTAAATCGATTTTACATGACCATAATCCTCGCACTTACCTCTGTCGGGGTATACACTAATTTTATTTAGTCCACATGAAGGCTTCCTAACTCACCAGTGTAATATATCCAAGAACATACAAATAAAACAAGAGGGCCATGATGGCCCTGGATCGCTCACCTGATCCATAGAGTAACAAGTGGGAGGCCCAGGGAGGGCCATTGTTGACCCCAGGGTTATAATGTGCATAATGTTGAGGGAGGTCTTAAAAGGTGAAGCTTCATACCAAATATCAACAAAGGCTATAATTTGGACAATCTTGGCAAAGGTCTACTAGATGAAGCTACACACCAAATATCAAAGACCTGGGCCTTGCTGTTTCAGAGAATAAGATTTTCAAAGATTATCTCTATATAAGTCTATGTAAAACAAAAGGGCCCCGGGCGGGGGCATTTGTGGCCCGAGGTTTTTTAAATTGAACAATCTTGGTATAGGTCCACTAGATGAAGCTCCATACCAAATATCAAAGACCATGGCCTTGCAGTTTCAGAGAAGAAGATTTTTAAAGATTTCCCTATATAAGTCTATGTAAAACCAAAGGGTCTCGGGCGTCGGCATTTTTGGCCCCAGCACTATAATTTGAACAATCTTGATAGAGGTCCACTAGATGAAATTTCACACCACATATCAAAGACCTAGGCCTTGTGGTTTCAGAGAAGAAGATTTTAAAGATTTTCCCTATATATGCCTATTAAAAAACAAAGGGCCCCGGGGCGGGGGCTTTTTTGACCCCGCAGCAGCACTATAATTTGAACAATCTTGGTAGGGGTCCACTAGATGAAGCTTCATATCAAATAGCAAAGACCTGGGCCTTGTGGTTTCAGAGAAGAAGATTTTTAAAGATTTTCCCTATATAAGTCTATGTAAAACCAAAGGGCCACGTGGTGGGGGCATTTTTGCTCTCAGGGCTATAATTTGAACAATCTTAGTAGAGGTCCACTAGCTGAAGCTTCATAACAAATATCAAAGGCCTAAGCCTTGTGGTTTCAGAGAAGAAGATTTTTCAGGATTTTCGCTATATTAGTCTATGTAAAACCAAAGGGCCCTGGAGCGGGGGCATTTTTGGCCCCAGGGCTATAATTTGAAAAATCTTGGTAGAGGTCCACTAGCTGAAGCTTCATAACAAATATCAAAGACCTAAGGGTTGTGGTTTCTGAGAAGATTTTTAAAGATGTTCCCTATATAAGTCTATGTAAAACCAAAGGGCCACATGGCGGGGGCATTTTTGGTCTCAGGGCTATAATTTGAACAATCTTGGTATAGGTCCACTAGCTGAAGCTATATATCAAAGACCTAAGCCTTGTGGTTTCAGAGAAGAAGATTTTTCAAGATTTTCCCTATATAAGTCTATGTAAAACCAAAGAGCCCCGGAGCGGGGGCATTTTTGGCCCTAGGGCTATAATTTGAACAATCTTGGTAGGGGTCCACAAGATGAAGCTTCATACCAAATATCAAAGACCTGGGCCTTGTAGTTTCAGAGAAGAAGATTTTTTAAACATTTTCCCTATATAGCCTATGTTAAACCAAAGGGCCCCGGGGCGGGGGCATTTTTGGCCCCAGCACTATAATTTGAACAATCTTGGTAGGGTCCACTAGATGAAGCTACATACCAAATAGCAAAGACCTGGGCCATGCAGTTTCAGAGAAGAAGATTTTTAAAGATTTTCCCTATATAAGCCCATGTGAAACAAAAGGGCCCCAGGGCGGGTGGGGCATTTTTGGCCCCAGCACTATTATTTGAACAATCTTGGTAGGGGTCCACTAGATGAAGCTTCATACCAAATATCAAAGACCTGGGCCTTGTGGTTTCAGAGAAGAAGATTTTTAAAAAATTGTCCTATATAAGCCCATGTAAAACCAAAGGGCCCCAGTGCGGGGGCATTTTTGGCCCCAGCACTATAATTTGAACAATCTTGGTAGGGGTCCACTAGATGAAGCTTCATACCAAATATCAAAGTCCTGGGCCTTGCGGTTTCAGAGAAGAAGATTTTTTAAGTTTTCGGTGAAAAAAACTATTTTTGGCTCCTGTGACCTATAAGTGCAAAGGACCGGAACCATTTGAACAACTTTGAAAGGGGACCACCTAAGGATCATTCATGTGAAGTTTGGTCAAAATCCGATCAGTGGTTTAGGAGGAGATGTCGTTTGAAGAAATTGTTTACGCACGGACGCACGGACGCACGACGGACGACGGACGAAAAGTGATCCCAAAAGCTCACCTCGTCACTACGTGACAGGTGAGCTAAAAACTACAGAGATGAAACAAGGTTGAGGACGCGACAGCATACAACATCAGAATTGCTGGAGCAAAAGAAAACCAACAGTTAGACTCCGAGGGGCCCGACCAAAGAAACCTACGTAGGCAGACAATTCGTTTGTAGTCAATCTGAAAAGTTTACGCTTACTTGTCACAAAACATAATATGTAGATGTGTTCCAGACCAAAATATAGAAACAGATGCCCAGGAAAAGCCATAATCAAAGATTGCAGCCTACCAATGGTACCAAGTGCATTACGATAACACATCCGTGTGATATTGTGCATTTTTCATACCTCATAAAAGGTATTTTTATGATGAAAATTTGCGATATTTTTCTTATTTATACTCAAAAAATAGGTTTTGGGTGCTCGTTAGAACCGCCTCATTGAGGCGGTTCTAACGAGTACCCACAACCTATGTCTTGGAGCAGAAATAAGGAAAATAATGTTTACCCCCGTAAACCCCAGTTTTCTCTATATAAACTGGGGTTTAGTGGGGTGTTCATTTCACGGACTTGTTCACGTGATGGGATGAATAACTAACAATGAAGAAAACAAAAAAAAGGAAAAAAAAAAAACAAAAACAACAGCACAGCAGCCAACTCCCTCTTCCAAACAAGAGGTGATCGAGGTATAACAGGCGCAATCAATGAAAATTATATAATAATAATAATAATAATAATAATTATTATTATTATTATTATACATACCCATAAGCGCTTACAACATTAAGAGCTCCGTCGGAAAATCCGGCACAGCTACATTTAAAATAAAGAACATTAGAACCACCGCCCTTGGACGATCAAGAACGAAAAACCATGGGGGAGTTTAAATCGATTCTATGGGCCCAACCTTCACATTAGTCGCTAATATTTTTGCCATACGCAAAATAGTTCATCCACCTGAAGATAACTAACTCAGTCAATAGACCATTAAGCGTAACTATACCAAATTTAGTGACACAGATGCCTTTTTGATATTTAATCTTCATCAGTGTGTCTCAACCCCAAATTTCTGAATGGACAAGACCCGGCAAACACAGCACATCCCCCACCGAGCACACATGAGAGCAAACTGAAAAACAAGTTAAACTGAATAACTGTGATGATTTAACCCATTTAGTACCGGAAACATCAAACGTGTACCAGGGCAAACAGTGCAGGCCAAGATCAGACACCGCAGAACGCGGCGTCTGATCAGGGCCCCCACTGTTTGTAAACGTTCATCCATCTTCCTAGTAATTAATTTTGAAGAAAACACAACATGACACCCCTAAATTTTGAAATTAACTCCTGGTATATATAAGGAGGAAGATTCCATGTGGTACTAAAAGGGTTAAATATGATGGCTCGTAGCTTGTTCCATACGCTGTAAGCTGGAGCTAAAAAAAACACCCGGTAGACGAAGAACAAAACCTGTAAATTCATTACGAAAACACGCCTATACAAATACATTGCAACCTTTATCGCCGAAAAATGAAAAATTTAAGATGAAAAATGTTGATATTTTTTCTTATTTCTGCTCTAAAATATAGATTGAGGGTACTCGTTAGAACCGCCTCAATTTTTTCTTATTTCTGCTCAAAATATATTTTAGAGCAGAAATAAGAAAAATAAGGTTTACGCCTGCAAAACCCAGTTTTACTATATAAAAGTGGGGTTCAAGGGGGTCAAAATTGTATAGGCGTGTTTTCATGATGAGGTAACCAATTTTGATCCTTTATATAAATATTAAACACGTCGAGGTTTGCGGCAGGCTGTTTAAAATGTAAATAGATCAGGGAATATTTTCCATACTAGTGGTTGGCTTCAAACCCGGTTACTAGTTTTGAGACTGCTTGATTAACTGCGTAACAAACAAAACAGTCGCAACGTCTAAAACGTATTTTGAAGCTAAACAGGGTACATTATAACTGGAGGAAGTCAATAAGGATAATGGCCACGTAAAAAGGAGTGGAGGCAATGACCTAGAATCGATACAATTAACCCACAGCTCCCATCAATGACACCAAAGGGAAAGAAACACAAACATGAAACAACAGACCCTTATGGAAACATCAATTATAGCGGAAAGCCAAAATGACAGATACTTTCCCACAAAATGGCCAATTGGGTATCCATTTAAGAAATGAATTTTATTTTTCTGCAGTTCATGGAAGTATGAACGCAGTGGGTGGCGTGCAAAGTAAATGAACCCCGAAGGGGTTCATGTAAACTTTGTTGGCGACCCGCTGTCGTTCATACTTTCATGAAAAGCAGAAAAAATTAGGTTTATTTTTTATATTTATATTCTATGCACCTCATTACTGGAAGAAAAAATGCTCATAGAGCAAACTTTTAATGCTGGAAAACATTTACACGCTGTTTTTCTACAAAGTGCGGAAGAGCGTTGACGTCACCAACGCCAGTAGAGAACAATGGTTTAAAATGACGTCACTTAACGTCACTGAAAATCATGTGACTCGCTGCGTTCATGGAAGTATGAACTACACTGTTTTCTATAGGTTTACATTAGGCTTTTCACTGGAAATGTAAATATAACAAAATAATATAAGCAACACAAACCATAACAAAAATAAACCGCGGCAGAAGAACCGCCTTTGAACGGTCAGTGAAACGAATTCCACTATGGTGGGGGTGGGGGGGGGGGAGCTTAAATCGATTTTACGTGGCCACAATCCTCGCCCTTACTTCCGTCACGATTTCGATAAACAATTTGTTCAGTCCGCAAGAAGGCCTCCTAACTCATCAGTGACCGATTTGGGCGCCCCAGTAAAAGGTTTTACCGACGGTCCAAGGCCGTACTTATGTTGTGTTTTATGATTGTTATAGGTTTTTTTTTACATGTATGTACTGCAAACATCTTTTACTTTATAGCCGTTTGGCCATTGTATGGGAAAAGAATGTATCCTTCGGGTTTTCCGCTTGTGTCGTTTACATTAAGGTGAAGTTGTTTCATGTTGTTGATTCTGTTTTATTATTTTATTATTATTTTTGTGTGCCATGTATTAGAGGTGTGATATAATTGTATCGATTCCTAATCATTGTCTTCGCTTCTGTTATGCAAGATAAAGGTATATTTCATACAGGTGTTGGTCATCACAATTTTAATAGACAATGCAGACTTTCGGATGAGTCTTTAAACCGAGGTCCCGTCTCCGTATGACCTTAGCTGTTGGTGGGACGTAAAACTAAAACTCACTCACTTTAATAGACAATATAATGGTACCGCATTTTTAGCATCGAACTTTCCATTGCTTCATTCATCCCTCATACTTCACAGGAATTAGGAGTATATGTGCATACTTGTTAAATGTAACTTATCCATTTTGCACGTATCTACGGAACCCGGGAAGGGACATGCATGTTTTTTTAATATGTTGTGCGGACAAGATATTATCTTGTGCGGAGAAGTAAATATCTTGTTCAGACAACATATTATCTTGAGCGACCAAGATAATATTTTGTGTGTACAAGATATTTTGCTCAGACAACATATTATCTTGTGTGTACAAGATATTATGCGCATAGATATTATCTTGTGCAGAGTCAACATAATATCTTGTTCGCACAACATATTATCTTGTGCGAACAAGATATTATCTTGTCCGTGCAAGATAATATCTTGTCTGCACAACATAAATCTTGTGCGGACAAGATAGTATCTTGTTCACACAACTTAATATCGTTTTCGCACAACATATTAAAAAATTCAAGTCCCTTCCCGGGTTCCGTACGTATTAGATTCACGCTCATAACTACCATGACTATTAAAGACTGTCTGCTAAGAAGTACGTCAGTTACGATGATGCAATAGCTCTACAACGTTTCAGTTAGAAGCGCTCTAGCAAAATAGTAAGGAAACAGTACTTCAGAAAAGCAACGATCAGCACGTTGGAGTTCTTAGGACATAAAAGTCTTTAGTCTTTATTTTCTTCTGACAAATCGGACATATTGCCACATCTGATGGAGTCCTTAGGACATAAACGTCTTAACTTTATTCTTTATTTTCTTCTGACAAATCGGACATATTATCACATCCGATGGAATCCTTAGGACATAAAAGTCTTAACTTTATTCTTTATTTTCTTCTGACAAATCGGACATATTATCACATCCGATGGAATCCTTAGGACATAAAAGTCTTAACTTTATTCTTTATTTTCTTCTGACAAATCGGACATATTGTCACATCCACGCTGCACTCTACACATAGCCGATGGTGCGCGCAAGGAAGATACAGACAGTTGGCGTCATTTTCCTCACACAGTAGACATTTTATGACACTTCTTAATTTCTCTGTTTCTTCTATTAGTTCTTCTATCGTCTCTGGCTCTGAAACAGACCGTGTTGTTCAGCAAAAATAAGGCTCGAAATTGCAACCGATTCAAATGTAATTTCAAATCTTATTTTCACTACAAAATAAGAAACGGTGGTCCGCTATAAGTTCTTAGCACTTGACGTTCCAACATATCAGGGTCTCGTTGTTCAAAACAAACCATAACGAAAACATGCCTATACAAAATCGTTGTAAATTTTACTGCCGGAGATCGACAATTTTAAAATTGTGATGTTTTTGTTCAAAATATAGATTGTGGGTACCCGTTAGAACCGCCTCATCGAGGCGGTTCTAACGAATACCTTCAATCTATATTTTAGAGAGGGACTAAAAAAAATAAGGTTTACCCCTGTAAACTCCACTTTCACTATATAAAAGTGGGAATCAAGTGGGGGCGCAAAATTATATAGGCGTGTTTTCTTGATGCTGTATTAAACGAATGGTTGAAATTTGGATCCCTTTGTATAGCTAATTATCCAATATTTCGCCAGCAAAAATACCACTGTATTTGATATTGTACGTACGAAACCAGTTAACTATATGACCAGTTTGCGCGATTTGACTCGTTAAGCTTACGAAAGTATTTAAATCTGGGTCGAGGACAACACAACACATGAGCCTGAACATACATCATGAAAACACGCCCATATAATTTTTACCCCACTTGAACCCCACTTTTATATAGTAAAACTGGGATTTCCGGGGGTTTACCTTATTTTTCTTATTTCTGCTCTAAAATATAGATTGTGGGTACTCATTAGAACCGCCTAGATAAGGCGGTTCTAACGAGTGTCCACAATCTATATTTTGAGCATAAATAAGAAAAATATCACAATTTGTCATCATATTTTTTTCTTTTTTACGGCGATTAAGGTGGCAATGTATTTGAATAAGCGTGTTTGCGTAATGTAACTGAAGCACAAGATCTCTGCAACAAGCAAAAGACACAGATCAACCGCACCATCATGGACGTCATTATGATAACTCATGATCATCGATGTGACAAAGTGTATTCTTTTATATTTACATTTCCAATGTAAACCCTGATGAAAACCTATAGAAAACAATGTAGTTCATACTTCTGGTCTGGTTCGTTCATTTGTCTGTGCCTCTTTCACTTTGGTGTCTCTGGTGGGAGCTGTGGGTTAATTGTATCGATTCCCCTTCTATTTTCCATGACATGATTTTGAGTGACGTCAAGAGACTTCAGTCTAAACCATGGTTCTACCATCTGATTGGGCGCTGGCGACGTCAACGCTGTTGCGCTCGTTATGGAAAAACAGCGTGCAAATGTTTTACAGCTTTAAACTTTTGTCCTTGATAAATATTTTTCGCCTAGTGATGAGGAGCAAAGAACGTTAATATAAGAAATAAACTTATTTGTCTGCTGTTCAAGAAAGTATGAATGATAGCGGGTCGCTAGCAAAATTTACATGAATCCCGAATTACATGAACCTCATTTACTTTACAGGCGACCCACTGCGCTCATACTTTCATGACTAGCAGAAACTTAATATTCATTTCTTAAATATCTCCACTATGGATACTTTTCTGATGCAAATATTTATGTGGTAGAATTTTCTTATTACTAGTTTAAACATAGGTAGTAGTAACTCGTTAGAACTGCCTCAATGAGGTGATTCTAACGGGCAAGGCCTTTGATAAGGTACCTCACAGAAGGCTATTACATAAACTGGAGTACTATGGGATAAGAGGATCCACGCATAGGTGGATTAGCTCATGGCTCTCTGGGCGCTCACAACAAGTTGTACTTGATGGCCAAGCGTCTGATCCAGTCCCTGTTTTATCTGGAGTCCCCCAAGGTTCGGTCCTTGGACCGGTCCTTTTCTTGGTTTTCATTAATGATCTCCCCGATAATATCAGGTCATCGGTCCGTTTGTTTGCTGATGATTGTGTCGTGTATAGGAACATATGTTCTCCTTCTGACTGTCTTATTTTACAAGATGACCTGGATCAACTTGCACAGTGGGAGGCCGATTGGCAAATGAAGTTCAATGTGGCCAAATGTCACTCAATGAGAGTGTCACGACACCCTCCGGACAAGCAAATTAAGTTTGACTATACTCTTCACCAGCAAGTTTTGGAGCATGCTCAATCCGTCAAATATCTTGGTATCACCATCACTGACGATCTTGATTGGGGTCAACATATCTCAGAGATTACATCTAAAGCAACTAGGACTTTGGGATTCCTTAGACGGACATGGCTTTTGCACCTAGGCAGACAAAGGATGTTGCATATAAAACATTGGTTCGCCCTCAACTTGAATATGCATCACCCATTTGGCATCCCTATGTTAAAACTCAGACTCAGCAGGTGGAGAGGGTGCAGAGGACAGCTGCTCGATGGACCTGTAGGCGATGGCGAAATAGAAGTAGCGTCGGTGACATGCTTAATGAGCTAGAGTGGCCGTCCCTGGAGGCCCGTCGTGAGCAGTCCTCTTCAACCTTCTTCTACAAGATACACTCTGATTCAGTGTCTATTGATAAAGATAGGTACTTGACCCCTGTAACAGTGTCGACCCAAACAAGGGCATCAAAAGTAAACGACTCACAATATCGTAGATACCAGTCCTATAGTGATGCCCTGAAGAACTCGTTCTTTCCTAGAACTATTCCCCAATGGAATAGTCTTCCCTCCTCTGCGGTGAATGCCAAGTCCGCAGAAGAGTTCAAAGCCCACACAGTGTAAGATTGGGACTCAGAGGTATGCGTTTTAGGATACCTCTGTTACGCAGATTGTAAATAGTTTTAAGGACGCATCCAGTGCCTCTCTTTTTTTTTCTTTTTCAGCTGAATTCTAAATTTAGCCACCCAATCAACTGAGGTAATGGCCGGATATGACCGACTCAGTATAAGAAGATAGATAGATAGGTATCCAAAACCTAACTCTTGTAGCCGGAATAAGACAAATGTACTGAAAAAGGTGTGGGGGTAATCCTTTTGAAGCTAGGACTACGGCACAGAACTGTACAGTATGGAGTGAACAGATTTATCTGGGCCAGACTAGCCAGTTTTCGACAGTTAGGCCTCAACAGTGACCATCAAATATTTTTTTTCTAAATTCGGCAGTGAAATCAATGATTCAAAATAACTAGAAATATAACCGTCACTGTGATGAAACCCAACTTTTTATTGATATAAACTTGGATTGAGAGGGTGTTCATTACACGGACTTGTCAAACTGGTGTATAGAGCTATGAATTTCAACCATGAAAACGAGAAACTCTTATCAGAAATAACATTACGATAACAAACCCGTGTGACATGGTGCATTTTTCACACCTCCAAAATGGTTACTTTACTGATGAAAATGCGTAATATTTTTCTTATTCATTCTTTAAACATAGGTTGTAGGTGCTCGTTAGAACCGCCCCAAAGAGACGGTTCTAACGAGTACCCACAACCTATGTCTCGGAGCAGAAATAAGAAAATAATGTATAGCCCCGTAAACCCCAGTTTTCTACGTATAAAGTCCAAAATGCAACGGAATTAAGGGCGAGGATTGGAGCTGAGTAAAATCGATTTAAGACCCCAATGGAATTCGTTTCACTGATCGTTCCAAGGCGGTTCTTCTGTCGTGGTTTATTTTTGTTATGGCTTGTCTTTGAGTGTGTGTTTCGTTTATATTATTTTGTTTTGGAAAGCCAGTTGGCCATTTTGTGGGAAAGTAACTGTCCTTTTTGCTTTCCGCTACTGGTGTTTCCATTAGGGTCTACCTATTTCATGTTTGTGTTTCTTTCCCTTTGGTGTCACTACTGGGAGCCGTTGGTGAATCGTATTGATTCCTGATCATTGCCTTCACTTCTATTTAATGGGTGTCTTCTTTCCACGGACTTGTTCACGTGATGAATTGGAAGTCCCCGCTTTGCAGTTTCTGAGATGTTAGTTGCCATTGTGTGATGGTGGACGTGTTCTTACGGGTTATGTGTGTCTTCATGTCACTTAGTCCTTCTCTGATTTCAGTGGACTTATATCATGCGAAAAAGTCCGTGAAATGAACACCCTCTAACCGCAGTTTTTTATAGAATAAACTGGGTTAACGGGGGTATGCATTTTTTCTTATTTCTGTTCAAAGACATAGGCTGTGGGTACTCGTTAGAACCGCATAATTGTGGCTGTTCTAAAAACACCCACAACCTATTTATGTAGTATTAATAAGAACAATCACGGATTTTCATCCGAAAAGATGTGAAAAATATGCACTATGGCGCACGGGTGTGTTATCGTAGTGGATGGCTGTGTGTTAAGTTCGAGTTGTTTCTTGGGGCTCTTCTCCATTGCGCAAACACGCCTATACAAATACATTGCCACCTTTATCGCCGAAAAAATGAAAATTTTATGATGAAACATTGTGATATTTTTCTTATTTCTGCTCAAAATATAGATTGTGGGCACTCGTTAGAACCGCCTCATCGAGGCGGTTCTAACGAGTACCCACAATCTATATTTTAGAGCAGAAATAAGAAAAATAAGGTATACCCCCGGAAACGCCAGTTTTACTATATGGGCCCGGTCAAGCGATTTTGGTACTTATCGCCTATGCGAGGAGTGAAGGTTCAGGCGAGCCTGCGCATCCGCGCAGTCTCGCCAGAACTTTCGCTGCTCGCTCATACAAGCCGTGAATCAAGAGGAACCTTCAGACAGAAAGCCATATCGCTGGCCCCTCTGAATGGCTAGGCATGCGCAGTTACAATTTGTCATGACGGAATGCTCGAAGACGAAAATTGGCTTGGCGGGCTCATATAAAAGTGGGGTTCAAGGGGGTCATAATTATAAAGGCGTGTTTTCGTGATGTTTTTGAGACTCTTCACAAGCAACACGGTACAGAGGACCCCATTTATATCGGCAGGATATACTGGCCGTTATAAGGAATTTAACGTCATAAAGAATATATCAAATGCCTTTTTCTGCACATTACTCCAACATGTCGAAAAGCATTGCTTAATCTCGTACAAACCACATACCGTCTTCCGGCTTGCTGTTGAAATCATTATTACAGTAAGTAAAGATGTCATTTGTGGCTTCCTCATGACGACTGATACCACCAGATGCTCCATGCTGAAAATGATTATCAAACCCAAATCAAACAGAATGGATATGCCTGGTATTTTTTTCGCCATTATTCAAAGGTAGACAACGTTATTTACTTCCTGTTCACTTACCGGTAAGTTTAGTCCCTTTGAAAATGGGGTCTTCTTTCAGGAGCACATTCTTCTCTTTACGAGTAGACCCCAATTGCTACAGGAGATAGATGTTTTTAAAAAAAGCTGCCATCCCTTAACATTTCGAAAACGCGCCTGTATAGATACCTTGTTACCTTGATACTTCAGTGAGGCAGCACTATAAACGTGAGCATTGAGCTCCCTGTCGCAACCAGACACCGTCGTGATATGACTGAAAAGTTGTTGAAAGCGACGTTAAACCCGAATTCACACACACACACACACACACACACACACACCTTGTTACCTTTATCGCCGCAAAATGAAAGTTTTAAGATGAAAAATTATGATATTTATTTATGCACCAAAATATAGATTGTGAGTACTCGGTAGAACCGCCTCAGCAGAAATAAGATTAACCCCTGTAAACCCCAGTTTTACTATATAAAAGTGGGGTTCAAGGGGGTCAATACTATATAGGCGTGTTTTTAAATGAAGCTTTATCCATTGTCCTTATAGTCAGTCTAGTGGTATAGGGATTTCTATTTGTACTTAGCTTTCTTACGTAAGTTCCATTTTTGTGTCTAAATTCCCTTTGGATGTATACTAGTAGCTGGTTTCCGAATACTGTATATTCTTAGCAATATAATAACTGTGTTTTGAAATGACTTCACTGCTCAACATAATTAAGGGACCACTTATTTTCGAACGCATATTTTATCAAGCCATTTGGTCAGTACTTTGAAACTAGGCAATGGATGATAATAATGAGTAAATGTCTTTTGGTGTTCTTTTTTTTTTTTTGCAACTTTATCCCTAGATACCTAAGGATCGAGCAGCCTAATGGATCAGAAACGGAACTGTCGTCACTTTTTACACATCGGAGTGTTTGTGTGGAAGAACACTTAGACAGATTAAACTTTAAAATTAAATTAATTAAATTGTTAAAATATCTCAAATGTCGGAACACAGCTTCTGTTGGTATGACCAAGAACAAAAAAAAGAGTTTATGTTGGCATGGTCAAAAGGACAAAAGATTTTTGTGAGCATACATACGCACCTTTGTGTTTGCAAGATAATGTATTATTTCTATTCCTTTCATCATTTAAAGCATTGTAGTTAACGTGTCCAAAACAGAAGAAGATGATGATGGTGATGACTGATGATGATGAGGAGGATAAGATTGAAAAGAAAGAGGAGTTAGTGTTTGAGTTTTACGTCTCACCAACAACTAAGGTCATACGAAGACGGGACCTCGGTTTAAAGATTCATCCGAAACTCTGGAGAAGCTCGGGATTGATCCTGCGATCCCTAGTTTACAAGCCGAGTAGCATAACCACTACGTCACGGAGGCTTCTAGAAGAAAGAGGAGAAGAAAACTTAGTAGTACTAGTAGAAGCTGCAGTAGTTGTAGTAGTAGTAGTAGTAGTAGTAGTAGTAGTAGTAGTAGTAAGAGTAGTAAGAGTAGCAGAAGTAGAAGCGCAGAACCGTTTACCTGCTCAAGTTGTGCGTGTTCAACAGACAAACGGACCAGTTCAATGAAGTCGGCTCCTTTCACTTGACGTACGTATGCACAGTGTGGAAACCATCTTGCATGTTCAGCCCAAGCGTTGTCCGCAGGGCTCCATTTCTGTAGGCCTCCGTCGCAAACATAGCATCGGACTATATCACGGCAACCTCACCAAAGAAAGCAAATTCATATTAGGTATTATTTCAACATGGTACTTATAAATAACAGATATAGATACGCAACCACCCCCACCAAGACCCAAACATTAAAGCGGGCAATGCTGTCAGACTGTCTGGTTTCAGCAAGCTTGAATGCATCATTACCCTTAGAACGAGATTACTGTTGTCCGAAGATACAGTGAAGTTGAAAGTGACGTCCGCGAATGTTTTTGTTATTAAGCATTGTAGGTAACGACGCTTCGGTAATGATAATTATAACGGTGTAGTCTGTCTTGCTAGCCAATCATGGGTATGATAATGATAAGGGTTCAACCTTCAAACCTACCTGAGGTGGTATACTCTTTTACGAAACTGTCTACTTATCCTCCGACAACAGTACTGGTGTGAAAGTTTTTCTGATTTGTCCTTATGATAGGTATTTAGAAAGATTAATTCTGTAAGAGTTTAACGACACGTCAACCCTTATTTCTTTATGGGTCATTTTGTGTCGTCTTCCGCAGAAAGGGAGAAAAAAAAGATAGAAAAGAAGTAGAGGAGATGTAAGTAAAGGAATGGAGAGAAAAGAAGAAAAGTGAAAAGAACTATTGAAACAGAAGAAATGAAATAATTTCCTCTCTCCCCTACCCGAGGAAAGGAGAGTAGGGACAGGCACAAATGGTTCGATAAGTCTTAAAATTGTAAGCAACTCTATGCCTGTTAAACGAAACTTTATTTCATGCGAATCATCTTTGGAAGTGAAACCAACAACCAGACTCAAACTGAAGGAATGACTCTTCTCTGTTTTACAGAAAGTAATTTCTTGCACACCAGACAAGGAAATCCGTGATTTTACCCTGGGATAGAAATTTATGTTCTGACCCTGGTGTTCCGACCCCTAATCGAATATAATCGCGTGTTTTATAAATGCACTGGTTGATTACAACCTCATGCGCGGCGTCGTCATGCGTGACGTCACTAAACATTCCTGTTGTGTCATCACAAAATGGCGGACGTCGGTAACCGAAGTGACAGCAGCATTAAAAATTCGCAATAGAAATGGAAGGTATGCAAGAAAAAAAAATCCAATATGGGTGTGAGGGGTGGATAGAAAAATCCGTCCCTCGGGATCACTGTCCGGTATCACGAGGCAAGCCTCGTGATGCCGGACAGTGTCCCTCGGGACGGATTTTTCAATCCACCCCTCACACCCATATAAGATTCTTATTTCTCTTCCATATCTGCATGCTATTGACTCTTCCTTACTGCCCTCCTGCAAGGTAATCTGAGCCCCGCCAAGCGAATTTGTCTCTTCGAGCATTCCGTCATTACACATTTTAACTGCGCATGCCCAGCCATTCAGAGGGGCCAGGGATATGGCTTTCTGTCTGAAGGTTCCTCTTGATTCACTGCTTGTATGAGCGAGCAGCGAAGGTTCTGGCGAGACTGCGCGGATGCGTAGGCTCGCCTGAACCTTTGCTGCTCGCATAGGCGATAAGTACCAAAATCGCTTGACTGGGCCCATCTAATTTACAGAGGTATCGAATTTACTCCTGAGGACCAAATTTACTGATAGGGAGTTACAGATCGAAGCTAAAGCTATTCACATTTTTACAGCACGTATTGCTCTGCATCAGACATTGCACTTGCTGGAATACAGCATGTTAACAAGTCCATGATTCGAACATCCCTCTAAACCGCGGTTTGTATAGAGAAAAATGGGGTTCACTGGGATTTTGTTTTGTTTGATTTGGGGTTTAACGTCTCCGTCAACACTGCAAAGGTCATTTTGGAGACGTTGCTTCCAATTTTGTGGGACTTTTACCCGACATTGAGATGAAATGACATCTCAAGCCCTGCCGCCCAATGAAACCAATAGGGTTAATAGGCATGGACGGGCCGACTCGCACCGCTTTGCCTGGGCAGGCTTAGATCCTCTAAGTTGTTTACCAGTACTCGTATGCGGATAGGTTTCAGTTCTGCGTGAAAGAATCATGCAGCCCATATATTTCTTCATGGTTTACTGGGGTATTCATTATTTTGCTTTCTGCTCCAAGACATAGGCTGTGGGTACTCGTTAGATTCAGGCAGTTCTATCGAGCACCCACAGCCTATTTTATGAGTCGACAAGAAAAATATTACAAATTTTCATAGGAAAAGTAGCTATTCACCACCATGCTAACTGTTCTGTGCTATAAACACTCTCTAAACCCCACTTTATATAGAGAAAACTTGGGTTTACGGGGTATACATTATTTTTCTTATTTCTGCTCCAGGTAAAAGGTTGTTGGCACTCGTTAGATTCAGGCAGTTCTATCGAGCACCCATAACGTATTTTATGAATCAACATAAGAAAAATATCTCAAATTTTCATCGGAAAAATAGCTTTTCACCGCATCATGCTAACAGTTCCGTATAGTTAACACCCCTCTAAACCCCACTTTATATAGAGAAAACTGGGGTTTTCGTGGTATACATTATTTTCCTAATATCTGCTCCATGACATAGGTTGTTGGTACTCGTTAGAACCGCCTCAATGAGGCGGTTCTAAGGAGCACCCACAACCTATGTTTGAAGTACAAATAGGAAACTACCACAACTTTTCATCCGAAAAGTCACCATTTTGGATATGAATGAATGCGCTATGCCACACGGGTGTGTTAGCGGAATTCATGTGAACTATTTCACACAGCTTCGTTATGGTAATGAATAGAGAATACCAGGTGAGTGTCTTTTGATATCAAGTTTATCAGCTTGGCGAGCGATTCTACATGCGTTCTCGAAGCCGAGCCTGATAACTTGATATCAAAAGACACGAGTCTTGTATTCTATTTATCAGTTCATCTCCTTGTACACTCCTAGATTTGCAATTTATGATCAGTTTTTGATGGTTCTCAGTTCTTCCCAACATTCCGCTGTTCGATATATTTAATATCAACTGACTATATTTTACCTGTGATATTTAATAAGTACTTTTTCTATTTTGTCAGTAATAATGACATTTTTGTCAATTTTTATAGTAGTCCGCATCATTCATAAGAGTGCAATGACACGTTTATCTGATAAAGCCCAATTGTCCTTAGTTACCATATCTTTATCAGGTCAATGTGCTACAATGCAATTAATATCGAGAGTGACTGATAATCATCTCAGCACTACCAAGCTCGTCAACCTAACGGTGCTTTTACCAATAGGATCCGGATCAGGACCGGATTTAAATGAGCCCCACCAAGCGAATTTGTGTCTTCGAGTATTCCGTCATGACAAATTTTAACTGCGCATGCCCAGCCATTCTGAGGGGCCAGGGATATGGCTTTCTGTCTGAAGGTTCCTCTTGATTCACTGCTTGTATGAGCGAGCAGCGAAGGTTCTGGCGAGACTGCGCGGATGCGCAGGCTCGCTGCTCGCATAGGCGATAAGTCCCAAAAATCGCTTGACGGGGCCCAAATAATATTTTCTCTTACACACCGGTATAGAAGAATCCAGCGTCCGCCAGTTCTTCTGGTGTTTGTGTAATGTCCCTTGGCCACTTGGAAAATGATGATATCCTCACAGATTTTTGTCCATATTGGGGGCTCCTTGCTTGCATGGAAAGGCCAGCATCATCACCGTGTCTTGACTCTGAAACAAAATAATCCATCCCATTATCTATAACAATGTGTTTGCATCTGCACTGTTTTTCGAGCCACGAGTAGCAGAAAGAAAATTAATGGAAACTCATAAAGAGCTTCAAAATAGTAATCTATTTACAGAACTTTAAATTAATCTTGCAGATATAAAGAAATAAAAAGTAAGAACAAATACTAAGCTGTGTACATGAATAGCCATATTATAAGAATCTTATATGGGTGTCAGGGGTGGATGGAAAAATCCGTCCCAAGGGTCACTGTCCGGTATCACGAGGCTGGTCGAGTGATGCCGGACAGTGATCCCGAGGGACGGAGTTTTATATCAACCCCTCACACCCATATAGGATTCTTTTTCTTGCTTAACTTCAATTTCTTAGCTCGGATTTTAATGCTGCTGTCAATTAGGTTACCGACGTCCGCCATAGTGCGATGACCCTACAGGAATATTTAGTGACGGCACGTAACATACTGTGACGTCAACCGTAACGACGGCGCATGTGAGCTCGTATTCAACCAGTGCATTTATCAAACACGCGAGAATATTAGATTAGGGGTAAGAACACCAGGTTAGAAGAGAATTTCTATCCCAAGCTAAAACTATGGATTTCCTAATCTGGTGTGTAAGAAATAATGTTCTCTTACCTGTTTTAACAGTATGAGCACTAAGTCCGAAATAAAAAATAATCCTTTAATAATCTTACACGCATAGTGTATTTTTTCACATCCCCAAAATGCGTAATTTTCTGATGAAAATCTGTGATATTTTACTTATTTTAAGGGCGAACATAGGTTTTGGGTGCTCGTGAGAACCAACTCATTGAGGCGATTCTAACGAGTACCCACAACCTTTGTATTAGGGCAGAAATTAGCAAATTAATGTCTACCTCCGTAAACCCCAGATATCTCTCTATAAATTGGGGTTTAAGGGGTGTTCATTTCACGGACCTGTTCACGTGATGGAATTCAGAAACAATGTCTAAGGCAATGCTCTCAAAATTTCCAAACTGAAATTAAAGAAAACAATTTCTCCTCTTATAGAATCTGGGAAAGCTCTAGAATATTATAGGGAGAGATTTGTTTATATGCTAAAAGAATTTTGGCATGGAATAATCTTGAATTTTTTTATACCTTTTCTTGTCAACGTCTTGTTAACCAGTTCTGAAAATTTTGTCTTACTCCATCTTCCCCCACCCCCACCCCCCACCCCCCCCCCCCCAAAAAAAAAAAAAAAAAAAAAGAAATTAAGAAAATAGCACATCACGTGAACAAGTCCGTGAAATGAACACCCCCCTAAACCCCACTTTATATAGAGAAAACTGGGGTTTAAGGGGGTAAACCTTATTTTTTTTATTTTTACTCCAAAACATAGGTTGTGGGTACTCGTTAGAACCGCCTCAATGAGGCGGTTCTAACGAGCACCCAAAACCTATGTTTGGAGTATAAATAAGAAAAATATCACACATTTTCGTAAGAAAAATTACCTTTTTGAGGTTTGAAAAAATGCACTATATCACACGGATATGTTATCGTAATGTGAACGGAACTTTTTAACAAGTAAAAGAACTTATATATAGCCTACATCAAAGCTTACGAAATTTTGGCCACAAGAAAATGAAAAAGAGACTTAGAGTATGCTCGATTTAGTGAGGTCTCAAATCAAGCTGGGCCAATTTTCCTAAACTGACAATTTCGTTACTTAACATGTCCAGCATGTGAATAAGTCCATAAAATGAAAACCCCTCAAAATAGAAGTAGAGGTAATGATTAGGAATCGATACAATTAACCCACAGCTCCCATCAGAGACACCAAAGGGAAAGAAACACAAACATGAAACAACAGACGCTAATGGAAACATCAATAGCGGAAAGCCAACAGGGAAGTTACTTTCCCACAAAACGGCCAATAGGCTATCCAAAATACAATAATATAAGCGACACAAACACCCAAAGACAAACCATAACAAACATAAACCGCGACAGAAGAATCGCCTTGGAACGGTCAGCGGAAACGAATTCCACTGGGGGCTTAAATCGATTTTACGTGGCCACAATCTTCGCCCTTACTTCCGTCGCGATTAAGACAAATAATTTGTTCAGTCCGCATGAAGGCCACCTAAATCATCGGTGCAACATCTCCGTGAACACAAAAAATTAACAACCACAGAGATGAAATAACGGTGAGGACTCCACAGCAAGAAACCACTGAAAAGCTGGAGCAAAAGAAAACCATCATTTAGAAACCGATGGGCCCGACCAGAGACAGAGCATCAGATACCAACCAACATAAGCCTTTACTTTGGAACTGTCATAGAATCTGAGGCCTGACCCACCGGCGTGCAAATATAGAGGGAGGCAAAGTTGCCAACCGTGATTGAGTTAACACTACCATGCATGCAGTCTGTCGTATAACATTTATGTTGTACCCATCTTTTTATATCGAATAATGATTTTACGAAATTGGGTGCTGAAGTCATTGCGGTTATATATTTTTCTGAATTTATATACTAAGTCACCTACTTTATACAGAGCAATTGGGGCTTATTGTATCGATTCCTGATCTTTGTTTTACTTCTACTTTACAGGTGTATACATTATTTCGCTTATTTTGCTCCAAGATATAGGTTGTGGGCTCAGCACCCACAATCTGTGTTCGCTGTATAAATAAGAAAAAAATATCAAATTTTCATCGGACAATTAACCATTTAGAGATATGAAAGAATGCGCTGTCTCACGTCTATGGCAAATATGCTGTTATTTTTTTTTTTTTTTTTTTGCTGAAAAGTGAGTAGGTTTTGCAAATGCAAAAGCTACTCGCATTTTTTCATCAAAACTGCCACAGTATTAGATATGCTTCTTGCAAGAACTCTCAACAGTGTGACCACTAACAAGCTCGTTTATTGCCCCCGCCCATCGGGGCTTGAAGAAATAGATGGGTTGCATGATGCTTCCATGCAGAGCTGAAACCGACCGCACACGGTACTGGTAAACTGCTCAGTGGATCTAAGCCTGCCCAGGCAAAGCGTTGCGAGTCGGTCCGTCCACGCTTATAAACCCTATTGGTTTCATTTGGCGACAGGGCTTGAGATGTCATTTCATATCAATGTCGGGCAGAAGTCCCACAAAATCTGAAGCAACGTCAAAGCAACAGTGTTGACGGGGACGTAAAACCTCAAATCAAACAAACAAAACGAGCTCGTTTCTTTGATGCTTTGAACATAAGGGGCCAGTTGTTCAAAACTAACGACGTCGTTAGTTAACGTGTCGTTAAAACTTTGATCATTAAATACAGCAAATATGCCAATTTTTTTTTTCTGAAAAAAAATGTGAGCAGCTTTTGCAGATGCAAAAGCTGCTCACATTTTTTTCAGCAAAAATACCAAAATTTTCGATATTGTACTTGCTAGAACATTTAACAATTTGACCAGTAAAGAGCTCGTTAATCTAACGATGCTTTGAACAACTGACCCCTGGGCCCTTTACACAAACTGAGCCAGAATACAACTTCCCCTGACAGCATGAAGAAACTCTGTGTCACTGATCATTCATATAGCACACAGTAAAAAAACATCAGAATGAGCGGATGCACAGTCTAAAATGAGTCTTCGCTGACCGCGCCTGTACGAAGATCCCGCCCTCCATTGCTCAGCCCATTCAGCAGCGAGAAAAATGTGCATTCAGTGGTTACATTGTTATTTTTATTATTATAATTATTATTATTATTATTATTATTATTATTATTATTATTATTATTTCCATTATCATTAAACATGTTCAAACGCATAGATTTGCATGAGATATATCGGTCTATTTTAGAGTATATTTTTATTATTATTATTGTTAGTTTAAACTTTATTTTATTCAAATATAATGACACAAAACATATACACATAGTATTATTGTTTTGTTTGTTTGTTCGATATGAGGTTTAACGTCCCCATCAACACTGTATATGTCATTTTGGAGAGGTTGCTCCCAATTCTGTGGAACTTTTACCCGACATTAAGATAAAATGACATCTCAAGCCCTGCCATCCAATGAAACCAATAGGGTTTATAAGTCCGTCCGGACCGACTCACACCGCTTTGCCTGGGCAGGCTTAGATCCTCTAAGCAGTTTAGCAGTACTCGTGTGTGGACGGTTTCAGCTCTGCGTGGAAGCATCATGCATCCCATCTATTTCTTCCAGCCCCGATGGACGGGGGCCGACACAATATCATTGGATAATTACAGTTATATCTGAAAGCGATACAGAAAGAAAGTCAGTGACTTGTATGATCTATTTATTATTATTATTATTATTATTATTAATAATAATATTATTATTATGATTATTTTAATTATTATCATTAATATTATTATTATCACTCAACTGCATACTGGATTGGTATGATTTATATTTATGTATTTTAGAGTATAAATATCGAGTCACAACATGCATTTTCTTTTCTTTTGTTGTTGTCATGGCGAATAACAAAGGTGCATCTGCAAAGTCTGATCTGATTTCTCGTACAGCCCTTAAACCCTATAGCATGTGTGAAGACTAAAATCAGCAGCGAAAACTAAGATCAGCATGTGCTGTATGAGTTGAGTCTTCAGTGTGCTCTAAATTGATTCCTCTTGAACGAATATTCTTCATATTGACCGACAACGCTGTACACCAATTGCGGCCAACGTCGGGTCGACAGCGATACGACGTGGCAGCGTCGTATCGCTGTCGACCCGACGTTGGTCCGCTGTAGCATGCTAGATTGGAAATCACTGAGTACGCAGTCTTATTTGTGTCTTTAGCGAGCGCACACACCCGGAACCCACATTTTACGGCCCATGCAACACCATTTATAGAGTTCTAGGTCCCGTTGGTCATAGTATCCTTAGCTTAAGGAGCTCAATAATTGTCCAAGTGTTAACTGTTCTAGCAAGGACCGGATTTTTGCTTGAAAAAATGTAAGCTTTTGTAAATGCAATAGCTACTCATTTTTTTTTCAGCAAAATTAGTAGTATATATGCCGTTTTAAATGTAAACAAATATTAACGACATGTAAACTGATAGCATTGTTTTGAACAATTGATATCATACTGAATAAGTCGGCTATCTTGATAATTTGCTGTTTTAATAATTTTGCACGAACATAAGGCCGAATTGTGTGTGTTTACAATTTTAGATTGAGTTGATGTCCTGCAGGCAGCGGTATACCACATCTGACTCCACGCTGCCTTCCAATGCTCGTTTGCTAAGGCCTGTTTTGCTTTAGATCCGGGCAGTCGCTAAATGATCTCTCAACCACAATATTTTGCGGTTTGTTTGCTTGTTTGTTTGTTTGATGTTAAACGTCCCCGTCAACAATATTTAGGCCATTTTGGAGACGTTGCTTCCAATTTTGTGGGACTTTTACCCGACAATATTTTGCGGTCAAATATTCTAAACAATTCTTTACTACCTGAAGATGTACCAAGGTCCGGATCTCTTTGTCCTGTATATCCTGACTCTCTTGTTGAAATGACATTATTTGGAAGGATAGGGGCCTGAAAGGTTATAAAAGAAACTTGAGTAAGTGTTTTCAAGTGAAGTAAGTAAATGGGCTCTGAGATACACCAATATAGTATAATTCTGCATTATACCTATTTTATACACTTCCTGGTTTGTTTTGTTTGATTTTGTATGCTTTGAGGTTTAAACTCCGAGTCAACACTATATAGATCATTTTGGAGAGATTGCTTCAATTTTTGTGGGACTTTTTCCTACATTGAGATGAAATGACATCTCAATCTCTGTCGTCCAATGAAACCAATAGGATTTATAATGAAACCAATCCGCATGGACGGTCCGACTCGCACCGATTTGCCTGGGCAGGCTTAGCTCATTTAAGCGGTTTACTAGTACTCGTGTGCGGTTGTTTTCAGCTCTGCGTGGAAGCATCATGAAGCTCATCTATTTCTTCAAGCCCCAATGAGCGGGGGCTGACTTCCTGGTTTGATAGTACTGGTCCTACTGAATGAATTTATTATCAACACCCATTTCTGACTTTCAACCTATCAAGTGATACCATTTATTCCTGCAAATTCATAAACTAAATATCAAACAGTGTAGATACAAATCTTCAGAAGCTATCTGTTCTATAAAGTGTTTGAAAATCTGACTCAGCATACAAATGGTATAAATGACACACACCCCGCCATTGATACAAAACAGAGGGGGTGGTGTAACATGCGTCACTGGGGCGTCCAACTGATACTGGCTTACAGTTGACAAGGCCTGCTGTTCTTCATTACGAAAACAAGTCTATGCAAATACATTGTAAACTTAACCGCCGAAAAACACGAAAATGTTCATATGAAAAAAAAGTTATATTTTTCTTATTTCTGCTTAACATATAGATTGAGGGTATTCGTTAGAACCGTCTCATCGAGGCGGTTCTAACGAGTATCCACAATCTTTACTTTAGAGCAGGAATACGAAAACTAGGGTATACCCCTGTAAACCCCAGTTTACTATATAAAAGTGAATTCAATGGGGGCCCAAATTATATAGGTGTGTTTTCGTGATGTCCAGCAAGTACGGGTAGAGGGAGGCTATTGTTCTTTCTTCTGTTTCCATTTTTTTTCCTTTCTTTCCTGTCCCTCACCTTCATCTCATGTTCCATTGTTAATATCTCTTTTCTCCCTTTCTCCGGGAACGACAAAAATGACCTACAAGGGTTGACGTGTAGCCTCCGTGGCCTAGTGGCTGACTCTTAATTATTAGGTGACCGCTATGGTTCGCGCCTCGTTCGGGCCACGTGTGAGATGCCAAGCTCTGCCAAAGAAGGTCAGATGGTTTTTGTTAGGGTGCTCAAGCTTCCACACACCTCGGATTTATTTAACGATCGGTTCGAAATAAGTGAAATAATCTTAAAAGGGCCGTGAAGCCCCTCCACTAAAAACAATACAAAAAAACAACAACAACAACAATCAATTACACAAGCCAGACCGTTTATTGAACTTCATGTTCCCTTACCAACCAACTCATCCCCTTTGTAAAGAAGGGTCTACTCTTAAAGTGAATATTTTTCTCCTAAGTGAATATACTAGAACTTGCAGGGGGTCCTTACTCAGTCGAGGGGTCAATCATATATTTGATTGCTATGGTTCTGTTAAAAGAAATTCCCTTTGAAGCCACGATAACACATTACGAAAACACGCCTATATAAATATATTGTAAATTTTACCACGAAAAAGGACAATTTTCAGAGGAAACATTTCGATATTTTTCTTATTTCTGCTCAAAACATAGATAAATAAGAAAAATAATGTATACCCCTGCAAACTCCAGTTTTACTATACAGAACTAGGTGGGTTTCAAGGCGGTCAAATTTATATAGGCATGTTTTCGTGATGAACACAGAACTGTACACAGTAGAGTTTCCAAGATATTGTTTTGGTCAGACGAGCTAGTTTCGACCAATCAGACCTCTTCAATGATCCTCAACTATATTTAAACTGACGCCGTGGAATAAATTTTCCCAAAGGACAAGTTAATATACTGTATATAACTCAGCAAACTATGATGAAAAATTATTTCGAAAGTTGTCTGAAATTGTCTCTGATATAAGTTCAAACCTTTAATTGGGCAAGACGAGTTGGTGGGACAGTATTGATCAGAAACTGGCAGTTCGGGGCATATCTGACATGCTCTTCCAGCGGTTCATCGGCCTGTCCCCAGTCCTTAAGTCCGATCCCACACTGGTGACATCGAACTAGATCTCCAGGTCCTGTAATGTAAATTTGCATAACTTTAACAAAACAAATCCTCTAGTTCATCACGAAAACACGCCTATAGTATTTTGACCGCCTTTAGAAGGGTCGCCCATAACTGACTCTGCCGTAATTAAGTTTGATTTCTTACCTCAAAATGATTTTTGTTTGTATTTTGTTTTTAATGTGTTTTATGATGTTTTGGCAACATTACACTGTATTTGTGTTGTAAAATATTTCTGCGACTTCATACGCTACTTTCCGGTCTAGTTGGCATGGCTGTAAACACTGGAAAATAGAGAGATAAACAGACTAACCCTGTATTTTTCCAGCTACTGATTTGTTACCTCCGTTTGCAGTTCATCACCTTTCCACGATAAATCTAAACTCTCTTTAACACAAGATGTTTACTTCATTTTTCCATTGGTATCAAAAAGTATAGCCTCGAAGAGTCAGCCAATACATATATTCCATGGCAATAAACAAAATAATGAATCAATAGTGACGTTTACTTTTGTTTGCGTGACATATGGAAAAAAATAAACTGCCATATTTACACAGAGTAATGTGCGCTGCCAGACATTAAAGTTATGTCTACACTTTTAGTTATTGTGTAAATATGGCAGTTTACACAGAGTGTTAATTGTCAGTCGCATTCTCAGTTTCAATTACTGTTAACCCATCACAGTGAACAAATAGCCTGTGCTAGCAGCCACATTCAGGATCTTACACTCAACAGGTCCGTACCGCTGGGGGGGGGGGGGGTGATGGGAGGTGGGGGGGGGGGGGGTAGAGGGAGAGAGGCTCCAACTTTTGACTCGAGGAGGGAGGATCGTATCAGACGAGTGTGCTTCATCACTTCAAATGCGTCGTCCCTTTCATATTATTAGTCTGTAAAGTATATGAAAGCCGCCCCGCTGATCGGGGTTTGGAGAAAAAGTGTGCTGTATGATGCTTCCAAGCAGAGCTAAAACCGATCGAACATGAGTACTGGTAGACCGCCTTGCTCAGGTAAAGTGGTGCAAGTTGGACCGTCTTTATAAACCTATAGATTGGTTCCATTGGCCGTCAGATCTCATCTCAATGTCGGGTAAATGTCGCACAAATTCGGAAGCAACGTCTCCGAAATGACCTGTTGATGTTAAAAATGGGATCCCAAGCTCTGCCGCCCAAAGAAACCAATAGTGTTTATATGCATGGTCGGTCCGACTCGCACCACGTTTCCTGGGCAGGTTTAGACCATCTAAGCGGTTTACTAGTACTCATGTGCGGTCGGTTTCAGCTCTGCGTGACAATAGCATGCAGCCAATCTAATTCTCCAAGCCCTGATGAGTGGGGGCCGGTAGCCTACATTGACACAGTTCTGTTATGATGGTGGCTGTGTGGGCATACAAAGGCTGCGCGTGGCACAACCTAAACAATCATCTTTATATTCGAAACAGATCAAAGTGATTTTTTTGCATAGCCTGATGGTTAGGCCTATGGTATTTTGCTTATGTTTCTCTGACCTGATTGAGATACATCACGTGAACAAGTCAGTGAAATGAAGACCCCCCTAAAACCCACTTTATATAGAGAAAACTGGGGTTTAAGGGGGTATTCATTATTTTTCTTATTTCTGCTCCAAGACATATGAAGTGGGTACTCGTTAGAACCGCCTCAATGAGGCGGTTCTAACGAGCACACACAACCTATGTTATGAGCATTTATAAGATAAATATCAAGGATTTTCATCAGAAAAGTAGCCATTTTGGAGATGTGAAAAATGCACTATATCGCACGTGTGAGTTATCGTAATGCTTTTTGCATCCGCATATTGCATTTTTTATCAATTTCAACCCATTTTGTTTGAGGGTGGGGTAATAAATTGGCAGGAAAGTAAGATAAAAATGTCCAATAATCTTTCTAAGGTCAATTAATAACACGTATCTAACATTGTCTGACCACTTGCAACAATGTTAATGGTTCTATATACTTTAACATGAACAAGTAGCAAATATGGAAATATCATAAAATGCATTGTTACGCCGGAACAATCATTTTTACACCATAAAGCTTATAAATGAAAGTGTGTTTCACTATATGAAAGAGTTTGATTCCTGTCACATTAAGGATGCAAAAAGTACATGTATGTGCAATAATGAAGATATAATCCTTGTCATTGCCATTTAAAGAATATCTTAGTGCTTTTTTCAGTCATTTTTATTGGGGGTGGAGTAACTCATTCTGCATTACTTCAACCAGATACATGGTAACAGGGAGAAATCTCATGCCTATTGCGTAGATCTATTATTACTATATAATATAAGTGAAAATAAGAAAAATCTAAAGACGACAAATGCATTCTTTTCATCACGCTAACAAGTCCGTGAAATGAATACCCCCTTACACCCCACTTTATATAGAGAAAACTGGGGTTTAAGGGGGTAGACATTATTCTTCTTATTTCTGCTCCAAGACATAGGTTGTGGGTACTCGTTAGAACCGCCTCAATGAGGCGGTTCTAACGAGCACCGACAACCTATGTTTTGAGCATTTATAAGAAAAAAATCACAGATTTTCCTCAGAAAAGTAGCCATTTTAGGGATGTTAAAACTGCATTATGTCGCACGGGTGTGTTATCGTAATGTTATCAAATATAGCGAAAATTGCTTATCAAAATAGCAAAAAAATGCAGAAAAGTCCTGTTAAAATAAGTGTTTTGACAAAAATGTGTGAAAGAGTTGGATTTTCTAGCTAAGAACGCAAACATGACATTATCTTGCAATGTCTTTAAACAAAGTGGGAAATATTGTTTTGCACACTCGCTATCGATACTTTGTCTTGAAACATTTGATAATTTCGACAACAGTACCCCTCTTTAAGGCTGAAAAGCTAGAAAGAAAGCATGGTATGCCTATAATTTTATATCGGCAAAAGATAGCAGAGACTTCAACCTACAAAATATAAGCAAATAAAAAAATCTCAAGACAAATCGAATTAGTCCCCACCCTCCTTAAATCCCACTTTTGTATAGTTAAACGGGGGTTTACAGGGTATACTTTATTTTTCTCATCATCACCAAAAATCTCTATATAATCTGACCCCCCTTGAACCCCACTTTTATATGGTAAAACTTTGGTTCACAGGGGTAAACCTTATTTTTCTTATTTAAAAATAAGAAAAAAAATATCACAACTTTTCATCTTTCATTTTTTTTTTCGGCGATAAAGTTTACAGTATATTTGTATAGGCGTGTAAAAGACAGATTGTGGGTACTCGCAAGAAAACGTGTGGTTTACAAGGGTGAATCTCATCTTATTATTGCTTAAAACATATCTTGTGACCACCTCGATGACGCGTTTCTAACGAATTTCCACGACTTATGTCTGGTGCTGACATACAAAAAAAGTTGGAAAACTTCATCAGAACTTCATCAGAAAATTGTCATTTCCACAGACATGAAAACATTTCATGTGCCATCCAATTATTAATACATTATATTACAATGTTCAAGAAATGTGTTTCCAGGTAAAGCTTGCTTACAGAATGTCACTGGAAAGGGGGGCACAAAGTGGTGACCTTAAGAGTAATATCCATGTCCATTAGTAAGGGATATAGTGTCGGTATTCCATTGGAAGCACTTCAACGGTTTATAATATAAAATTTCATCAAAAAAATAACAATCTAAAACATTATGCGGATGTCAATAGTAACCCTGATAAGATTGTGCTATCCCTCATGTGTCTTAAAATTCCTCCCTTGGATTTTTTTTTTCTTCAAGCAATAAACATTAATTATTCGTGCTCATTTTAACCGCCTAAGAGGCGGGTCGAATAAATGTCTAAAATCTTTATTTTGAGAAAATAAGGAAAAACACCAATTGTAACTTTATACATATAATATGTTTTTACGAATATGTATATAACATTGCACGATTTTTTTATTATTATTATTTATTTATTTATGGTTTTTTTTTTTATATATTTCTTTTTCATTTCTGTTCTGTGGCCGTTTTGAGATTCTGCGATTTATGTTGAGCCGAACTTGAAATCGTCAGAGTTGATCGAAAACCGGAAAAACCGCATGGCCTACCGTCTCACAATGTGACCCGAGCGAGTGTCTCTCTTCATATACTGAGTCGGTCATACTTGGCCATTGCCTCAGCGTCGGGGGTTGATGAGCAACTTTCAAGAGACATCACTTAGTAAATGTAGCACTAGGCCATTACTCCTCGTTATGATAACTCATCTCGAAAATGGCTACTTTTCTGACGACAATCCGTGATATTTTACTTATTTATACTGCAAACATAGGTTGTGGGTACTCGTTAGAACCGCCTCATTGAGGCGGTTCTAACGAGTACCCACAACCTAGGTTTTGGAGCAGAAATAAGAAAAATATTCTTTACCCCCGTAAACCCCAGTTTTCTCTATATAAAGTGGGGTGTAAGGGGGTGTTCATTTCACGGACTTGTTCACGTGATGTGTTTCCACTAACCCGACCGACCCTGATTGTTTGTGCCGACCCTGCAATTTTATGGCCATCCAGAAAAAATACCTACCGACCTTAATATTTCCTAGCACTTTTGATAAACTTTAATAAACTGTAAAAAAAGCAAAACTAATACTTAAAATCCTTATTCATTTATTTTCTTGATGCTCTAAACCTCATAATTTGAATGTTTTCTGGTAAAATGGTTGTAATGGAGCCCTTTTAAAGATTTTTACACCTCTTCCATCAAATAAAAGTTGACAAAAAAAAAAAAAAATAAATAAAATAAAATAAATAAATATAAAAAATTTTATCGACCTACCGACCTTATTTTTTTTTTATTTTTTTTTTTTTTTTTTTGGTACGTTAGCGGAAACACGCTATTTGTTTAGGCCTTTACGGGACCGATAGCTCAGTGGTTAGCGCGTACGACTTACGACCGAAGGGTTGTGGGTTCGAATCGCGCCTACGGAGGCGAGATGTGTCCTTGGGCAAGATACGTTATGACAATGCCCATTTCGACCCTGGTGTATGATAGAAGCTGTGGTGTCAAAGTCACTGAAATGAGTGTTCGAGAGCGATTCAATTAGCTTGGAGCTTTCATCGTAATCGAATTTAAATAAATTAGTAAACAAACTACAGACAGTGACTCCTTACCTGTAAAGAAAAATCCGTACTTGACCAAATTATCAATAGCCTGGACACCTGGTGGATGCGGCCAGCGATCAAATGAGGCTTTTCGTTGTTCAGTCTTTGTATAGTTTCCATAAACAGCGGTGCTTAACCATTGTGCTTCTCTGGATCGCTGAAACATTACGATAACACACGCATGTGACATATAGAGGATCTTACATGAGTGTTCATGTATTATTAAATTTATTAAACGAGTTGAGGAAAAGGGATAAAATGCGAGGCTTTGCCGAGCATTTTTCCCTTTTCCTCAACGAGTTTAATAAATTCAATAATACATAAGCACGAATGTAAGATTCTATTTATCATATGACATTTTAAACGCGTTTTATTCACGATTGTTTTATAAAAATGTCGCTATTCCGTTATTAGTAAACGCGACGTCGTTAAGGACGTCGTACATGTAACGGTACGGGACGTATCTAACTAATTTGCATATTTAATCCACTAGTGGATTATCGAAAATATTACATGGCGTTATTAGACTCTCAGACGCGACGTCATATGATGAAGTACATTCTTTCATATCTCCAAAATTGTTATTTTTCTGATAAAATGTGTAAGTTTATTCTTATTAACCTTGTTTGTACCAAATGGAATCTTCCTTCCTATATATAGCAGGAGTCCATTTCCAAATTTAGGGGTGTCAGGTTGTGTTTTCTTCAAATTTTATTTGTTCAATGGCAGAACTGTGAGCAAACAATCAATGTCCTGATCAGACGCCTGATCTTGGCCTGTACTGTTTGCTATGGTATCCGTTGTGGGGATTCCGGTATAAAATGGGTTAACATTTCCAAACAGGTTGTGGCTTCTCGTCAGAATCTGCCCAATTAGGCGGTTGGAACGAGTACCCGCAACCTATGTCTTAGCACATAAGCACAAAAATAATATATGTCCCTGTAAACCCCAGTTTCCCCTACATAAAGCGGGGCTTAGGGGGTGTTCATTTTACGGACTAGTTAACTTGGTGGTTTTTGAACAAGCTTAACATTTATGGATAAATTGATTTGACTTCTATCACTCGAGACCGGCTGTTCAAAATCATTGTTTCTCCTATACTATATTGTGTATACATTTTCATATTTTTATTTCCTTTTTTATTTATGTATTTATTTATTTTTTTTATTTGGGCCCCGTCAAGCGATTTTGGTACTTATCGCCTATGCGAGCAGCGAAGGTTCAGGCGAGCCTGCGCATCCGCGCAGTCTCGCCAGAAGCTTCGCTGCTCGCTCATACAAGCAGTGAATCAAGAGGAACCTTCAGACAGAAAGCCATATCCCTGGCCCCTCTGAATTGCTGGGCATGCGCAGTTAAAATTTGTCATGACTGAATGCTCGAAGACACAAATTCGCTTGGGGGGGCTCAAATGGGATATTCGTCTATTTTCTTTAGTTGTAAATGCTTTTTAGAATACCATTAACTTTTGCTAACGACAGGTTTGTCAACCGGGCTAATTGCCTTACTGTTAACCTTGCATCTTTTTGAAGGATATTGTAACTGCTAGTTGTTGTAGTTGCAGGACTACCTTTTGGAATTGTTTGATTTGAGGTTTAACGTCCCCGTCAACACTGCAAAGGTCATTTTGGAGACGTTGCTTCCAATTTTGTGGGACTTTTACCCGACCTTGGGATGAAATGACATCTCAAGCCCTGCCGCCAAATGAAACCAATAGGGTTTATTAGCATGGACGGGCCGGCTCGCACCGCTTTGCCTGGGCTGGCTTAGATCCTCTAAGCGGTTTACCAGTACTCGTGTGCGGGTCGGTGTTAGCTCAGCGTGGAAGCATCATGCAGCCCATCTATTTCTTCAAGCCCCGATGGGCTGGGGCCGTCGGCCTGTTGGGGTTGTATCTTTATGTTGCTGCTGTCCGCTCCTGCAAATCGTCCTGTCAGACATTTGGTCTTCCCCATAGATATCCCATACTTCAAGGTGGATGTCTACAGTTTTATCACTCTATTGCGACGTTCATTATATATAAAAACCCTATTTTCAAACACTCTGTTGGCTAATTTCCCACTCATTTTGTGTATAGTGTAATAGGAAATGTACACTGTAAATTGTTATTAGAAATATAAAACTTCCTTAGGCATAAAATGTGTCCTTGAGAAGTGAATCATTCTGACTTACGATCGGTTCGAAAAAGTGAAATAATCTTGAAAGGGCTGTAAAACCAAAAATGAAAGAAAGAATGAACAAGAAAAACGGTACAGATATTTATGCAAACAAAGTAGATCCGGACGAGAAATTGCTCATTATGAGCCGACGCACCAGGATCTACATTGTTTGTCCTGCGAATGATATTACTACACCCACTGCTGTTCATCAAGTGAACAAGTCCGTGAAATGAAGACCCCCGTAAACCCCACTTTATATAGAGAAAATTAGGGTTTTCGGGGGTATTCATTATTTTTCTTATTTCTGCTCCAAGACATAGGTTGTGGGTACTCGTTAGAACCGCCTCAATGAGGCGGTTCTAACGATTACACACAACCTATGTTAAGAGCATTTATATGAAAAATATGAAGGATTTTCATCAGAAAAGTAGCCATTTTGGAGATGTGAAAAATGCACCATGACGTACGGGCGAGTTATCGTAATGTAACTCTCGTTATCTCAAGCTCAAAGGGATTGGAACTTTTGATTTCAGATATTAGTAGTTTCAGATAAAAGTTCAATCTAATGAAAATATAGCAAAACTGAAACAACTGTGCCTAAAACTTAGTTATACTTAACCCTTTTTGTACCAAATGGAATCTTCCAACTTATATATAGCAGGAGTCAATGTCACAATTTTGGGGTGTCAGGTTGTGTTTTCTTCAAAATTGATTTGGAAAATGGCTGAACATTCAGCAAACAGTGGAGGCCCTGATCAGACGCCGCGTTCTGCGGCGTCTGATCTGGGCCTGCACTGTTTGCCAACTACCCGTTTTGGGGGTTCCGGTACCTGGATTAAGAAGTAATTTGAGATATCTGAGATTTTGATATCGAGAGTCAACTGTATTAAAGACATCACGGAAACACGCCTATATAATTTTGACCCCCTTAAACTTCACTTTTATATAGTAAAACTGGGGTTTGCATATATAAACCTGACTTTTCTTTCTGCTCTAAAATATAGATTGTGGGTACTCGTTAGAACCGCCTTGATGAGGCGGTTCTAATGAGTATCCTCAATCTATATTTTGAGCCGGAATAAGAAAATATCAAAAATATATTTTTTATCTTAGAAACTTCGTATTTTTGTTGTTGTTGTTGTTGTTGTTGTTGTTTTTTCAGCGCTTAAGTTTACAATGTATTTGTATAGGCGTGTTTAAGTAATAAATAGAGTCGACTTCAGAAGCTCAGGGGTGAAGGGGTTAACCTCGAGAATATATTTCATTTGAAAACTCGTGTTTCGTCCCTTAAAACAATCATGATTTCATAAAATTATAGCGCAATTCCTAAATTATGACCACCTCTTAACGGTCCCAAAGGACATATAGTGTAGAGAAAATGAAGAAAGAAAATATGTCACCTTTCTTAATGTGATTCATCAAAGAACAATTAGTCATAATTTTAGCAGCTCTTAGTATCGGAGTCTACCTCAACAACTTTAGGAAAACAAACCCGTTTGAGATTAACTTCCATTGCGCTCAAAATTTTATTTTTCGATGAGGAGTTGTGCCATTTTCCCGATGCATGCCCTTAAATAGATTGTTGGTGCCAAGTATACAATATAGAGGATCTTACATGAGTGTTCATGTATTATTGGATTTATTAAACGAGTTGAGGAAAAGGGATAAAATGCGAGGCTTTGCCGAGCATTTTATCCCTTTTCCTCAACGAGTTTAATAAATTCAATAATACATGAGCACGAATGCAAGATTCTATTTATCATATGACATTTAAAACGCATTTTATTCACGATTGTTTACAAAAATGTCAATATTACGCCGTTAGTAAACGCAACGTCGTTAAGGACGTCGTACATGTAACGTTACGGGCCGTATCTAGCTAATTTGCATATTTAATCCACTAGTGGATTATCGAAAATAACACATGGCGTTAATACACTCTCAGACGCGACGTCATATGATAAATATGCTTTATTGTAGGCAAATGATACAAAAGCTCTGTCTTTTTGTGCTAAAAGAGGGCAATTTATTGATATCCTTGTAGCCCCTCCTCTCCCACACACGCACTTCTCTTTATATAAAGTACGAATACTCATTTCAATGCTGATACTTATTCGCAGTACATGTACGATAACACACCTGTGTGACATAGTTCATTCTTTCATAACTCCAAAATGGCTACTTTCTCGATTTAAATTAATGATGTGTTTCTTATTGATACTCCAAACATAGTTTGTTGGGGCCCGTTAGAACTACTTCACTGAGGCGGTTTTAACGAGTACCCACAGCCTATTAAAATATTAACAAGAGGGCCATGCTGGCCCAGGATCGCTCACCTGATCCATAGAGTAACACGTGGACCCCAGGGCTATAGTGTGCATAATGTTGAGGGATGTCTAAAAAGGCGAAGCTTCATACCAAATATCAACAAAGGCTATAATTTGCACAATCTTGGCTAAGGTACACTAGATGAAGCTACACACCAAATATCAAAGACCTGGGCCTTGAGGTTTCAGAGAAGAAGATTTTGTTTTAAAGATATTCCCTACATAAGCCTGTGTAAAACTAAATGGACATTTTTGGCCTCATGGCTATAATTTAAACAATCTATTTTTTAAAACAATCTTGATAGAGGTCCACTAGATGAAGCTTCACACCGAATATCAAAGACCTGGGCCTTGAGGTTTCAGAGAAGAAGATTTTCAAAGAATATCTCTATATAAGTCTATGTAAAACCAAAGGGCCCCGGGCCGGGGGCATTTGTGGCCCGAGGGCTATAATTTGAACAATCTTGGTAGAGGTCCACTAGATGAAGCTCCATATCAAATATCAAAGACATGAGCCTTGCAGTTTAAGAAAAGATTTTTAAAGATTTCCCTATATAAGTCTATGTAAAACCAAAGGGTCTCAGGGCGGGGGCATGTTTGGCCCCAGGGCTATAATTTGAACAATCTTGATAGAGGTCCACTAGATGAAATTTCACACCAAGTATCAAAGACCTAGGCCTTGTGGTTTCACTGAAGAAGATTTTTAAAGATTTTTCCCTAAATAAGTCTATGTAATAGCAAGCGCCCCGAGGCGGTGGCATTTTTGGTCTCAGGGCTATAATTTGAACAATCTTGGTAGATGCCCACTAGATGAAGCTTCATACCAAATATCAAAGACCTGGGCCTTGCGGTTTCAGAGAAGAAGATTTTACAGATATTCCCTATATAAGCCTATGTAAAACCAAAGGGCCCCGGGGCGGGGGCATTTTTGGCCCCAGGGTTATAATTTGAACAATCTTGGTAGAGGTCCACAAGATGAAGCTTTATACTAAATATCAAAGACCTGGGACTTGCTGTTTCAGAGGAGAAGATTTTTAAAGATTTTCCCAATATAAGCCCATGTAAAACCAAAGGGCCCGGGAGCGGGGGCATTTTTTGCCCCAGCACTCTATTTTGATCAATCTTGGTAGGGGTCCACTAGAAGAAGCTTCATACCAAATAGCAAAGACCTGGGCCTTGCCGTTTCAGAGAAGAAGATTTTTAAAGATTTTCCCTATATAAGCCAATGTAAAACCAAAGGGACTCGGGGCGGGGGCATTTTTGGCCCCAGCACTATAATTTGAACAATCTTGGTAGGGGTCTACCAGATGAAGCTTCATACCAAATATCAAAGATTTGGGCCTTGTGGCTTCAGAGAAGAAGTTTTTTTAAGATTTCGGTGAAAAAAATTCTATTTTTGGCGCCTGTGACCTAGATGTGCAACGGACCGGAACCATTAGAACAATTTTGAAAGGGGACCACCTAAAGATCATTCATGTGAAGTTTGGTCACAATCTGATCAGTAGTTTAGGAGGAGATGTCGTTTGAAGAAATTGTTCACGCACGCACGGACGCACGACGGACAAAAAGTGACCCCAAAAGCTCACCTCGTCACTACGTGACGGTAGGCTAAAAATGTATATAACTCTGCTTTTCTCTTTATGAATTGGGGTTAAGCGGGGGGTGTTTATTTCACGGACTTGTTAGCATGGTGGAACAGGGTAATCTCAGCTCTGTTTGTTACTCTCCAGTTCGTAAACCAATTTACAAGAGTCTTCGATTGATTATTGGTATTCAACAAGACGTCAACCTTGTTGGTCTTTTTTTTTTTTTTTTCGTTTTCTCCCCGTAACAACAGAGTATCAGAGGATATGGAAAACAATGACAGGAGAGAAAGAGGTAATAAACGGTAGTGGAGAAACAGTGGAAAAATGATTGCGCCATAAACCTTATCTTCTTCAAGGATAACAGGCTTTGCCCAATCGTCAGCAAATATACGTTTCAAGAATGGACGTGTATTACTTCAAAGATGAAAATGTCCTTTTCATAAAATGTGAAGGCAATTATCAAGAAACTCATGAGTGACAGTACAACTGTTTAAGTGTTACATTACGTTAACAAGTACGTGAAATGATGACCCCACTAAACCCACTTTACTTAATGAAAAGTTGCACTTATAGGGGTATTCATTATGTTTCATATTTTGCACAAAGATATAGATTGTGGGCACTGGCAAGAAGCGCCTCATGGAGCGGTTCTAACCAGCACTCACAATATACATTTGGATTAGAAATGAGAAAAATTATCAAACTTGTTCATGTGAAAAATATTAGTTCTAGAGATAGCCTAAACGTTTTCCAAGCACACATGTGTGTTATCGTAACGAATACAAAAAAACCTATCATGGTATAGAGGACCCTCTTCTATAGACAGTATTTTGTTTTATCATGAAAACACGTCTATATAATTTTGACCGCCGTAAACCCCAGTTTTACACAGTAAAACTGGGCTTTACAGAGGTATACATTATTTTTCTTACTTCTTCTCAAAAATATAGAATGTGGGTGCTCGTTAGAACCGCCTCAATGAGGCGGTTCTAACGAGTACCCACAATCTATATTTTATTGAGGCGGTTCAAAACGAGTACCCACAATCTATTAATTTTAGCAGAATTAAGAAAATTATCACATATTTTCATCTTAAAATTTTCGTTTTTCGGCGTTAAAGTTTACATTGCATTTTTAGGCGTGTTTGCGCAATGGGGTCCGTAGTTGTAGTGAATTTTTATTTTTGTTATATTATTGTGGGTATAAAGAGAGCTATCTGAATTTTTTCATAAACAATGCTCACCTGATGGCCACTCTGCTGCGAAGTTTGCAATGGCAGATATGATGGCTGATAGAACGTATACTGGTCCATGCTCAACAGATCGTCTTCTCTGGCACCTTCCGAGGGCTGCGTAATGATCAAATGATTCTCTGTCTCGCCATATAATGGAAATATCGCAACAGAGTGCTTTCTTATGCTCACTGGTCTAGGAGATCTCACGCTGTTTTCCGACCGACGTTCATTTATCATACCTATGAATCCTTCTTCCATTGGAATCTCATCCGCAAACGTATTTCGTCCAATATCGAAATACAGAGTTGCGGAACAAGGGGAGTCACACTGCATTTCACAGATCCCGTTTATCGTATTGTATGACATTTCAACTTTGTACACAGAACCGTCATTTCCTTTATAATACATCACAGGGTTTCTAATTTCTTTTTGGGAGGCATTGATTTTATTGACCTTGTGCAGGTATTGCCAGAACGAACGATTAAAAGTGACGTCAACAAATAGTTTTACATTCGATTTTGAACCCTGTAAGAGTTGATTACAGTCTAGGTGTTCTGCAATCATCGACACATTGTTTTCAGTAAAGTTCCATCCATCTGGTATCCCCTTAATTCTTATACCAGACTTGCAATTAATTCCACACTGATCAGGACCATTGCTGTACTGTTCATCCGTACACGCGACTAATAGCACAATTAACGATTGTTCCTCTAAGCCGGAGTATCTTCTGTGCCAGACAACAGATTCTCTAAATGGAGTCATCCAAGTTTCCATTTCAATTTCAAGTAGTTCCTTTGACAAGGGTTCTTTCAATTTCATAGCATGCAGGTTGATTTGCCTGTCCGTTGCTTGTGGTACTTTCACCCTGATCTCATGTAGCAGTTTAAGTTTGTGTTTTATCACCGTGATCGGTATGTAGTCTAGGAGTAGTTCGAACATTCTGTTATTGTATCAATTCTGTGCGCTTAGTTTTGTTTTATTGTTTTTTAAAGACGGGTCGGATGGAGTATTCCTTAGTCATTACGAAAACATGCCTATACAAATACATTGTAAACATTACCACCGAAAAAAAACATGTGATATTTTTCTTATTTCTGCTCCAAATATATTGTGGGCACTCGTTAGAACCACCTCATCAAGGCGGTTCTAACGAGTACCCACAATCTATATTTTAGAGCAGAAATAAGAAAAATAAGGTTTATTCCTGCAAACCCCAGTTTTTCTATATAAAAGTGGGGTTCAAGAGGGTCAAATTTATATAGGCGTGTTTTCGTGATGCATCGTCAAATTGTTCCCAGTAACATCACATCCATCTGAAATAACGGTAGCTCGAATACCAGACTTACAACTGATTCCAAACTGATCTGGACCATCGCTGAATTGTTCATCTGAACACACAGTTGGACACGTCGAAAATCCTTCAAAGCCGAATAGTACGAATATTACATTTGAGCGAGTGAATGGGACGATCGGTTTGTAGTAAGTCCCAGTTTGATTCCACCAATCTTGCTTGGTTCCCCCTTAAACAAATTAGAAAGTATTGCAAATATATAAGAAAACAGCATACCTTTTTCGCCCTAATTACCGCACCGTGCGCTTAGTTTTTTTCAAAACCATGCCAAAAATCACAGTGAAAAATCTACCTAATTAGCGCACACTCGAAGCGAAAACAATAACTTTATAGATGATGCATACTGATATTTAATGGGACGGAAAAGGATACTAAGCATTGCCTTCACTGTTGAAGAAATAACGGCAAGTTATTTTTATCGATTTACTGTGAGAGCTTCCAGGGGGGAGGTTACTGTAAAGTGTGCGCTTATGCATTTCCTTTTCAAAATTAGCTTAGGTGTGCGCTTATAGGAGCATGTGCTGTAATTAGGGCGAATACGGTATGCAAAATTTCGATACGAATGGTAAATGAAATATTGTCTGAACTAGCTCATTTAATGGTCTCCTTTACAGTCAGCTTTCGTTGTCCCAAACTCCAGGGCACTTGAATATTCGGTTTGAGATAAAAGGAGTTACAGTATTGCGGCCGCGTAAAATCAATTTAAGACCCCCTCCCCCAACAGTAACATTCTGACGTTCCACGGCGGTTCTTCCGTTGCGTTTTTTTAGCTCATCAGAGCCGAAGGCTCCGGGGGAGCTTATAGGATATGCAGTTGTCCGTCGTCGTGTGACGTCAAAACTTTTAAACATCCTCTCCTCTTAAGCCACTGGGCTGATTGGGCCCAAATTTTATCTGTACCATCCTTGGGCTGGGGGTTGAAAGTTTGTGGGTTTTTATGAAAATCGGCTCATTAGTTTGGTTGCTATGGCAACTTAGAGTTTCCATAGACTTATAATCGGGAAAATTGAAAAATGGCATTGACTGCCAAGTCATTGCAGATATTTTGACAAATCTTTTATAGAAATGTTTCTTGAGTAAACTTTTCTCAGTCATATGCTTTTATGCCAACCTCAGGGTCCCCCAGGTTGTGCCGGGGCCATGCCCAACCCCCTCCACTTCATAAAAGGCCATATATCACAGAAACCATTCAGATCCCGACACCTAAGCCATATATATTCTTGTTCCTATTGATAAGACGCATTCAGCGACACCAACCTGGGGGTCCTCAAGGATGCGCCGAGGCCATGCCCCACCCCTCCACTTAATAAAAGGCCCAATATCTTGGAAACCATTCAGATCCCCACCCCTAAACCATATATATTCTCATTCCTTATGATAAGACCCATTCAATGACATCAACCTGGGAGTCCCCGGGATGCGCCGGGGCCATGCTCCACCTCCTCCATTTTATAAAAGGCCCAATATCTCGGAAACCTTACAGATCCCCGCCCCTAAACCATATATATTCTTGATCCTTATGATAAGACACATTCATTGACACCAAACTGGGGGTCCTGAGGGATGCGCCGGGGCCTTGCCCCACCTTTTCACTTCACAAAAGGCCATATATCTCAGAAACTGTTCAGATCCTCACCCTTAAACCATATATATTCGTGTTCATTTTGATAAGACGCATTCAGTGACACCAACCTGGGGATCCCAGGGGATGTGCTGGGGCCATGCCCCACCGCCTCCATTTCATAATCTCACAATATCTCGGAAACCCTACAGATGGCTACCCCTAAACCATATATATTCTTGTTCCTTATGATAAGACACATTCATTGACACCAACCTGGTAGTCTCCCGGGGCCTTGCCCAACCCCTCCACTTCCACAAAAGGCCTTATATCTCAAAAACTGTTCTTAGCCCCACCCTTAACCATATATATTCATCTTCTCATCTTCCTTATGATAAGACGTATTCAGTGACACCAGCTTTGGAGTCCCCGGGGCATGCCCAGGCCATGCCCAGGCCATGCCCCATCACTTTACTTCATTAAAAGCCATATATCTCAGAAATAGTTCAGATCCCCACCCCTAAACCATATACTTGTTCCTTATGATAAGGCTCGTTCAATCACACCAATCTGGGGGTCTCTTTGTGCTGAGGCAATGTGCCCCGCCCTTCCACTTCATAAAAGGCTTTATATTTCAGAAACCATTCAAATCCCAACCCCATAATCATATATGTTCTTGTTCCTTATTATTAGCACACCTACTGTAGGGGGGTCCGCATTCCCATCCTTTCCACTTCATAAAAGGGCCTCAAATCTCAGAAACCGTTCAGATTCTCACCCCTAAACCATATATATACTTGTTCTTTATGATAAGACACATTAAGGGACAACAGTTTGGGCTTTCCTGGGATCAACAGGGCATGCCCCAACCCCTCCACCACTTTAGAGGCCTTACAGGTCCCCACTGCTAAACCATATATATTCTTGTTCCTTATGATAAGAAGCATTTAGTGATACCAACCAGGGCTCCATTGGGTCCATGCCCCACCCCCTCTACTTCATAAAAGGCCTAATGTTTCAGATACTGAGTCCACATAGGTGCTCATTTGGACATGGGGGTTCATTTGGTAGATTAGAATGATATCATGTTAAAATACATGGCTGCCATTGGGCAGTGCCCACCTGAGCTCTGGTGAGCATAGTGGCCCATGGGCCTCTTCTTTTTTTCTTTTTTTTTTTTTGTTATGGATTGTCTTTGTACGGAACCCGGGAAGGGACAGACTTTTTTTAATATGTTGTGCGAACAAGATATTAAGTTGTGCGAACAAGATATTATCTTGGCGCACAAGATAATGTGTTGTGCGGACAAGATATTATATTGTGCGGACATCATAATTTATGTTGTGCGGACAACATATTACCTTGTGCGGACAAGATAATATGGGCCCCGTCAAGCGATTTTGGTACTTATCGCCTATGCGAGCAGCGAAGGTTCAGGCGAGCCTGCGCATCCGCGCAGTCTCGCCAGAACCTTCGCTACTCGCTCAATACAAGCAGTGAATCAAGAGAAACCTTCAGACAGAAAGCCATGTCCCTGACCCCTCTGAATGGCTGGGCATGAGCAGTTAAAATTTGTCATGACGGAATGCTCGAAGACACAAATTCGCTTGGCGGGGCTCATATCTTGTTTGTACAACTTAAAGGGTTAACGAAACTGTCTAAGAGCATATTCCCAAGCTACACTCGAAGACATTTGAGCCCCGCCAAGCGAATTTGTGTCTTCGAGCATTCCTTCATGACAAATTTTAACTGCGCATGCCCAGCCATTCAGAGGGGCCTGGGATATAGCTTTCTGTCTGAAGGTTCCTCTTGATTCACTGCTTATATGAGCGAGCAGCAAAGGTTCTGGCGAGACTGCGCGGATGCGCAGGCTCGCCTGAACCTTCGCTGCTCGCATAGGCGATAAGTACCAAAATAGCTTGACGGGGCCCATTTTAAGAAGTGTGGTCGGTCGTGGAAATTTCGCAGGATGATTTGCTTGTAGTCCAGCTTTACAACATAAGCAGGTGAATATCGCACAGTTAATTAGCTCCGCAAAAAGCGCTTTCGCCTTCATTGGGAATGGTAGTGTCGTACTCTCTCTCTCTCTCTCTCTCTCTCTCTCTCTCTCTCTCTCTCTCTCTCTCTCTCTCTCTCTCTCTCTCTCTCTCTGCTTCTTCAACAGTCTACAAACACCATTTTGAGACGCGCTGTAACAATTCCACATTGTGATTGCCTCATGCTAGCATCACTTCAACACTATCCCCTTTAGTCTCCTATATCCTTGGCATGTGGTTCAAAACGACTAGTGTTAACCCTTATCCTGCTGAATAAACTAATTTAGCCGCACCAATTTTGACCATCAACCAATCAAATTACTGTATAAAAATCTGTGTTTAACCCATTGTATGCGGGAAAACCCCTAAAGGGGTACCTAAGCAAACAATGCATGCCCAAATCAGACGCCACAGAACGCGGCGTCTGATCAGGACCTGCACTATTTGCTAACAATTATTTTTCCATCAAAAACAGACACCCCTTTTATGACCAATGGACTTGTCCAACATACAGCAATAGAAGAGTCCACTAGCATACAATGTGTCAAGTCAAAACACATTGACAAACGATGTATATCCTAATCAGATGGCTTCTCAATCTGATCTGGATCTACACTGTTTACAGAAATAGAAGTTACCACGAGTTAAGGATTTGAACTGATTGAAATGGAACAGGGAGCGCCGAATGTACAGCACTATCAGTGTTACATTAACCTTTGTCTTGTTGAGTAAATTATTTTCCCACATCAACAAATCTAATTATTTGATATGCTGTATTCCTTCAGTTAACAAACTAAATGACAAATAGTGTAGATTCTGATCAGTTGGCTTCTTCATAAGCCATCTGATCTGAATCTGCACTGTTAACAAAGGTAGTTGTGTCGTGTTCAGCGTGGCATGGGTTTAAAGAATCGAACTTTCAGTAGTATTGTATTATACATGTGTATGGTACGGAACCCGGGAAGAGACGTGAATTATTTTATAAGTTGTGCGCACAAGATATTATGTTGTCCGCACAAGATAAATTATGTTGTCTGCACAAGATAATATCTTATGCGCCTAACATATTATCTCGTGCGCATAAGATAATATCTTGTTCGCACAACTTAATATCTTGTTCGCACAACATATTAAAAAAATCATGTCCCTTCCCGGGTTCCGTAGTATTGAAGAACATTTCATAACGTCAAAAATCGGGTATGCTTAAATTCATGTCGATAGTATATTTGCATTGATCGATATCTTTAAAAAAAAATGTATGTAGGTCGTATAACTGTGTTCAGCTATCTATAGACAATGACAATACTCTTGGTTGTCGGGGCGATAAACAAGTACATTATATACTAACCCAAACTCCAAACGCAACATGAAAATTGTTGAAATTGTTGAAATTCTAAAGAAGATAGCATGACAGGGAAACGTTGGTGTTAAATGGTGGCCGATTTCTGAAATGGTTCATTCAGCTGAATTCTGATTGGTCAAAAGAATAATTCCTGACGGGCAGTTTTTAAAAGCCAAATTTTCAGTTAAGACTGCAATGCAAAATACTTCAAGAAATAAGGTTTTGCTTTCATGCAACCTTTATGAAAACCATTTCCTGATAACGGCGAGTGTAACCATGCATTTTCTAATGGATGCTGATGCATTACACTGCATTGTAATCAAGCAATTTTCCCAAATTGCCCAAAATGTCCTTACTGGAAAACATCGTGCGATTTTCCTCTTTCTTACGACTAAATAATTCTCCCCCGCCCATCGGGGCTTGGAGAAATTGATTGGGCTGCACGATGCTTCCACGCAGAGCTGGTACCGACCGCACATGTGTACTGGTAATCCGCTTAGGAGATCTAAGCCTGCCCAGGAAAACTGCTGCGAGTCGGCCCGTCCATGCTTATAAACCCTATTTGTTTCATTGGGCGGCAGGGATTGAGATGTTATTTAATATCAATGTCGGGTAAAAGTCCCACAGAATTGGAAGCAACATCTCCAAAATGACCTAAATTGTTTTGACGGGGACGTTAAACCTCGAATCAAACAAACAAACAAAACGACTAAATAAATGCTTTATCATACTGAAACATAATCAGAATGACGTATTGACACATCAAACGTGTTTTCGGTTTCATTAAACCTATATAGAATAGTACACGGTTGTTTTGATATCGTCCCTGGTCTTGGCCCGAGTTGCTTGTGTCAGCCCGAGCCGGAACGGCGAGGGCTGAGAAAGGCCGAGGGCCGAGACCAGGGCCGATATCAAAACAACCATGTTATATTATTTTTATCATATACTTATTTGCGTAAAAATATTCTAAGATAAAAGAAACATCTCCGTTAAAGCAAGTTTATTTCTTAACTACTTGTTACTAATGATGAACACACTCTGCAGAGGCCTAAAATACGTACATGTAAATAAAATACAGACTTGCTGTTGAAAAAAAGCTTCATTAACTATATCACATGCATAACGAAGAAATATCACAATATCTCAATGAATTAAAAATGATAATCACCTCTTGCCTAAGATGATTTATTTCCTCTAAGGAAATAAATCCCTGTAGCCGGTCATACTTGTTCAATGCAATCGTTATATTTAGACGCGGGAAAGTTTAATTCACGTCGACGCGTGTTCTTGACTTGACGTCAATGGCGTCTCAGAAGATGTAAACAATGTTCAAAATGTATGACGTTAGAATCGGAGGCAGCGTTGAAAATAAAAATCATAAATGAGTTCCTTTAAGAGCAATGAAAACATTCATAAGAAAGAAGATGGGCCATATTACGTAGTTTCGGCTAATAAAGCCTCATCGGTGACCCTGTAATGATCCGGCAAAGAAAGCTAGAGAAAACATACTGCAATTTTGCGAATTTCGAATCTAAAGGCAGTCGATTCAATTAAGAAATGAAATTTATTTTTCTGCAGTTCATGGAAGTATGAACGCAGTTGGTCGCGTGCAAAGTAAATGAACCCCGAAGGGGTTCATATAAACTTTGCTAGCGACCCACTGTCGTTCATACTTTCATGAAAAGCAGAAAAATTAAGTTTATTTTTATATTTACATTATTTGCCCCTAATCACTGGGTGAAAAAATGCTTGTAGGGCAAACTTTTAAAGCTGAAAAACATTTACACGCAGTTTTTCTACAAAGAGCGGAGCAGCGTTGACGTCATCAACGCCCGTATAGAACAATGGTTTAGAATGACGTCACTTAGCGTCACTGAAAATCATGTGATTCGATGCGTTCATGGAAGTAGGAACGCAATTGTTTTCTATAGGTTTACATTAGACTTTACACTGGAAATGTAAATATACGCTGATATAAATCAAAATGGGATCCAAATAATCAAAAACCTGTCTAGAATGAGTCTAAATCAATAATTTATTTCTGATTTCTCAGAATATTCACGATGATCTCAAAGGACCAAAAGTAAAATATAAACTACACTATGGTTGATGTACGGGGAGACGTTTTACGGCCGTCACACGGCACAACACCAGCTGCAGTGAAGGCAAATAAAAATCATAAATGAGTTCCTTTAAGAGCAATGAAAACATTCATAAGAAAGAAGATGGGCCATACTACGTAGTTTCGGCTGATAAAGCCTCAACATGTATATGAAATACAGATTACGCGGACATAACCGTTGCAGAAGGCGTAAGTTTGGTTACGGTAATCTCGCATTTTCACTGTTTAATCACGATAATTATTTTTGTTCTTCAAGTTTTATTCTTCTGTCCCGGCCCTTGTCCCGGCCCTCGAGACAACTAATTTGACTGTGTAGGCGAGATGTCTGTCACTAGCATAGTTGGGATAGGGGTGCAAAATCTGTTGTCTCAAGGGCAATACAAAAATAAGTATATGATAAAAGAATTTCTCATAAACGGGGATTTCTTACAAAGTGTACGAAATCATGTCACATCCCGCTTAATGGAAATGTGTCATGCGTTTCACTTTCAATCTGAGGGACAATTACACTTTACCGGGCACTGATTTTCCGTAGGAAAATCCACGTGAGTAGGTATCAAAGGTCCTATTATAAGGACGCGCGTGAGCGCGGCCAAAAAATGGAAATAAGGCAGAAAAATGCAAAATTAACCCCAAAATCGTGAAGATTAGGCATATTTCAGGTTTTCAACCGTAGGTTTTAACTAAGTTCTGCAATTTCAAGCTTGTGTTAAGCTGGAGAGGCGAAAGAAACGTTAAAGACACATTTTTCGATTACATAACATCCTAATGACCGTTTATTAAAGAATCCAGCATGGAGATAAAATACCCTTGGGGTATTCAGGCTGTCATACAGGTAGAGGACCAAGAGAGGGTAATAAATTACCCAGGGATATGACTTTGACAACTGACATTTATTCATTTACACCTAAGTCCTTATTTTGATTTGCATGGAAGAAACAACAGCACTTTTTTTCCAATTTTATATTTAGTAGCCATTATTTGTAATCATTACAGAAAATGCCAATTCAAATATATTGGTAAATTTTTTCCACCAAAAATGATTTTTTTTTTCAGAAAAAAATCCTGATAACTTTATTATTTTTGCTCTAAACATATATTGTGGGTACTCATTAGAACCACCTCGGCGAAGCGGTTCAGACAACTACCCACAATTTGTTTTTACAGTGTGACTGCTCGTTAGAACTGCTTCCATGAGGCGGTTCTAACGAGGACACACAATATATATTTTGAGGAAAAAGGAACATCCCCTAAACCCCACTTTCTATAGAGAAAATGGGGGTTTAAGGGGGTATACATTATTTTCGTTATTTCTGCTCGAAGTCATAGGTTGCGGGTGCTCGTTAGAATCGTCTCGTTGAGTCATAGGATGTGGCTACTCGTTTGAACCACCTCTATGAGGCGGCTCTAACGAGCACCCACAACCTATGTTTGCAATATAATTAAGAAAAATAAATTTAATTTTGTTTGTTTTTTTAGTTTTAAACTTGAAAAGGTGAAAAATAAAATCTTTAAAAAATTTTTTTTTTCTCTTGTCTGATATGATTGTGTCTAAAACAAAGAACATTTTATAGTTCCATCTTGACTGAAACTATAAAATGCTAATGTTTTAGACATTATATGATTTGTGTATCACATACTTTCAACCAAAATAAAATAAATAAATAAATAAATAAATAAAAAAATAAATAAATGTAAAAAAATAAAGGTAAACTGATTGATTAAATTTTGAGGTTAATCATTTCATTTACCTTGTTTGTTTACTTCTTTGCACTTTTGAGTAAAGGAAACCAATCAAAAAATGGATATCAGTGTTTTTCTTTACTTTTTTTTTTAAATAAAAAAGAAGTAATTTAAACAATATGTTGTTGGAAACAATCTCAGTAAATTATACTATCACTCAAGTACCCTTATTGAGCCCCCTATTAAACAAGAAATCTGCTCATAATCACCTCATAATCACTTAGATAAGATAAGCCTTTTGATGTGCACTATGGTCCGAAGGAAATGTTTATTGGAGATGATTAGACAGGCCACCCCTTTTATATAAGGAAAAAAATGTGTCTTTAATTACTTTTTGTTTTGCTTCCACTGAATAACTGCGCGTGCGTAATTTCATTGGTCAAATTTTAAGACCTTATGAATATTAATGAGCTCTGATGTCAACTTTCGATGACGCAACTTTCCATGACGCAACCAAGCAGTTTGTAAACAAATCCAGTTGCAAGAAAAAAAAAAATGAGAGAAAACTATGGCATTGTTTGAGATGATTTGGCCGAAGTATGCAGAGACAGTGAGAGTATAATAACGTGGCTGATGATTTATTTTGTCTTTTGGCTATGGTAACCTAGTAAGTGCCTTTAAAAGTAATCAGTCAACATCATGGGGGCTGCCGCCCCCACACCCCGGCATTCAAGATAGAAGGATGCCAGGTATAAACTTACAAAGACAGCAAATCGGGATCTGTAGAATCTTATGTAGTCTGCAGTTTCCTTAAATATTCAAAGCAGTCTCATTTTATCTCATTTGTATTTAATTTGGTGCCGTAGTCCAAGTCTGTCGAATCCACGTCGAAGATAGAAAGCCTAGCAGATGACAGTGTTACGCTAAATTACCCACAGCTGAGTCCGGGAATTTACGTATTTATTAATGCTACATTAAGTTGCTGCTGCTAAAATACGATAAAAGAAAGCGCAGTGTCAATATTTGTGCTTTGAAAACGCTTGCATTATTTAATAACAGCGGTTAGAAAATGCGTCGTTTCGTTCTTCCAAAACCAAATGGCGGCTGTCTTTACCCGAACGTCATGAATAATTAATGAGGCATAAACAACAAAATACACGCCCTGACAACAAGTTGCGCCTGCGCAGTCTGGATAGAAGACAGTGCCCGGCAAAGTGCAATCTAGCCCAATCTGACACACAGCGTCCATAAAACGGCTCCTTTCTTGTGTTTGTGGCAAGTTAAAGAAGCAAACGATATTTTCAATTGAACTTATAGGCCACGAGCAAAACGTTTCATCACGATAACACGCCTATATGATTTTGGCCCACTTGAACCCCACTTTTATATAGAAAAACTGGGGTTTACAGGGGTAAACCTTATTTTTCTTATTTCTGTTCTAAAATATAGACTGTGGGTACTCGTTAGAACCGCCTCCATGAGGCGGTTCTAACGTGCACCCACGATCTATATTCTGAGCCGCCTCGATGAGGCGGTTCTAACGTGTACCCGCGATCTATATGTTGAGCAGAAATAAGAAAAATATCACAGTTTGTCATCTTAAAGTTTTCATTTTTTCGGCGATGAAGATTACAATGAATTTGTATAGGCGTGTTTTAGGAATGATACAACATTCATAAGTAAAACAATAAGCTGTTGCGTAGTGTATTTTTGTATATATAGATCTACGAGTAGTATGTGCTGTACCTATAAATATCTTTTTTCTGGGACTTATAATAACAAGTGCATTGTATTCGCTATACTTATAAATATCTTTTCATGGGACTTTGATTTAGTAGTAAGTTCAGTCGATAAAAACTATGGAAGCCCATGCGACACGCTAACTGTCAAGTCAGAATCAGAATTGTTACTATGACATTCATGACATCGGAAGTTAGTCCCTAGCTCTGACAAAAGAGGCAAACTTAACTACACAATGCTCAGCACCTTATTGTTCGAGGAAGAACGATTCTTTATAAATGTCAGTTCTTGCAGTAAGGGTATGAAATACCAATGAATTATGATTTCTACAGCGCCAAGCTGGGGGAACAATGTCATCTGTTGGAATGCTGGCAGCACCCTTTGAACCTTTGTATGAGCCTATTGTCTCTTCTCTTTTTTTGAGAGAAACTCCCATCTTAATTTTCCTAGTATCCCAGCCATGCTCCCAATTTCAAAGCAATAATTCTAGCAGCTCTATTCTGAACTTTTTTCAATTTCTTCATTAAGAACCACCCCTCTGGGTCCCAGGTACAACTACATGTACCATATTCCCAGATTGGGCGAACAAGTCCTTTATATGCTGCATCTTTTACATCCTGTGGACACTGATGAAGATTTCGCCTCAGGAAAACAAGCGTTCTGTTTACCTTACTACACATGTTGCTAATATGTGTATTCCATCTCAATTTGTGTGTGATTGTCACACCAAAGTATTTAATGGAATCCACATTCTCGAGGACCGTTTCCTCTAAGGAGTAAGACGCTCAGTTTTATTTATTCTCTTCCAGTTATCTGCATAGTATTGCATTTTACGGGCTGAAATCAAGTGCTAAATGCAAAATCCAAATTGTTAAATCATAAATGCTAATGTCCGTATGCTAATTGTTAACTTTGCAGAACGGTGCATTTAGACTCATGCATTTTCCTTTTCAGTAACAGATCCCGCTATTATCATGTATAGAAAGCGAAGTTTTCGAGGTTTTGTTTTCACTGGCGCTTCTTAGAAGGCCTCTGTCAAATGGCAATTGGTAAATATTAAGGTCAAGAATACGTAAATGACGTCTTCGCCAAATTTTACGCGCGTTGACTGGCAACGTCATTGGATACCAAACAAACGTTCTCTTTGTAAACTTCCTTATTCTGCATTGCCATGTCGGTTAAATGATAAAAATCTTCTGTCTCTGGTGAAAAAACATGATGCATTTATTTATTTATTTATTTATTTATTTATTTATTTATTTGTTTATTGGTTATGTGCGGTACAACACTGGAAATTCACAACGACAAGCCTTCAAATAAATTAGCCTTACTGAAAAAACCAGTCATGAGAACATGTAAAAAAGTAAGAACATTAAGCGACAACTGAGATCAGTTTGCATACTCACGCTAATTGGGTTCTTAATACGCGGGTCGTTTTACATAACTTGATAAAATCCACCTAATTAAGGTAAAAGTCACAATACGCTATCTATTACAAGGCGAAGTGAGGTATGCAGTGGTCAAACGATACTTTTCGTTAATTTTGCTTAAACTATTATTGTAGGCATATGTAGAAAACATTTTTTCTTGCATAAATATCTCTGCGCATGGCTGTTTGAAGCCGTTGTCAAATAGACCGAAAGCGGTGCTCAAACAGCCAAAAACATGTTCAAATTATGAAATTCGCGTGCTGTTTGAACATGGAGGTTGAGCTTTTGATATCACAAGACTTGCTTTGTTTACGTTACGTTGAACGACGTAACGTTATCGCCCTGAACGTAGCGTTTTAGGGTTCTATGATGACGTCAGATGGTTACTGCATATTCTAACATGACGTTAACGTTTTCCCCATTGAACCCAGTGGAAACGTCAGCGTTTGCAAATATGCGATAATTCACGTCGTCAACGTGGTGCGTGCAATTTGGCGTCATCGTGACGTTGCATGTAAACATTTCCTTCTGTCGACATCCGCTGCAAAATAGTCCCCAAGATAACGCTTTGTTACTACTGTATTTCAGTTTAGCATCATGTTAGAATCGAAATAATTTCCACGCACCCGGTGTGTTATCGTGATTAACACACGGTGTTGTCGGGCAGATGCGAATATTAATTCACTCCGGCTTCGCCGTCGTGAATTAATATTTCGCAATCTGCCCTCCAACACCGTGTGTTAATCACGATAACACACGGTACGTGGAGATTATTTCTTAAATAACGTCATTGTAAGCAACATTCTGCACTGGCCGCCATGTTGGTTCGCCGGTCGCATTTGAAGAGTTTATAAGGAGCTTTTGGGCGTTTTCGTCAAAATTTGCTGTCGGAATCGTAAGATATGCAAGAACAACGATCATCCATGGTTATTTTATTGCAATAACATTTGCCGGATCCCTCGGAAGATATTTAAACATTTGGCCTGGCGGCCTCGTGTTCAAACAGCTTCCTCGGGACCCGGCGAATTTTAATGCATGAAAAAACCATGGTGGATCCTTATAACCAAGCCTCTCTCACAGGCACAAAGAATCTGTGTTTGTGGAACTGTAAACGTAAGAATAGTTTTTTTTCCTTCGAGTTTACATACGAAAAATGCCTCAACTGGCGTCTAAAGGGGCTGTTGACATATTTGCTAATGCATGATGATTTGGAAACTATGTTCTGGTTGCTTTTTAAATTAGGCTACAGTTTAAAGAAAAGACGGCGCACTTCTGACGGCGCATCGTTTACAAATTACGTCAAAATGCGTCCGAATTATACATACCCTGTAATTCTTTACCCTGCTATAGCTCATAAACTAACCTGGTAGTCAAGGAGTTTTTTTTTTTTTTTTTTTTTTGACGCTTATGACCCACAAAGAGGATTGACGCATCGTTAAACACAAAATCATTATCAAGGAGTTTTTTCATCTCATTCTAATCAACAATAACTACGACACAAAATATCAGTTTTTAGAAAAATTCTATGGGCCAGTTTATTTTCTGCTGGCAAAAAAGTTTGAAAATTAGGCAATTTTCGTCGGATTCCCTTTGCTTTCTATACAAATAATTTGTGTTTTTGTGCGGTCAATGAGCCTAAACGAACATGGTAACATATTATTTTCATTGCATGTACCAGTGCAGAATGTTGAGACATACTCGCATGCAAAATTTTAAAAAAAAATCTATGGGAGAGCCCATTTACGTATTCTTGACCCTAATTATTACTAAATGCTAACTGCTGAATGTAAATTTCTAATTGCATAATGCTAATTGTGAACTTTGAAGAAGGATACAGTGAAAATGCCGTTATTTCCCATTAGCTCACAATATTATTATCTAAAGAAAGTGGACGTTTGAATGAAATATTGCATCTTGGACATGACCATCCATTTTCGAACCCTCTTCAAAGTTTACAAAACATTTAGCAATTTGAACTTAGTATTTAGCGAAAAGCTGTTCATCACGTGAACAAGTCCGTGAAATAAGCACCCCCTTACACCCCACTTTGTATAGAGAAAACTGGGGTTTACAGGGGTTAACATTATTTTTCTTATTTTTACTCCAAGACATAGGTTGTGGGTACTCGTTAGGACCGCCTCAATGAGGCGGTTCTAACGAGCACCCACAACCTATGTTTGCAGTATAAATAAGGAAAATATCATGGATTTTCACCAGAAAAAGTAGCCATTTTGGAGATGTTAAAAATGCACTTTGTCGCACGGGTGTGTTATCGTAATGAGTATTTATCAAATAGCTGTTAGTAATTAGCATTAAGTAGTTACCATTTAGCATTTAGCAAATAGCAATTCGCATGCCACAAAGGCCTTGGTGTTACAGTGTAGGTAATATTTGATACTTATATGCATGTGTCACGGGTTCGATCCCGGGCCGCGACCTACCAAAGTCGTTAAGAATGGTACTAGCTGCTCCTCGCTTGGCACTCAGATTTATGGGGTAGAGCTAGGATTGGTCGACCCAGTGTCAGGATAATGTGACTGAGTGTGGTATCATGTAATGTGTCTGGGACATGATACTTCAGTGAGGCAGCACTATAAAAGTGAGCATTGAGCTCCCTGTCGCAACCAGACACCGTCGTGATATGACTGAAAAATTGTTGAAAGCGACGTTAAACCTGAATTCACACACACACTAATATACATGTGGTATCCCATTTTAGACAGGAGCTCCCAAAGGGAACGATGTAGGCCAAGATCAGACGTCTGATCAGGTCCTTCACTGTTTGCTAAATTTACAACTATTCTAAATATAACCTGGCACGTGAGCTTCTGCTATATATAGTGGTCAATATTTTTTCAGCTGAAAATCGGTTAACCATTGTTCTGCTGAATATTCATATATGTCACACGCACTACCGATTAACAACCAATCAGATTACTTGATGCAAATTATTGCAATACATTCACAATCTGAATGGCAAACAATGTAGATCCTGATCAGATGGCTTCGTCAGAAGCCATCTGATCTGGATCTACATTGTTTCAAAGATAAGGCATATCCGGGATCAGCAGGACAAGGGTTAAAATACAGAGACACTGATTAGTTTAGACAAAACGTTGTGTCGTGTTTTAGGTGACAGTCATTCAGATACGCTTATTTTTATGTTAAAAACATAAAAAGGGCATTTTTACCTTTTTGAGCGGATACTAAAAAAAATCATCGAGTGTTCTGAAAACCTGTGAATTTTCACGAGTGCGAAGAACGAGTGAAACTGCTGATGTTTTCAGCACACGAGATGAAATATTTCTGTATTCGTCAAAAGAATGTTAATTTTCTTTTTATATGTTTATTGATCGTAAACAAAAAAGTAGTCCCGGCTCGCTACAGTCAAACAATGTAAATGAATAAGATGATACTAGTCATTAGTGAAATGAGGCGATATTATTTCACAGGTGTTTGAGAATATTTATATTTGTTTCAGATATTCATTGGTTTTACTGCTTAGTATACGAGATTCACTTATGTCGCCTCCTTTGTGACCAAGTCTGATAGCTAGCCCTTTGTACCAAATGGAATCCTCTTCCTTATATATACATGTAGCACAAGTCCATTTCGAACTTTAGTGGTGTCAGGTTGTGTTTTCTTCAAAATCTATTTGGAAACTTGCTGAACGTTTTGCAAACAGTGTAGGCCCTGATCAGACGCCGTGTTCTGCGGCGTCTGATCTGGTCCTGCACTGTTTGTCAATTACACGTTTTGGGGTATCTGGTACTATATGGGTTAACTTTAGTCCGTGAAATGAACACCCCTCTAACTCCGACTTTAGAGAAAACGGTGTTTAAGTGTTATTCATTATGAAAATGTCCTTGAAATGAACACCCCCTTACACCCCACTTTATATAGAGAAAACTGGGGTTAAGGGGGGTATACATTATTTTCCTTATTTGTGCTCATAGACATAGGTTGTGGGTACTCGTTAGAACCGCCTCAATGAGGCGGTTCTAACGAGCACATACAACCTATGTTTGCAGTATAAATAATAAAAATATCTCAGATTTTCGTCAGAAAGGTAGCCATTTTGGAGATGTGAAAAAATCCACTATGTCGCACGGGTGTGTTTTCGAAATGTTGTACATGTACTCGTTACACCTGATTGAAGCGCTTATAAAGAGCACCGGAACTACAATTGTTTGTTTTTAGGTTTAACGTCCCCGTCAACACTGTATAGGTCATTTTGGAGACGTTGCTTCCAATGTTGTGGGACTTTCACCCGGCATTGAGATGAAATGACATCTCTGTCCTGATGCCCAATGAAACCAATAGGGTTTATAAGCATGGGCGGACCGACTCGCACCGCTTTGCCTGGGCAGACTTAGATCCTCTAAGCAGTTTAGCAGTACTCGTGTGTGGTCGATTTCTGCTCTGCGTAGAAGCATCATGTAGCCCATCTACTTCTTCAAGCCCCAATTATTGGTGGGGGCGGTCACCGGAACTAAATATATTTAGACTAAACATAAGAGAAGCCTCAGTGGTGCAGCGGTTACGCTACTCGCCTTGTAAATCAGGGATCGCAGGCTAGATCCTGGGCTTCTCCAGACTTTCGGATGGGTCTTTAGACCGATGTCCCGTCTCCGCATGACCTTAGCTGTAGATGGGACGTAAAACTCAAACACACGCTCAGACTAGACATACGAAAACATTTAAACATTTTCACCTGAAAACACAGGAGGCACTATTTAACCGGTGGGTGTGTAATCGTAAAGAAGATTTTTTTCCCCTTACTTTAACCCTTTCTGTACCAAATGGAATCTTCCTCCTTATATAAGAGAGGAGTCCATTTCAAAATTAAGGGGTGTCAGGTTGTGTTTTCCTCAAAATTTATTTGGAATAGCAAACAGTGGAGGCCCTGATCAGACGCCGCGTTCTGCGGCGTCTGATCTGGGCCTGCAATGTTTGCCACGGTACCCGTTTAGGGGTTTCCAGTCTGAAATGGGTTATAGGATTCCCATTCCAATGAAACAATGATAAGGTTATAATAACATGGCGGTTTCCCAGTTAGCAAAGATTGCCGGGCCAGTGTCGGGCTGCGTGGCAACGTCTTATCGCTATCGGCCCGACATTCGCCCGCTGTTTTGTGCTGACGGACTCTAAGGTCAGGTCTCACCTGTAGACGTCCGTCAAATCAATGTGCCCGGAACTCGTCACCCACCCTGTCTACATGTACGTATAAAGAAAGTCCTTCTTAGTCCTATGCCAGGAAGAACGGGTGATAACACACGCGCGATCGCGCTCACGCACAAACACACCAAACGTAGAGAGAGAGAGAGAGAGAGAGAGAGAGAGAGAGAGAGAGAGAGAGAGAGAGAGAGAGAGAGAGAGAGAGAGCATTAAAGTCTATACGGCCCCCGCCAATCGGGGTTTGAAGAAATATATGGGCTGCATGATGTTAAACCGACCCGCACACGAGTACTGGTAAACCGCTTAGAGGATCTAAGCCTGTCCAGGCAAAGCGGTGTGAGTCGGCCCGTCCCTGCTTATAAACCATATTGATTTCATTGGGCGGCAGGGCTTGAGGTGTCATTTCATCTCATTATTGGGTAAAAGTCCCACAAAATTAGAAGTAACGTCTCCAAAACGACCTTTACAGTGTGACGGGGACGTTAAACCTCAAATCAAACAAACAAAAACTCTACTAGCATAGTGTTTATATTTACCCGCCTATCCTGTTTTCATTCTGGATGACGATCCCGAGTTATCTTCCCGTTTCCTTTCACGTCAATATTCATTATTTGAACCTTTAGTTTTTCAAAGAAGTCACGAGATATGTAAATGTTTATTTTCAGCTGGGGCGCCTAGAGGAAATAAGGAGTCTTATTTACATCCTGCTTGTAAAACATTACTAAAACACGCCTATACAAATTCATTGCAAATGTTACAGCCGAAAAAGCGAAAATTTTAAGATGAAAAATTTGATATTTTTCTTACTTCTGTTCAAAATATAGATTGTGAGTACTCGTTAGAACCGCCTCATCGAGGCGGTTCTATCGAGTACCCACAATCAATATTTTAGAGCATTTTTTCTTATTTCTGCACAAAATATAGATTGTGAGTACTCGTTAGAACCGCCTCAACGAGGCGTTTCTAACGAGTACCCGCCTCACCGAGGCAGGCGGTTTAAACGAGTACCCGCCTCATCGAGGCGGTTTAAACGAGTACCCACAATCTATATTTTAGAGCAGAAATTTGAAAAAAAAAAAAACATGGTCTACCCCTGTAAACCCCAGTTTTACAATATAAAAGTGGGGTTCAAGGGGGTCAAAATTATATAGGCGTGTTTTCGAGATGTTATAGTTTTGTTTGTTTGTTTGATTTGAGGTTTAACGTCCCCGTCAACACTGTGAAGGTCATTTTGGAGACGTTGCTTCCAATTTTGTGGGGCTTTTACCCGACATTGAGATGAAATGACATCTCAAGCCCTGTCGCCCAATGAAACCAATAGGGTTTATAAGCATGGACGGTCCGCCTCGCTGCGCGGTTGAGATGTTATAGTAAAGTTATGGTTGCAAGCCGTGCAAAAGTATCAAGCAAAACTGGGCATCCATTGTTAAGGTGAATTGGAACACCTGACAGATTTTCCACCATATTTCAAAGGGAGACAACTTTCGAGACTTCCTGTTCGCTTTTCTATAAGCCTCGTCCCACTTAACAAGAGCGAGTAAGTGTTTGAGTTTTACGTCCCACCAACAGCTAAGGTCATACGGAGACGGGATCTCGATTTAAAGACTCATCTGTAAGTCTGGAGAAGCCCGGGATCGATCCTTCGACCCCTGGTTTACAAAGCGAGTAGCGTAATCACTACACCATGGAGGCGTCTCACTTAACAAGAGGTCTACTCTTAAAGGAAAGAATTTGCTCCTTAGGAGCAAATTCTTTCCGTTACGAGCTGACCCATAATTACATGGGAGACAAAAATACTTTTGTAGGAGTTGCCTCTCCTGAAGGTTTTCCCATTCCCCTTTAACGATTTAGCCAGTTAGGAATTGACTGAGGTTGGGTAGGTAATATAACGACTTTTTGCACACTTTCAAAACTAATCTTATAAAAAAATCTATCCAAGACTGGAATGCAAGACATGAAAACTCTTTTGTTGTTGTTGTTGCGGTTGTTATTTTACGTTCAAGGCTTTCAAGATTATTTCGCTGATTTCCTGTCGATACTTAATCAGAGACGGCCAAAAACAGGAGTACCCGGAGAAAAAACACATGACCTTCCCTTGTCTAACTTGACGTCTCGCATGCTCAAACCCATCATGATAAACGTATCAGCGTTCTTATCCATTAGGTCATGAAGGCCCGTCGAAAACTAGAGCGAGATTTAAACTTAAATCATCATAGATTCATAACAGTACGGATCCAAGGCATGTCAAGCGTAGATTTTTAAAAAATAAATTTCTCGTGTTTCGGTTCGATGTAGTCCCAACTGGCAGTAGATTTGGATACCGTCCAACTGTAATTATATCATTTTATATGACGTAGAACTTTACCCAGCAGGCACACGTCGCTATGGCAACGTCAAATCAACGTCGGTGCAACGTCATGACGTTGCACCGACGTAGATGTGACGTTGCATAAACGTGATGACGTTGAACCAACGTTGATTTGACGTCATAATTACGCAATAGGCCTGCTGGGTACAGTTTGTAAATTAAGGGTATCTTAACAGAGTCTCGATGCAGAGATGGTAAATACCGCTAGGCAACAGACCATGTAGGGTTCATAACGTACTCGAAGATGAGTACCACTTCATTTGGGCATGGTCTGTTTAAAATATAAATTCTCTCCCTTCCGCTGATTCAAGAAGGGCAGTTGTCTGTTTCTGGCGAAAGAATGTGCACTGTACTGGTTAACCGCTTACGTATAAGCCTGCCCAGGAAAGTGTTGATAGGTAAACTGACCGGCTCAAAAATGACCTTAATAGTGTTGACTGGGTCGTAAAACTCCAATACAAACAAACAAACTGTTTAAAATATATATTAAACTATACTACTGACAGAGGCCGAAAATACCGAAAATCCTACAGAAAACAGATTTTACTATTACAAATCTAAGCGACTGTACCGAAAAAGCTTTCAAAATGTATAGCTTTTCAGAATATAGTTTGACTGTTTAGAATAGAGAAAAAATAATGCATATATGTGGATTTGCTATACACATCACGAAAACAGGAATATATAATTTTGACCCCCTCTAACTCCACTTTTTTATAGCAAAACAGAGATATTTTGGATACTAGTTGTACGTCCTATTTCGAAGGTTCTTTGCTCTCGAAACACCTGACAAATGCATGTTATTAGCATGCAGTGGTGATATGTCACGCAATATCGTGGTATGGATACCCCTCTATCCTCCATTTTAAACAGATAAAATAGGGGTTTACGGGGATATACATTAGTTTTCTTAATTCTGTTCTTAGCGATATGTTGTGAGTTAAAACTGTTCCTCTGCAATAAATAAGGTGGCATCCACCTATCTTTGGAAACAGTGTAGATCCAGATCAGATGGCTTCTGAAGAAGCCATCTGATCAAGATCTACCCTGTTTGACATTAAGTTTATGGCTTTGTAAGAATAAATTACATCAAGTAATCTGATTGGTTCAAAGTCAGAAATGGGTGTGGTTAAAATGAATATTCAGCAAGAGAAGGGTTAAAACTAGACGAATACCTAAACCTTTAAATTGGAGGCCCAAGTGGACCAGAATCATTCACCTGGATGAGGCTGAATATATGTTACACTGTGTCTTGGTGGTCATTTTGTCTAACAGATCACATTGCCCTTAGCAAGTCTGAATCAGCATGTTATCTGCATGCTTCTGATTAAGTTTCTGAACAGCTTAGTCTGATTTAGGATTCAGGAAGAGGTGATGTTGATGCAGAGTGGAAGTGTATAGTTTGGCAGGTCATAGCTAATATTTGCTCCTGCCTTTGACATGTTAAGTTATTAAAACATAAAACAGGTTAACAAGTCATGTTAATACAACTATACCACAAACAAATCTTTGGTGTATATGGCTGCTTGTAAATAAGCCGCAATACCGAATCTTCTTGTGGACTCAGCGAGTTTTACATATACTGACAACACCCGAGCTGCCCCTCCCTGTAAATCTTACATGCAATAACTATACAGATCTTGGATATCGGAATGCAACAATTTTAGCAATACTGAATCTCTATGCCACCCATATGCCTCCCACCAATATCAGTTCAATGCAACTGACCATTCTGTAGCAGATGTGGTATATAGAGGATCTTACATGAGTGCTCATGTATTATTGAATTTATTAAACGAGTTGAGGAAAAGGGATAAAATGCGAGGCTTTGCCGAGCATTTTATCCCTTTTTCTCAACGAGTTTCATAAATTCAATAATACATGAGCACGAATGCAAGATTCTATTTATCATATGACATTAAAAGCGTATTTTATTCAAGATTGTTTACAAAAATGTCAACATTCCGCCGTTAGTAAACGCGACGTCATTAAGGACGACGTACATGTAACGCTACGGGACGTATCTAGCTAATTTGCATATTTAATCCACTAGTGGATTATCGAAAATAATACATGACGTTATTACACTCTCAGACGCGACGTCATATGATAAAAAGATTTTCAAGATGGCCAACATGGCAGCCACCAGGATGACACTAAGAAGTCTGAATCTTCATGTCACCCCAATGCCTTCAATCAAGTTTCGGCTCATTTCAACTTGATGTTGTTTGAACATTTTCGAGATGGCCAACATGGAAGCCATCTTAGATAACAGAAGAGAGAAAAATAAGCATTTCTGAATCTCCATGTTGCCCCAATGCCTCCAATCAATTTTGAGCTCCACCCGACTTTTGTTTCTGGAGATGAAGTTTGAAAAATTTCAAGAGGCCATCTTTTATATCGGAATGGAACAATTTTAGCAAATCCGAATTTCCATGTCGCCCCAATGCCTCCCATCAAGATTCACCTTGATCTGACCTCTAGTTCGGGAGCAGATGTCTTTTGAAGTTTTTCAAGATGGTCTCCGTGTGCAGCCATCTTGCATCACGTGAACAAGTCCGTGAAATAAAGACCCCCTTAAACCCCACTTTATATAGAGAAAACTGGGGTTTAGGGGGTAAACATTATTTTCCTTATTTATGCTTCTAGATATAGGTCGTGGGTACTCGTAAGACGGCCCCTGCCAATAGGGGCTTGCAGAAATATATGGGCTGCATGATGCTTCCACGCAGAGCTGAATCCGGCCCGCACACTAGTACTGGTAAACCGCTTAGAGGATCTAAGCCTGTCCAGGAACCGCGGTGCGAGGCGGACCGTCCATGCTAATAAACCATATGTGTTTCATTGGGCGACAGGGCTTGAGATGTCATTTCATCTCAATGTCGGGTAAAAATCCCACAAAATTGGAAGCATTGTCTCCAAAATGACCTTTACAGTGTTGACGGGGACGTTAAACCTCAAATCAATCAAACAAGTACTCGTTAGAACCACCTCAACGAGGCGGTTCTAACGAGCACCCGAAACCTATGTTTGGAGTGTAAATAAGAAACATACTACAAATTTTCATCAGACAAAATACCTTTTTTGAGGTTTGAAAAAAGCTCTATATCACACAGATATGTTATCGAAATGGAATATCGGCACAGAACAATTTTAGTAAATCTGAATTTCCATGTCGCCCCAATGCCTCCCATCAAGATTCAGCTTTATTTAACCCTTTGTCCGGGAAGGGATGTCATTTGAAGAATTTAAGGATGGCCGCCTATGGGCCATCTTGGATATCGGAACAGAATAATTTTAGAAAATCTGAATCGCCATTTCACCCCGATGCCTTCCATGAAGTTTTAACTTGATGCAACCTCTGCTTTGGCAGGATATGTCTTTTGTAAAATTTTAAGATGGCCCTCATGACGACCATCTAGGATATCGGAATAGGATGATTTTTAGCCTCAAATCAAGTTTCAGCTTGATCAGACCTCTGGTTTTGGAGATGTCATTTAAAGAATTTCAAGATGGCAGCCATGTCGGCCTTCTTGGTTATCGCAACGGAACAATTGTAGCAAATCTAACTACCAATGTCATCCTGATGACTCCCATTAAGTTTCAGCTCAATTGAACCTTGGTTTGGGAGGAGATGCCGTTTGAATAATTTCAAGATGGCCGCCATGGCGGCCATCATGGATAGCGGAACAGAACGATTTTAACAAATCTGAATTTCCATGTCACTCCGATACCTCCCAACAAATTTCAGCTCAATTCGACTTTTGGTTCGGGAGGAGATGTCGTTTGAAGACTTTCAAGACTTTCGGAGTCTAACTGTTGGTTTTCTTTTGCGCCAGCATTTCAGTGGTTTCTTGCTGTCGAGTCCTCACCGTTGTCTCACCTCTGTGGTTCTTTGATTATTTGTGTTCACGGAGATGTTGCACTGATGAGTTAGGAGGCCTTCATGCGGACTAAACAAATTATTTGTCTAAATCACGACGGAAGTAAGGGCGAGGATTGTGGCCACGTAAAATCGATTTAAGCCCCTAGTGGAAATCTTTCCACTGACCGTTCCAAGGCGGTTCTTCTGTGGCGATTTATTTATGTTGTTGTGTGTTACTTACTGCGTGTATCACTTGTGTCTTTTTATTTTGGATGGCCATATGGCCATTTTGTGGGAAAGTAACTGTCCTTATGGCCTTCCTTTGTTTAGGTTTCCATTATGGTCTGGTCGCTTAATGTTTGTGTTTCTTTCACTTTGGTGTCTTTGGTGGGTGGAGTAAGTTAATTGTATCGATTCCTGATCTTTGTTTTACTTCTACTTTTCAAGATGACCGCTGACCGCCATGGTGACAATGTTGATATCGAAACGGAACGGATTTAGGAAATCTGAATCTCCATGTCGCCCCGATGCCTCCCACCAAGTTTCAGCTCATTTCGACCTTTAGTTCAGGAGGAGAATTTCCAGAAGGCGGCAATGGCGGCCATCTTGGATATCGGAACGGAACAATTTTTAGCAAATCTGAAACTCTATGTCACCCCAATCCTCTCATCAAGTTTGATCAACTTGATATCAAAAGACACGAACCTGGTATTCTCTATTTATTGGCTTTGTGTCGTTGGTTCATGTTTAGTCTGATGATTTTTTTGTGTGCCTCCATATCGCTTACTTTCTTTAGGTGACTTGATAAGGCTGCTTTCTTTGATTGTGGTCTATCCTGATTGGTCTTTTTGTTTCTAGTTTGAAAGGAAAGTTGTTTCTGTGATATCAAAAATAGTTCTGCTCCAGTGAACAAACTGGGTGCTAGAGCTAAAATAAACTGTCTTTAAATGCTAATCGTCCTGTCGTCCCATAAGACCAAGAAGGTGATATGTGCCTTATATGTTTCTTTTGCATTTTAGCACCTTCTCGCACTCATGGGACGCTTTATCTTCGGTCCAATCTAATTCAAACTTTGCAGGACAGTTCGTTTAAGTGTCTTCTTTCAAAATAGTTTTGCTGCAATGAATAGCATGGATAACTGGCTAATAAGTAGAAAATTATTTAAATGACAGCTTTCCTAACCCTAATGCCAACCATCACGAAAACACACCTATTTAATTCTTACCCCACTGAACCCCATTTTATATAGTAAAACTAGGGTTTACAGGGGTAAACCTTATCATATCACAATTTTTCATCTTACAAGTTTTGTGTTTTTTTTCGGCAGTAAAGTGTAAAGGCGTGTATTCGTAAAGATCATTCAACCATCACAAGAATGTTGCCTAGGTGACCTGCTACCAAACTAACTAAAATAGTTCTGCTACATAGAATAAGATGGTGTGAGTTCTGAATACAGAAATGCCAAGTCGGTGATACACATGTCATCACACATCTTGAAGTCAGGTGAGCAAATCAGGATGTTTAAACTTTGTCTAATTGTTTCGGTAAGACATGGAAGTTACAGAACTATTTTCTGGTTCAACTCACTGAGCCAGGAAATTTGTTATTTTCCAAGAAATCCCATTTTCTGCAGTTCTGGGCGTTGCAAGAGCCTTATTTATTGGGCCCCGTTAAGCGATTTTTGGTACTTATCGTCTATGCGAGCAGCGAAGGTTCAGGCGAGCCTGCGCATCCGCTCAGTCTCGCCAGAACCTTCGCTGCTCGCTCATACAAGCAGTGAATCAAGAGGAACCTTCAGACAAAAGGCCATATCCCTGGCCCCTCTGAATGGCTTGGCATGCGCAGTTAAAATTTGTTATGACGGAATGCTCGAAGACACAAATTCGCTTGGCGGGGCTAAATTGATAGCTTGGTATTTGTAAGCCCGACCCCAGTGAAATTCTTTTCACTGACCGTTCCAAGGTGGTTCTTCTGTTGCAGTTTATTTGTGTTATAGTTCCTCTTTGAATGTATGTATCGCTTATATCTTTTTGTTTTGGATGTGGGCATTTTCATTGGAGGCTATATATTTCATGTTTGTGTTACTTGACCTTTGGGATCTCGGATAGGAGCTGCTGCTTAACCCTTTTTGTACAAGATGGAATCTTCCTCCTTATATATAGCTGGAGTCCATTTCAAAATATAGGGGTGTCATGTTGTGTTTTCTTCAAAATTGATTAGGAAAATGACTGAACTTTTAGCAAATAGTGGAGGCCCTGATTAGACGCCGCGTTCTGTGGCGTCTGATCTGGGCCTGCACTGTTTGTCAAGCACCCCTTTAGGGGTTTCCGGTACTAAATGGGTTAATTGTATCGATTCCTGATCATTACCTCCATTTCTATTTAAGGGTTAACCGAAACTGTATAAGTCTTCGTTCTGGATATTTTCTAAGCTTGCATTAAAAAAAAAAAAAAAAAAAAAAAAAAACAGTCGATACACCATTGGTTTAAGTCCTTTGATTTACTAAGCAAAGGTTAGTGTACGTTTTTTAAATCGTCCCCGTTAATAATCGGGAGGGAACAAAGTGAAGATTAAAAAGCTACATAATAAAAAAAAAGATGCATTATCCTACAGATCACTCTGGTTCTAAACTGTTGAACAAAATAGAGGACATGAACGAAAAAATCTGAAAAAAAAAAAAAAACATAACATAATTCAAAACTAAAGTATATATATTTTTTTAGGTGGGGGAGGGGGGGGGGGGGGGGGGGGGAAAGCGGGAAAGGGAAAGGGTGTCATTTTATGGAATTCTTTCAGTTTCCTGTCTCTCCAAAACCTGATACAATCTTACTCCAGTCCAAAATTGGCTTGATTTGAACATGATTTGAATGTTGAATCTAGTTGCATATTTTCTGAGCTCAGGCATGGAAAGGTCAGTTTGTTAATACTCTGTATTTTCCACTGATTTTTACCTGAAGCACAGATTGGCAGTTTCTTATTACGATAACACACCCATAGTGCATTTTTCTCATCTCCAAAATGGCTAATTTTCTGATGAAAATCCGCGATATTTTTCTTATAAATACTGCAAACATAGGTCGTGTGTGCTCGTTAGAACCGCCTCATTGAGGCGGTTCTAACGAGTACCCACAACCTATGTCTTGGAGTAAAAATAAGAAAAATAATGTATACCCCCGTAAACCCCAGTTTTCTCTATATAATGTGGGGTATAGGGGGGTCTTCATTTCACGGACTTGTTCACGTGATGTATTTATTTATTTATTTATTTATTATTATTATTATTATTATATTATTTTTGTGTTTTTCTTTTATTTATTTATTTATTATTATTATTATTATTATTATTATTATTATTATATTTATTAATTTTCTTTTTTTCTTTTATTTATTTATTTTTTGCGTGTGACAATTAGGATTTTTTTTTTATTAAAAGTACATGTATGTTGTGGATACTTGTTAGAATGGTCTCATTTTGTTGGCTCTAACAAATATCATATGAAATGAAAAGAGGAAATACTTCTTTTTGGTTTGGTCGCCATGAGGCGGGCAAACCGGGTATAATGACCAGATTGTAGCTGTTCCATGGAGGGGCACGTGACGCGATCAACCAATCAGCTTAAACGATGATGCAATACTATAACAGCCTGTCTGAATAGCGAAACAGACCGAAAAGCAAGCGTTTCAACTCCAATTAAGGGAAATGGATACACCTGGCAGGTGTGGCAGTTAGTCTACCAGTTTTACCGTATTTCGAAACACACCTATTCAAATACATTGCCATTTTTTGGCCAAAGAAAAAGAAATTTTAAAAAGAAAAATTGGAATATTTCCTTTTTTGCTCAAAACAGATTGCGGGGAGTCGACAGAAACGCCTCGACGAGGCGATTCTATCGAGTACCCACAATCCAGTGTCTCAGAGCATGAATACGGAAATTAATGTATACCCCTGCAAACCCGAGCTTTACTATATAAAAGTGTAGATTATATGTCCTTTGGGATCATTGATTCCATTGTGGAATTTTGACAATATCTGAGGGTAACTGATGGGGCCTAATTGGCCGAAACTAGCTAGTCTGGCCCAGAAAACATGTACACTCCATATTTTTCAGTTCTATGCTGTATTCCTTGCTTCCAAAGGATAACCCTTTTATAGAACACATACTGTAAATGGCCAATTAATTCGAACAGTAAAAAAAATAAATACTGATCCGGGTGTTGGAATTATTAGAAAATATCAGATTGGAAATTTATCAGTGTTAGAACTGTTTGATCTGAAAGAATTCCATACATTGGATCAGGCTGTGTTCAATATTTTATACAACTACGTTTTTTCCCCGTGGCCCTGTCAATCCGCACGTGATTAGAAGTTATAAATATCACTTATGCAGTGCAGAAAAGTTTGATTGCGCTGCGTACCAACGCAGCGCCATTTGTAATGAGTTTGAGACACGGACTATGTAATCATGAAACTTGACTTTTCAATGATGTAAGCGAATTGTCAGTTACAGAAGTTCGCGTTATTGATAAAATTAAAACACTTTTTTAACAATTGTAATTTGCTACTACATCCAATTATACATTTGAAATCTGACTTTTTGCCATTCGAATTTTATTTTTGATACATTCTGGATTTTTAATAACGAACTATGTTTTTTGTTTTAATCATCGAAAGGGTATTCGGTTTTGATTATTATTTTATTTTCAGTCAGTACAGTCCTGAATATACTCCTGATATTTCATTGTTGAATTATCCCAAAATTAAAATTCATTGTTTGAAATGGATGACAGAAGTCTATGTGTGTTTAAAATAGATGACAGTGCTTCTACACAGAATGGTACAATCTATAGTTTAAACGTATCCCTTTCGATTCCAATGATTGTTTACTGCGCAATATTTAAGACTGTTACTACAGCAAAGGTTAACCCTTTCAACCCTGAAGCCCGGCACAGATACTAATGCAAACATGTAGATCCTGATGAGATGGCGCATAATGAGCCACCTTATAGGGATATATAACTTGTTATCCTGATGACTCTTTTAAGCTAGATACTATATAAAGTAGAATGGACGTGCCCAAAGTCAGTGATGGTAGAGGCCACGCCGATAACGCAGGGGTGGAAGGGTTGAAGGGTAAATAAATCAAAGCACTGACAGCACTGATAGGTCGAGAATCTCTTAGTGTAGATTGAAAAAAAATGGCCCTGAAGGGGAATTTGAACTGTTTCGTTTAACCCTTTACCCTAAGCAAACAGTGTAGACCCTGAACAGACACCGCGTTCTGATTATGGGTATACACTGTTTGCAAAACCAAACACATGATTGCAGTCCAATTCTACAGATAATTCTCTTAGATGTAAATAACGCGCCTTTTTTTATTTTTTATTTGAGGTTTAACGTCCCCGTCAACACTGTAAAGGTCATGTTGGAGACGTTGCTTCCAATTTTGTGGGATTTGTACCCGACACTGAGATGAAATAACATCTCAAGCCATGTCGACCAATGAAACCAATAGGGTTTATAAGCATGGACTGTCCGACTTGCACTGCTTTACATGGGCAGGCTTAGTTCCTCTAAGCGATTTACCACTGAGTCCTCGTGTGGGGTCGGATTTCAGCTTTGCGTGGTAGCATCATGCAGCCCATCTATTTTTTCAAGCCCCGATGGACGGGGGCCGCCCGACATTGAGATGAAAAGACAACGCAAGCCCTGCCGCCCAATGAAACCAATAGGGTTTATAAGCATGGACGTGCCGACTCGCACCGCCTTGCCTGGGCAGGCTTATATCCTCTTAGCGGTTTACCAGTACTCGTGTGCGGGTCGGTTTCAGCTCTGCGTGGAAGCATCATGCCGTCCATCTATTTCTTCAAGCCCCGATGCGCGGGGGCGTTTTTTGTTTTTTGTTGTTTTTTTTTTGTAAATGATCCTTACCTTGATTTCCTAAAAAAACACGCCTATATAATTTTGACCCCCTTAAACCCCACTTTTATATAGTGAAACTGGAGTTAACGGTGATACCCATTATTTTTTCTTATTTCTGATTAAAAATAGCTTGTAGATGCCCGTTAGAACCGCCGGGCCGAGGCGGTTCTAACGAGTAATCACAATCTATATTTTGAACAGAAATATGATAAATATCAGATTTTCTTCTATCTGAAAGTTTTTTTTTTGACGGTAAAATTTTCAATGTAATTGAATAGGTGTTCTTTGGTAAAGAGTGATAGTCACGTGAGCGCAACGTTGAAAGTTGCTTTGTAACTTTGTTCGGTTGGCAAACAATCGACCCAAAAAGTGTTTTTTGTGTGGGTCTGGGAGGGGTGGAATTAACAGTGATTTCCGACAGTGTTGGTTACTTCCCATCAGGCACATGACGTAATTGTGACGTCACATCAACGTAGGTGCTACGTCATGACTTTAATGCAACGTCACATCTACGTCGGTGCAACGTCGTGACATTGCACCGACGTTGAGTTGACGTTGCCCTTGCGACGTGTGCCTGCTGAGTTTTTGATATTCTCATACTGATTTTAAACTACGCTATTTAAAACATTCATTATGCAATGAAAAATTGGACTGAAAATTTAAGTAGAACAATTATTTTTCTTTCATCCAATGTTAAATTTGAGAAAATCAAAAACAAACAAATTGGGTCATTTTGAGGTTGTTTTAATTTTTTCGGGATTTTCGGAGCTGGAAAAATGCCAGTACAGGTAAAGTCCCTTGATTTGACATGAGGCATGATGATCCCAATTGTCCCGTATGTACAAAGAATCTTTCTTCCGTCGGACCATTAGGGAGTGGAATGCTCTTTCCGATTCGATCATTTCCACAGTTGAAAGTGCTGATAATACTGAAGCTAATTTTGCCACTTTCGTGAGAGCCAGGAATAACTTCACAGGTCCTGATCTTTGAATGGCATTTGACGTATTCTCAGTAATAATTCCGAATGCTGATTCTGGTATGTGACTCTACCGATGGAGAAGAACCAGCATTTCCTAGGGTCATCCCAGAAGGCAAATATAGAGTCACTCACCTCAGCGTGCATAGGACACTTAAGTGTTTTTCACACGGTGCATCGTGACATTGACATTTGACCCTTGACCTCGAAAATCTATAGTGTTCATCATCGCTCCACGGGAAACATTTGTGGAATGTTTGATACCTTTATGATGATAGCTTTGCCTTTTATCCTGTTCACAATGTTTTCAATGTCAAGTCCATTGTTAACTTGGCATTTGACCCTTGACCTTGAAAATCAATAGGATTACTCTCTCTCCAGGGGAACATTTATGGAAGGTATGATGCTTCTCCGATGATGGCATTGTCTTTAATCCTGTTCACAAGTTTCCGACACACGGATACCCACACAAACACCCACACACGGACGTATGATATCGATCAGGGGATAATAACGAACAATCATGTAATGTGTCATTGACTGGTGACAGATAGATCTCAAAGCTATAATTCTGAAGTCATTCAAAACTCCCTAAAGTATTCTGTTGCTTATTTGCGGCGAAATGCTCTTTATGACCTGCTCGCGATGTTTCATACTCTTTTTCCACCTTCTCTGTTTATGATTTGTACTGCCCGCAATTGGGAATGGCCTTAGAATAATAAATAATGAATCAGTAAGAAAAGGCTCATTCTCATGTATTAGGTCAAATCCTTTAAAGACATGCACAATTATGAAATCTTTTAATGAAATTAAAGGTAAACTAGATCGCGCAGTCGATGGTATACCATCGCAAATACCCGCTTTTTTCTATGAACAACACTAATGTATTAGCTAGCCAAAACTACATATAAGTTAAAAAAAAGTTGCAATTAACATTCTAACTGATAAGCAAAGTTTCAGGAGTGTAACTCTTATAGTTTAGAAGATATGGCAAAATCATACTTTTTACCTTTGACCTTGGGATCATGTTGAGGTCCACCAAAATTAACCCAATTTATCCTATATTCCAACGGCCATCCAATATCCAAGTTTCAGAAGTGTAACACCAATAGTTTAGAAGATATGACAGTCATACTTTTTAACATTTGACCTTGAGGTCATGTTGAGGTCGAGGTCACACCAAAAGTATCCCAATTTATTCTATATTCAAAGGGCCATCCAATAACCAAAGTTTCAGAAGTGTAACTCCGATAGTTTAGCAGATATGACAAAGTCATACTTTTTTACCTTTGACCTTGGGGTCATGTTGGGGTCAAGGTCACACCAAAAGGAGCCCGATTTATTCTATATTCCAAGGTTCATTCAATAACCAAAGTTCCAGAAGTGTAACAGTGTCTTCCAGAAGATGGCAAAATCATACTTTTTGACCTTTGACCTTGGGGTCATGTTGAGAACGAGGTCACATCAAAAGTAGCCCAATATATTCTATATTCCAAGGGCCGTCCAATAACCAAATTTTCAGAAGTGTAACTCCGATAGTTTAGAAGATATGACAAAGTCATACTTTTTTACCTTTGACCTTGGGGTCATGTTGAGGTCCAGGTCACACCAAAAGGAGCCCAATTTATTCTATATTCCAAGGTTCATTCAATAACCAAAGTTCCAGAAGTGTAACTCCAATAGTTTAGAAGATATGGCAAAATAATACTTTTTGACCTTTGACCTTGGGGCCATGTTGACGTCAAGGTCACGCCAAAAGTAGCCCAGTGCCATCTACATTCCATTTATTATCCACAGGCAAAGTTTGAAAAATGTATCTTAACCGGTTTCAGAGGAGATCCATTCCATAGAAGCTCGACGGACGTATGTACACACACATACTTACATACAAACATACATACATACAGACAGACCCCCGGACTGATAGACACTCGACTCTGACACGAAAACAATATACCCGATTTTTCTTCCAAAAAAACGGGTATAAAAAAGTTGTTTTCCGCAGCGCTTCCTCCTTTGCTCCAACATGGAGCAATTTTTTACTTGTCTATAAATAAGTCAGTGTGTGCAGGGGGTCTTTGAATGCGTTACACATTGTCATTAATGACATTTACACCTATTGAACTATCACTATTCCCTTTAAAATGGGCGAGTCAATTTGTGATCTCAGGAATAACAGAAAATGATTTGTTTGGAGCAAATTCTTTTCTTAAGAGTAGCCCATATCTAGGAAAAAGAGGATGCAGCAGACAAAGTCCAGCTACATGTATATATGGGATGGGATTTTGAAACCCGCACGTGCAGCTACCCAGTGGAGCTAGGCGCATAGATACTTCACCCCCCCCCCCCCCCCACCTATATTGTTTAAGCGCATAGTGAAGCCTCAGGCGAGACTGCGCAGCCTTGTTTGTGTATTCTCTGTTTACTAATAAGCAGTCTCAAATCAGCGTGAGCCGGGGGCATGTAACAATTCAATGCCCATCGAAGTTGTCCGGTGAAGACTGATTAGACTGTGCGGATGCAAAACCATCATGTTATTTAGATAAGCAAGTAACAAGAAAAAGAAAATGCGGACATCATACACAAATTTGATCTTCACTTTATGCGCGATGAAACATTTCAAACCTCTTGAACATTGAAGACACAATCCCGATTGCACAACTGTGCAGACTTATCAGTCTTTTCTGTACGCACATGCGCAATAAGTATTTTACTCGAGATAGGAGATCTGAACAGACTGATCCTTGCACTTGGTAGCTTAGGATGTGTTTGTAACGTCGCAAGCAGATTGGGCCGGTCAAATGTACACGCCGTCGTTTTAAGCCGGCGCACGGCGAAAAAAAAAGGTTTCAAACGAAGGACCAGATTAGCCTGCGCATCTAGCCAATGTGGCCATAGTTTTCACCTGTTGTTCTTTGATTAGCACAGAGGCCATGGTAGGCACATACGAACAACGAAGACTATTCAGACTGCATGAATGTGCAGGCTGACCTGAGTCTTCCCACCACACCGAATATGACTTATTTTCTTAATCATGTTCCCCGAAATTACTTCCAATAAAACCTTGTCATCGTGAAATAAATGGGCATCTTCACTTGCTCCTCAGAAAACCAGGCTAGCTGAATTAAACTACCTTTTTGCATGCAACAACCATGAATTTCACTCGCACGTGCTAAAAGACGTTCTGTGGAAAAAGGCGGGAAACTCTCAATTAATATTAAAGGGGCGCTTCTGCTATCAAAGAGGCATTGAATCAATGCCCAAGCACATGGAAAAAGGTTAACACTGTCACACAAATAATAATGAAAGCTGAAGCTACGCTCCAAGTCTGAGAGCAAAGCGAAAACACTTGCATATGCATGGTGATCCAAGCCTTTGTAGGCCACAATGCTACATCACCGACTAGGATCAGCCTGAACATCGATGCAATGTGATCAGTCTTTACTGAACCCTTAAATCTTACGAAGTCACAAGGCTAAGTGAAACCCTTTGCCTTGCATACCGGTTGTGGGTGCGCATGTTCAGTGTTTGCAGGTCGTTGAGAAACCAGCGAAGACACATCTTAGAGTACTCATTCATGCAATCCGATTAGAGTCTTCGCTGATCGCATGAGCCTTATGCAGACGATGGGATTTTCACAACATAAATAAGCGAAACTCCTGTGGCTCATCAAGGATGATCTAAACACTTGCAGCCTGCGTTTCTCGCAGTCTAATCAGTATTCGGTGAGGGTATGAACCTTCCACTACCACAGGGCTATCGAAAGTGAGAGAAGCGAAAACCATTTGCCTTACAGAGTGCATGTTAATCCGAGTCTTTGGAAGTCGCACACATTTCATGCTAAATTTTCTTTTTTTCGTGCGCTAGCTCATATACGACCAGTTCGATGTTGTAATGATAAACTCGGGAACGGTCCGAAATGCTTGTTCTGGATGCATTTTTTGTGTGTTCGAAGTATTAAAAATTCTGATTTCTGAAAAATTTGGGAGTTCGAATTAAATGAGAAAGTTTTCAGCCACAAATTCGAAATAATTTTGGGTGTTCGAACTGCTAGGGTGTTCCAATTAATTGGTCACCTACCGTATTTTACTTCACTACAACTGGTGTGTGGGAATGTGTGGCGGCGGTAAAACGTCTCCCTGCCCTACATCATAGTGTAGATTATATTTTCTTGTCCTTTGGGATTATTGATTCCATTGTGGGATTTGGAAAATATCTTAGGGTCACTGTTGAGGCCTAATTGGCCGAAACTAGCTAGTCTGGCTCAGAAAACATGTGCACACCATATTTTTCAGTTCTGTGGTGTATTCTTTGCTTCCAAAGGATAACCTTTTATAGAACATATTAAAGGGGATCACAATTCTATAGGCATGATTTCGTTATGGAAATACAGTTTTAAGGACCTTATAGTTGCTACTCTGTTGGCTCTGTCCAACTGAAAAAGGGGTCTACTCTAAAAGGGGAAGAATTTGCTTCTCAAGGGGTCTACTCTAAAAGGGGAGAATTTGCTCCCCAGGAGCAAATTCTTTCCTTTAAGAGTATACCATTTAGACATATCCAAAGAGAAAGTACTTTTGCAGGAGTAGCAGTCATTTTCGCAAATTTTACGTCTTGCAATGCCATTATGGAGTAAGTCCATGGGGCCATGGAAACGAAAAACAACAGAACATAACTACTACTACTCACAAAGTGTGGCTGGCTATGGTAGCTCAGTCGGAAGCAGTCTGACTGGCGATAAGGAAGACTCGGGTTCGATACCTACCGGGGTCGGCAACATTCTTTTCTATGATCATCCTCTCCCTTCCGCTGATTCAGGAAGGGCAGGGGTCAGTTTTTGGCGACAGAATGTGCACTGAACTGGTAAACCGCTTATGGATAAGCCTGCTCAGGAAAAGCGTGGATAGGTACACTGACATGCTCAAAAAGACCCAAAATCAGTGTTGACTGGGCCGTTAAATACAAATAAACAAACCTTGCAAAGTTTACTTCACACAGATAGGAACAGATTTATATATTCTGAACAGCTTTCGGTACGCTCTAATAATAAGTATATGTAAATGTTGGAAAGACAGAACGTTATTTTTCCTCATTTATAAAGATCGCTGGGTGTAACGGGCCTCCGTGGCCTAGTGGATAAGAATGCTGACTCTTAATCATTAGGTCTCTCAACGGTGTATGTTTGAGCATGGCTCAGGTCACATAATGAGAAGTTCTGCAACGGAAGGTCTCGGGTACTCTAGTTTTCACTCACCTCCGATTAACGATCGGCTTGATGTGAGTGAAATAATCTTGAAAGGATCGTAAAACCAAACATAAAACGATCGCTGGGTGTGTAAAAACAATGTCATGTCTTTGCTACTAGAATTAACGTCAGTGCCAAGGTCAAGGTTCTAACTCTTCCAAATATATAAAATATTTAGGGAGCGAAACAAAGTCATAACGTTGATGGGTCGCTGTTTATTGTTCTTGAGCCCAGCACAGATAGTAATAGTTTCTTTTCAAAAACATCATGACTACTAAGTGACCTGCCACCAGTTACAGACTGAGTTGTTAAAAGACTTTTTGGCGCATTCGATAGGAGCTATTGTATCTGATAAGCCGAGAGTGGTGTTCTTTATTTCCACTCAATACATGACGTTTTACTAATCAGTTTCTTTTACAATTAAATTGTGATCCAGAAATATATACAAAAGGATAGCAAATTTCAGGTTTTTGCGGAGGTACCGCTCAAAGAAACTGCCGAGGTTTAAGATACAGTCCGATTCGCAGCACTTTGTCTGGGCAGGCTTAGATCTTCCTAGGCGGTTCAGCAATACTTCAAAGTTCGGTCGGTTTAAGCTCAATCAGTCCAATATATTGCCCCAAGGTCTGATCGGCCCCCGTCCATCGAGGATTGAAGAAATAGATTGGGCTGCATGATGCTTCCACGCAGAGCTGATACCGGCCGCACATGAGTAGTAATAAATCGCCTAGAAAGTCTAAGCCTGCCCAGGAAAAGTGGCTCGAGTCGGACGGTTCATGCATTTCAACCATTTAGTTTCATTGGGTGACAGGGCTTGAGAAGGAGTTTTATCTGCCCGTTTTATCTCAGTACTGAGTAAAGTCCCACAACATTTGAAGCAATGTCTCAAAAAGACCCATACAGTGTTTACAGGGAGGTTAACAACAGATGAAATAGATAACCAAGGCCCTACAGAAGGCCTGATGACTTAGGAAAAATCTTTTCATATGCCCTTTTGAAAAACAACAATAACAAAAAAAAAACAAAAAAAAACGGTCGTATTAATTTACGGGGTTGGTGTCCGTCCGTCCGTTCGTAAACTTTTTTCGTTTCCGTATAAGTCCTACTATACCGTTTTCATCCGATCAAGCCTAAATTGTGTATGTAGTAAGGCTAAGATGTGAAGATATGCAACCAAATATTAACAGAGTTATGACCCTTTGAAAAATTCGGTTTACATTTTCGTTTGGTTAAGTTTTGTGCTATACATGTGAAACCATATGTAATTTACATTTAGTTTATACATGTACTTGTCATGGCGTTAAACAATTTACCACAGAATACTCATCACTACCTACCCTTCCTGATACCAAGGTCACAGACTTCGAAATTTTATATACACGTTTTGTATTAAAGTTTATTTTTTTTTTTTGTATTCAAAAAATGCACTAAGTGGGATAATGATATGAGCTGGCTCAAATCAGAATGTAGACTGACAAGACCAAACCTATTGGATGCTTTTTGAAAGCAGCCAACTTGTTTCGATAAAAATCAATATTTTTTCGAATGTGTTGAAAACATATTTTATCGATTGTGTTGGAATGGCCAGAACTTTTCACGAGTGCGAAACGTTTTACGAACAGCCTTTCAAATACAGAAGATCGCCAAAGTCATGGATAAAATAACATCACGTGAACAAGTCCGTGAAATGAACACCCCCTTACACCCCACTTTGTATAGAGAAAACTGGGGTTTACGGGGGTAAACATTAGTTTTCTTATTTTTACTCCAAGACATAGGTTGTGGGTACTCGTTAGAACCGCCTCAACGAGGCGGTTCTAACGAGCACCCACAACCTATGTTTGCGGTATAAGTAAGAAAAATTATCATGGATTTTCATCTGAAAAGTAGCCATTTTGGAGGTGTGAAAAAATGCACTATGTCTTACGGGTGTGTTATCGTAATGAAAAGAAAACTAACTTTTTCGATAAAAACCAAACTTTTATTTAATGTTTTATTTATTTAATGATGATTGCCAACAACCCGAAGGCCACTGGTGGGACTCCTCGGTATACCAAAAATATTTCATCTGGTATGTTGAAAACATCAGAGTTTTCACTCGTACTTCGCACTCGCGAAAATTCTGATGTCTTCAACACACTAGATGGAATCTTTTCGGTAATCATCTGAAAAGAGGAAATATCCTCTATATTATTAACTTATCCTTGTTGTTGCATTAAATACAAAAGTCAACTTGCATTGTGAGTACATGTAACTAATGACTGTACTTCCGTGTTAAACCCTACGGATAAAATGTCTACACCCATGGGCGTAGATAATAAAATCATTAAAAAATAATCTCTTCAACCATTGCTACAAGCGCTTAAAGGGTTTGCACACATATCTGAAAATGTTTTCTACTACGTTTGGGATTGGCACCTTTAGGGCATCACGTGATCAAGTCCGTGAAATGAACACCCCCTAAACCCCTCTTTATATAGAGAAAACTGGGGTTTACGGGGGTAAACATCATTTTCCTTATTTCTACTCCAAGACATAGGTTGTGGGTACTCGTTAGAACCGCCTCAATGAGGCGGTTCTAACGAGCACCCAAAACCTATGTTTTGAGTATAAATAAGAAAAATATCGCAAATTTTCATCATAAGCATACTTTTTTTGAGGTATGAAAAAAATACACTATATCACACGTATGTGTTATCGTAATGGTTTGTCATCTGCTCCTTTTGAAATTATCACTTTTAAGGTTTGTAAACTGTTGCTCCTTGGATTGGCACTTTGATTACACGAGCCGCATTATCACCATGATTCGTCCGGAGATCTGTTGTTCGTAAGCGAAAATTTTCACCGCGTATATTTTAACATTTTTGGTATACTGTAAGATACCGAAATATACTAGAAAAGAATCGCCTCAAGGTACAAATTGTGAAATTTTTTAAATGGTCATAATACTCATAACATTCAATCTTTGGGAATATTTTAATTTTTTTGGGTGTACTGATAGATGCGGGTACCCAATAGAACTTCATGAGGCTTCCTAGAATCGGCTAAGGAAAGCGACGAAATCAATGAGGTGGTTCTAATGCTTTCTCCGGATCCGTGTTTTCAGCAAAATAAGGCTCAAACAGAAACTGAGGGTCCGAATCAATTACGAAAACACTGCAATACAAATACATTGTAACCTTTATCGCCGAAAAACTGAAAAATTTAAGATGAAAAATTGTGATATTTTTCTAATATCTGCTCAAAATATAGATTGTGGGTACTCGTTAAAACCGCCTCTATAAGGCGGTTCTAACGAGTACCCACAATCTATATTTCAGAACAGAAACAAGAAAATAAGGTTTCCCCCTGTAAACCCCAGTTTTACTATATAAAAGTGGGGTTCGAGGGGGTTAAAATTATATTGTCGTGTTTTCGTGATGCCATGAGGCGGTTCTCACGAATACCCATAATCTGTGCTTCAAGCGAGAACGAGGATTGTTTGGTCCTAAAGAATACCCATCGGTTTTAATGGGTCTCCGTGACCTAGTAGAGCGCTGACTCGTAATCATTCGGTCTCTCACCGCTATGGTTCCATCCTCGCACTGGTCACATGTGAGACGCCAAGTGCTGCAACGGAAGGACAGGGGGTTTCATCCGGGTACGCCGGTTTTCGCCAACCTTTGATTAACGATCGGCTCGAAATAAGTGAAATAATCTTGAAATGGCTGTAAAACAAAAAATAGCCTCTATTCACTGCCAAAAACAGATATCAAAACACATCGTTTAACCGCGGCAGTGAAACTAAACCTATTCGATGAATTGCAACTAATGGTAGCTAGTACCCAGAATATGCGTTTGGGGCAAAAATAAAATGTAAGCACATTTATAAATCCCACATTTTCTCCGTATCCATCGGATAATACATAGAGAATATTTGATATCAAGTTTATCAGGTAAGGCCTTCAGAACGCTTATAGAATCGCGAGGCTTGCCGAGCGATTCGAAGCCGAGCCTGATAAACTTGATGTCAAATGACACGAATCTGGTATTCTTTTTATCAGTTTATCACCTTGTACACCGGCCCCCGCCCATCGAGGCTTGAAGAAATAAATGGGCTGCATGATGCTTCCACGCAGAGCTGAATCCGACCGCACACGAGTACTGGTTACCCACTTAGAGGATCTAAGCCTGCCCAGGGAAACTGGTGCGAGTCGGACCGTCCATGCTTATAAACCCTTTTGGTTTCATTGGGCGATAGGGTTTGAGATGTCATTTAACTCAATGTCGGGTTAAAGTCCCACAACATTGGAAGCAACGTCTCCATAATGACCTATATAGTGTTGACGGGGACATTAAACATCAAATCAAACAAAAACAAATCACCTTGTACACTCTTAAATTAGAATTTTTATAAGTTACCCATGGTCCTCAGTGCGTCCCAACATTCCGGCGGTTGATATATTCAGTATCTATTCAACTGACCGCAATTTTCCTATGATATTTTTGAAGTATTTTCCCTTTTTTCTTTTTTCTAGTAATAATAACATTTTGCAAATTTCCTGTAGTCCGCTTCATTCATAAAAATACAATGTCACGTTGACGCGATAAAGCTCACTTGTCCTGAGATAGCATATCTTTATCAGGTCAATGTGTTACAATGCAATATATAGGAGGTAACTGATAAAATTACAGCACAAAAGATAAACGAAAAAGATAGATTTTTCATGCTGCGCAGGTAGCTCGCATATGTGTGTGTGTGTGGTGTGTGTGTGTGTGTGGGGGGGGGGGGGGGGGGAAGGGTTAAAGTGATGTGGGCGAGTTATCAAAAATGAAATTTCCAAAACTATGCAGTTTTGGCACATAAATGGCATTTTGTTTTGTAAAAATGCCAAACAAACTGCAATAATTAAAAATAAACCACTAGCAAGAAGTATCCCTAAGAACCGCTGAACAAGAAATCTAGTATTAAGTATTTTATTTTGAAAAATATATATATATATATTACAATACATTTTCTATTTTACAGTTTTGGTCCCCAAAAGTCATTTTCACATCATTACGAAAACACGCCTCTACGAATACAGTGTAATCTTTATCGACGAAAAAAAAATTGAGATGAAAAATTGTGATAGTTTTTTTATTTCTGCTAAAATATAGATTATGGGTACTCGTTAGAACCGCCTCATCGAGGCGGTTCTAACGAGTACCCACAATCTATATTTTAGAGCAGAAATAAGAAAAATAAGGTTTACCCCTGTAAACCCCAGTTTTACTATATAAAAGTAGGGTTCAAGGGGATCAAAATTATATAGGCGTGTTTTCGTGATGTAAATTAGAGCGAGATAGACTGTAGCATTTGATAGAGAGCCAAAACGTACCCCTAAGACAAAAAGAACAATAATTCCTGCTTTAAGCCTTTGTATTTTAAACAAACACACACATATATATATATATTCACAAACTTTTAAATCAATATCAAACTTACAAATAACAAACATTTTATGTGTTTTCGTGAAGATACAAAAACAAGAAATACAATTCCTCCACCGTCATTTGTACTCACGACCCTCTGGTTCAGAGTCCAACACTCTATCCACTGAGGGCCCCCGCCCATCGGGGCTTCGAGAAACATATTATGATGCTTTGTGCTTCCACACGGAGCTGAAACCGACCGCACATGAATACTGGTAAACCGCTTAACCTGCAAAGGCAAAGTGCTGTGAGTAAGACCGTCCATGCATACAAACCCTTGTGGTTTCATTGGGCGGCAGGGATCGAGATATCATTTCATCTCAATCTCGGGTATGGGTCCCTTAAAATTGGAAACAACGTCTCCAAAATGGCTTACATAGTGTTGATGGGGGACGTTAAACCGCAACTCAATCAAACAGTCTATCCACTGCACCACAGAGCTTCCAGGTAAACTTTAACAAGGGAAACATAGAGGGATAATACAGAGGAAATAATAAACATCTTAAGCAAAAAAAAAAAAAAAAAAAACACAAAATAAAAAAACAACAACTTTGGAAATGGAGTTTAAAATAACATACATTTTCAAGATAAAACAAGACAACTATCCCAACTATCAATATATTAAGATCTGCAGTTATGTTCTTTTCCTAGGGCTCACGAACGAGTTGGAAAGAGCCGTGATGAACGAGCTATCGGTATTCCACCCATCGAAGTTTCACTGTACTTAGTACATATACCATAGAGCTCATGTTCTGGGTCTACACTTTTTGCCAGTGCGGGACTGCCCTAGATTTTTCTCTGTTTTCTCTGTCCTAACATGCACGTTTTTGCACGGAATGTAGTTACCATCATGTAACTATAGTTTCGAGACTAATGAGCAAACCCAGGGAACCGTAGCCACGTTTCTACGAAGGCCAACATGTCATATTCTGTAGGCCTGTACCGTTTCACCAAGCTGTTCCTACAGAACATAAATATAAGCCGAAACATATTTAAACACATTAAAGGTAGAAAACCGAAGCGTAATTGAGACTGAGTGACAGTCCTTAGACACTATAATGCATTGCGATAGCAAGCCCATATGATATAGAGCCCGAAAACGATTCTTCTTATGATGAAATTTTGTCATATTTTACTTATTTATATACGAAACAAAGGTTTTCGGTGCTTGTAAGAATCACCTCGATGAGGCGGTTCTAACGAGTACCCACAAACTATGTTTTGGAGCAGAAATAAACAAACCCCCGTAACCCCTAGTTTCTTCTAGATAATGTGGGGTTTAAGGGGGTGATCATAACACAGACTTGGTAACGCGATGAGTACTTTAAATGATCGATGCATCTGCGAAGTTTCATGCACCTTTTCAATAAGTGAAGAAGTTACAGATCAAAAACAATTTGACATTTTTATTATCAAACGGACAAACATAAAGAACAAAAATGGTCATACTGGTCCTCCTTGATCAAAATATGTTTCATTTATTGTTTTAGGCGGTATTATTTTATACATCTGCCAAATTTAGTACCCATCTAACTCAGTACTTTAAGCCTCCAACCATGTGGGATAGAAGAAATAGAAAGGGTGCAAGATGCTTCCAAGCAGAGCTGGAACCGACCCACACACGAGTACTGGTAAACCGCTTAGATGATCTAAATAGAAGTAACGGCAATTATCAGGAATCGATACAATTGACCCACACCTCCCATCAGAGACACCAAAGGGAAAGAAACGCAAACATGAAACAACAGACCCTTATGGAAACATCAACAGCGATAAGCCAAAAGGACAGTTACTTTCCCACAAAATGGCCAACTGGCTATCCAAACCAACATAATTCAGGCGACACAAACACCTAAAGACAAACCATAATGGAAATATACCGCGATAGAAGAACCGGCGTGGAACGAATAGTGAAACGAGTCTTAAATTGATTTTACGTGGCCACAATCCTCGCCCTTACTTCCGTCGCGATTTAGACAAATATTTTTTCCAGTCAGTGCACATCTCCGTGAACACAAAAAATCAAACAACCGCAGAGATGAAACAACGGTGAGTACTGGACAGCAATAAACCACTGAAATGCTGGAACAAACGAAAACCAAATGTTAGACTCCGATGGGCCCGACCAGAGACAGAGCATCAGGCACCAACGAACATTACATAGAATTAGATTATCTCGAATTCTCAGTAAGCCTTTATGTTAGAGCCGTCATAGAATCTGAGGACTGGCCCACCGGCGTGCAATTAAAGAGGGATGCAAAGTTGCCAACCGTGATTGGGTTAACTACCATGCATGCAGTCTGTCTCATAACATGTATGTTGTACCCAATCTTTTTATACCGAAGAAAGATTTTACGAAATAGGGTGCGGAAGTCATTGCGGTTATAAATTGTTTTGAATTTATGTTTGGTGTCTTTGATGGGTGGAGTAAGTTAATTGTATCGATTCCTGATCTTTGTTCTACTTCTACTTTATATACTAAGTCGACATAAAATTCGGGTTCCGATAGACCTTGTTGCAGAAGATATTTTGAAATTAAATCCGAATGAGGTCTATAAAATTTTGAAAAAGGCTTTGCGAATTTTATGGTACCGATAGCTCGCCCAGGCAAACCGGTGCGAGTCGGACCGTCCATTGTTATAAACCCTATTGGTTTCCTTGGGCGGCAGGGCTTGAGATGTCATTTCATCCCAATGTCGGATAAAAGTCCCAGAAAATTGGAAGCAACGTCTCCAAAATTACCTTTACAGTGATGACTGGGACATCAAACCTCAAATCAAGCAAACAAAATCAGTACTTTATATATCAAACATTTGTGATTTACAATGGTAAACATTATTTTCCTGTTGTTTTTGTTCTGAAAAACATAAATTATGGTAACTGTTTAGCACAATCTCTGTTTTGAGTCGAGATATAAAAATTGGCCCTATTGTACATTAAAAAGTCCTGTTTAGTCTTATAAAAATTGGTCCTATTGTACATTAAAAAGCCCTGTTTAGACTAACACATTAACTAACTACATGGATTTAATGTCCTGAAGCCAACTTAACATAAATCATATACTGGACATCAGTACCACACACTGGACAAGCCAAGACATCAGGACTGCAGCTTTTACACAAGCAAAGATGACAGCATGGTAGAACTAATACACAGACAGTATCTTCCTCACATAAAATGCAAGTCAGCTTCCGTTTCATTACACGATTTTCTTCAAGAAGACGTAGAATCTCTTCTCCTGAAAATAAACAAATTCATATAATTAGTCAATTGTCTGCAAGCGTCTTGGAAAACTGATTATTATTTTAATGAATCTACAGTGGGATTAAGGACTAGCTTTGTATCTTCGTAAACACAGGATCTGAGGCCCGACGTCCTAAACCAAAATAGTCACTGTGCATAACGCCTCAAAATAGAAGTGATCAGGAATCAGTTCCCATCAGTGACACCAAAGGGAAAGAGACTCAAACATGAAATAACTAAACCCTAATGAAAACATCAATAGCGGAAAGCCAAAAGGACAGTTTTTTTCCAACAAAATGGTCAATTGATTATCCAAAGAAAATAATATAAGCGATTTACATGCTCAAAGACAAACCATAACAAAAATAAACCGCGACAGAAGAACCGCCTTGGAACGGTCAGTGACACGAATTCCACTAAGAGGGAGGGGGAGATTAAATCGGTTTTACGCAGCTGCAATCCTGGCCCTCAATTCCTTCGCGATGTAGACAAATAATTTGTTCAGTCCGCACGAAGGCCTCCTAACTCCTCAGTGCAATATCTCCGAGAACACAAAAATCAAACAACTACTGAGATGAAACAACGGTGAGGACTCGACAACAAGAAACCCCTGAAATGCTAGAGCAAACAAAAACCAACAGTTAGACCCCGACAGGCCCGAACAGAGACAGAGCATCAGGCACCAATCAACATTACATATAATTAAATTCTCCCTAATTGTCAGAACGATTTTACGTTGAGACGGTCATAGAATCTGAGGCCTGACCCACTATCGTGCAATTAAAGAGGGGAGCAAAGTTGTCAACCGTGATTGGGTTAACTACCTTGCATGGATTTTACGAAACCGGGTGCTTAACTCATTGCAATTATTATTTTTTCTGAATTTATATACTAAGTCACCATAAAATTCGGGTTCCGATAGACCCTGTTGCAGAAGAGATTTTAGTCCAACATAGAACTTTGAAATTAAACCGGAATGAGGTCTATAACATTTTGAAAAGGCTTTGCGTAGTTTATGATGCCGATATCCTGATTAAGAAGTTTAGCAGTTAACAATTTATTACGAGTGTGAAGTCAGTTACATGACTGGAAAATCGAATTTATTGCGAAATATAAACGCCATAGGACGCAGCACGAGGAACATAACTATCTAAAAAAGGAAAATGTGCAATCTCAATATCAAACTCATCGCGTTTATCGTGAATTGTGCAGGAAACAAACCAACCTTCAATAGATAGATGTAAATCCGTAAAACCAGACCTCGGTATCAGAAGAATTTGCTTATTTAACTGAAGTTCTGGGGAGGTGGTAAATTTGACTGATCAAATTTCGAAATAGGTATTGTCAATATTTAATATATCATCCAAATATCTAGAAAATAGAAGTGAAGGCAATGATCAGGAATCGGTACAATTAACCCACACCTCACATCAGAGTCACCAAAGGGAAAGAAACACAAACATGAAACAACAGGCCCTTATGGAAACATCAACAGCGGAATGCCAAAAGGACATTTACTTTCCCACAAAATGTCCAACAGGCTATCCAAAACAAAATAATATAAGCGATACAAACACTCAAAGACAAACCATAACAAAACTAAACCGCGACAGAAGAACCGCCTTGGAACAGTCAGTGAAACGAATTCCACAGGGTGGCTTAAATCGATTTTACGTGGCCACAATCCTCGCCCTTACTTCCGTCGCAATTTAGACAGTCGTGTTCAAGGTTTCAATGATTTCAGATTTGTTTTCAACGGAAAGGGACATCATGAAGTTTCTTTCATAACAAAACAAGAACAGATCAGCCACAAGGGATGCGCAATTTGTACCAATCGGAATACCAACAATTGTTTAAATAACGTAGTACAAATCTTATGTAAATGTTTTCAAGTAGATAGATGAGAGCTTCACATACTTTCTGACATGACCATAAAGTATAATTTTTATGCTCTTCAGAAGTGAAAAGGATGTATTACATTACAAGCAAGACAGAGTTAGTCTTCCCTGTGAAATGTCGATTCAATAAAATCATTAGGTTTTTCGTTTATATGATTATGAGGAAGTTATTGTAAAGTATGGAAAAATCATATGTAGACAGACTTGAAGCACGAGAACGTTTGGAATCCAATTTATTAAAAACTTCATTTGATTTTTTTACAGACCAAAACAGATTTCTCTCTGATATTTCAAAGACTTTGTCGCAATATTTAACCACATGTTTTTGATGGCAGTAAAAGATGAAGTTCATAATTTGGAAAATGCAGTGGAAGTACAAGAGTCTGAATTTACAATAAACCGTGCTTTGCATGATCTATGAAGTTTAGGTTACCAATATAACGTAGGAAGTTGTCTTGGCCTTCTGTATCACATACAACAAACTTGGTATCTGAATAACCAATGTGGTCATCAATTACAGCCCTCTCTACAACCAAAGGCTGCAGTTCATATGCCTTAGAACCACCAAATTCTTCCTGAATAGTGTTAACATAGTGAAGCCGTCAAACAACGACCACTTTTGTTAGCGGCCTTGTTTGCCCGAACCAAAACAAAGTTCTTTTTAACTTCTTGAATACCTAGTTTAAGACGACGTTAAGATGTCTTAGGTTTTGGAGGTAATAAATTTGTACTTTGAGAGTAGAAAGCAATGCGTTTGTTCACTAGTTTCAGAATGCTAAGTTTCCATTCTTTGAGGGCTTTAAGCGCAACATACTCTCGTTTACGCCATCGACTACAAAATTCATTCAAGGCAAGAGGGATTTCATCTGTGCACTTATTGAAATCAATTTTAGAAGGAAATCGATATTTTGGTCCTTTAGAAATTATATTACGTATCCTAGAATCAGGAATATGTTTTAAACTGCCAGTAATAATATGACCAGCTGAAGGATAGCAATACACTGAATTTTGACAATCCCAGGTATCAAGAGTTTTACTGTCAATATCAAAATCAGAAACAAGTTTATTGACATTAAAAATGATAGATCTAACAGGTTTATTGTATTCAGAGCAAATTATTGGTGTTTCAGTAGTTTTTAACAAAGCAGGAATGGATGAATTCACCGAAATGTCCCGGAAGATACTAGGTAAATCTATAAAATCCAAACCCTTATTAGTGATGGATATTTTGATGTAATGACGTTTGTGATTAATATCAGAATCGCTAAAAGGACGAAGAGCATGCTGAGCATAACGTCTGATTAAAACAGCAGCATCGTATAACTGATTAGAACTATCGTAGAATTTATTCGCCCGGTGTCCAGAATACGAAATATAGAAATGGGTAATAAACTTACAATGCAAGCATTGAGTGACGTCCATGATTCAATAATGCTATGGACAGTCATCCCAACCAGGTATTGGTTCTTTAAAAAGCACGTAATCTGCTTTTGTAGTTGCCATTTTCCTGGTGCCGTGCGAACTAGTTTGACGCTTTCGACAGTCCAGAAGCGAAAAAAATATCAAAATCGGGCATTTAAAAATATTACCCTCATGACAAATGTTGTTATTACATCCCAATTGAAAAGGAATCTTTAATAATTCAATCCATCTTAATTCAGTTTCATATGTTTTAATATTTTTAAACCTAGCTGTAGAATTTACATCATAGTATTTTGTTTCCATTGGCTGCATAGAAATATCATTTACAGAATGACATATTCGTTTAAAATGACGGTACAAGAAGGTGTCAGTATTTTAGGCTTATCGGAGTCTAACTGTTGGTTTTCTTTTGCTCCAGCATTTCAGTGGTTTCTTCCTGTCGAGTCCTCGCCGTTGCTTCATCTCTGTGGTTGTTTGATTTTGTGTTCACGGAGATGTTGCACTGATGTGTTTGGAGGCTTTCATGCGGACTGAACAAATTATTTGCCCTAATCGCGAGGGAAGTAAGGGCGAGGATTGTGGCCACGTAAAATCGATGCAAGCGCCCCCCCCCACCCCCCACCCTCCAGTGGAATTCGTTTCCGCTGAACCGTTCCACGGCGGTTCTTCTGTCGCGGTTTATTTTTGTTATAGTTTGCCTTTGGGTGTTTGTGTCGCTTATATTATTTTATTTTGGATAGCCTATTGGCCATTTTGTGGGAAAGTAACTGTCCTTTTGGCTTTCCGCTATTGATGTTTCCATTAGAGTCTGTTGTTTCATGTTTGTGTTTTTTTCCCTTTGTGTCTCTAATGGAAGCTGTGGGTTAATTGTATCGATTCCTGATCATTGCGTCCACTTCTACTTTACTCATTCTACGATAATGTTCGTTAAATCTTGTTTTAAACATGCGATTGGTTTGCCGGACGTACTGCATTTTACAATTTGCAGTATGTCAGGTTAACACATTTACCAAATCCATAGACTTACAGTCAAATGTACCCCAGAGAACTTCAGTTAAATAAAGCAAATTCTTCTGATACCGAGGCCCCGTTTTTGGATTTACATCTATCTATTGTAGATGGGTTTGTTTCTTGCAAAATTTATGATAAACGCAATGATTTTGATTTTGAGATTGTAAATTGTCCTTTTTTGGATGGTGATGTTCCTCGTGCGCCATCCTATGGCATTTATATTTCGCAATTAATTCGATTTACCAGAGTGTGTAGTCATGTAACTGACTTCAACACTCGTAATAAATTGTTAACGGCTAAACGACTTAATCAGGGTTATCGGTACCATAAACTACGCAAAGCCTTTGCAAAATTTTATTGACGTCATTCTGATTTAATTTCAAAATTCAATATTGGACTTAAATCTCTTCTGCAACGAGGTCTATCGGAACCTGAATTTTATGGTGACTTAGTATATAAATTCAGAAAAATATATAACCGCAATGACTTCAGCACCCGATTTCGTAAAATAATTCTTCGATATAAAAAAATTGGATACAACATAAATGTTATACGACAGACTGCATGCATGGTAGTTAACCCAATCACGGTTGACAACTTTGCCACCCTCTTTAATTGCACGCAGGTGGGTCAGGCCTCAGATTCTATGACGGTTCCAGCGTAAAGGCTTACTGAGAATTACAGCAACGTTACGTTGGTTGGTGCTTGGTACTCTGTCTCGGGTTGGGCGCATCGGAGTCTAACTGTTGGTTTTCTTTTTTCATTTCAGTGTTTTCTTGCTATCGAGTCCTCACCGTTGTTTCATCTCTGTGAATTTTTATTTTTAGTGTTCACGGAGATGTTGCACTGATGAGTTTGGAGGCCTTCATGCGGGTTGAATAAATTATTTGTCTAAATCGCAGCGGAAGAAAGGGCGATTTAAGCCCCCCCCCCCCCCAGTGGAATTCGTTTCCGCTGACCGTTCCAAGGCGGTTCTTCTGTCCCTGTTTATGTTTGTTATGGTTTGTCTTTGGTGTTTGTGTCGCATATATTATTTTATTTTGGATAGCCTATTGGCCATTTTGTTGGAAAATAACTGTTCTTTTGGCTTTCCGCTATTGATGTTTCCATTAGGGTCTGTCGTTTCAAGTCTGTGGTTCTTTCTCTTTGGTGTCTCTGATGGGAGCTGTGGGTTAATTGTATCGATTCCTGATCATTGCCCCCACCTCTATTTTACATGTAAAACCAAACATGTTAACTGCAGAAAAGTCTCTACAGTTTAGAGATGAAGATTTTGTTGGATTTTATGTTGGTGCAGATCTTTTTGTGTTTTTGTGTGTACTTTCAAAGTAGAAGTAAAACAAAGATCAGGAATTGATACAATTAACTTACTCCACCCATAAAAGACACCAAAGGGAAAGAAATGCAAACATTAAGCGACCAGACCATAATGGATACCTAAACAAAGGAAGGCCGTAAGGACAGTTACTTTCCCACAAAATGGCCATATGGCCATCCAAAACCAAAAGACACAAGTGATACACACAGTAAGTAACAAACAACAACATAAATAAATCGCCACAGAAGAGCCGCCTTGGAACGGTCAGTGGAAGCTTTCCACTGGGGGGCTTAAATCGATTTTACGCGGCCACAATCCTCGCCCTTACTTCCGTCGCGATTTAGACAAATAATTTGTTCAGTCCGCATGAAGGCCTCCTAACTCATCAGTGCAACATCTCCGTGAACACAAAAATCAAAGAACCACAGAGGTACTGTTTAAACCAAGCGGAAAGCCAAAAGTACAGAAACTTTCCTACAAAATGGCCAAATGTTTGAAATTAATACTGTTTAAACCAAGCGGACAGCCAAAAGTACAGAAACTTTCCCACAAAATGGCCAAATGTTTGAAATAAATACTGTTTAAACCAAGTCTTCTTTCGGACATTAAGATTGATACAATAATCATCATGAAACACCTTGTCGTTCTGTTTTACATATTGTTTGATATAATGGAGACGGGACTCTACCTTAAATGTTTCATCTTTCATGAGGCGAAACAATCAAAAGTGACGGTAACCATGCATATGTAATACTTCTTCTCTGGCCCTATGTCTGTGTTTCAGATCCTCATCAAATAAGAACGGAAACTAAAATAATTACTCTACACCAGTATGCTAGATTTATAATTAGACATGCCGGCATATGAGCAGAGATAATTTTCTATGTACCTTCATCTGTAAACTGATTTCAGTAGTTGACAACTAAACAGTCAATATATAATACATATTGTAATTTGACACACTGTAAATTGGAAAAGTAATATGTTGCACAGACCAACGCATGTTGAAAAATGAAGTGAAGGCAATAATCAGGAATTGATACAATTGCCTCAAATCACCCATCCGTCACCCAAAAGGATAAGACAGACCAACATAAACTGACTTCACCATAATGAAACCGTCACAAGCGGACAGCCAGGAGATGACTTCTAGACAAGCATTATTGCTTACTGCCAGATCCTGAATTCTATGATATTCATCACGAAAACACGTCTCTATAATTTTGACCCCCTTGAACCCAACTTTTATACAGTAAAAAGTAGAAGTAAAACAAAGATCAGGAATTGATACAATTAACTTACTCCACCCATAAAAGACACCAAAGGGAAAGAAATACAAACATCAAGCGACCAGACCATAATGGAAACCTAAACAAAGGAAGGCCATATGGACAGTTACTTTCCCACAAAATGGCCATATGGCCATCCAAAATAAAAAGACACAAGTGATAAACACAGTAAGTAACAAACAACAACATAAATAAATCGCCACAGAAGAGCCGCCTTGGAACGGTCAGTGGAAGATTTCCACTGGGGGGCTTAAATCGATTTTACGTGGCCACAATCCTCGCCCTTACTTCCGTCGCGATTTAGACAAATAATTTGTTCAGTCCGCATGAAGGCCTCCTAACTCATCAGTGCAACATCTCCGTGAACACAGAAATCAAAGAACCACAGAGGTGAGACAACGGTGAGGACTCGACAGCAAGAAACCACTGAAATGCTGGAGCAAAAGAAAACCGACAGTTAGACTCCTTTCAAGCCTCATTTTTTTTCCAAAAACTGAGTGTTAATCGGAATTGGGCGAAAACCAGAGTACCCCGAGAAAAACAACATGACTTTCCGTTGTAGAACTTCGTCGTTGTTCGGGAGAGCTGAAACCAAAATTGTGCCAAAATCGAGAAATTTCGGTACCAAAATGTTTCTTTTGATTTAAATAAGAATACGCAGACCCAAACGTTAGGATTTTATTTAGAAGTAACTATGTTGTAGACGTTTTAACTTCTGATGATGATGATTTCGTGTTTAACGACGCGTCAACCCTCTTTGTAGGTCATAAACGTCAATCGGTTAATGATCAAACGGTATGAAGAATTATGAGGATATTAAAAGTAAAAAGTTGGAATGATAATGTATAAAAATCTGATACAGTTAAATCTTATGAAAAAGTCCAAACTGGGGTTAGCAGGTGTGAACCTAATTTTTCTTATTTCTGCTCTAAAATATAGATTGTGGATACTCGTTAGAACCGCTGCGAGGAGGCGGTTCTAACGAGTACCCACAATCTATATTTTGATCAGAAATGAGAAAAATATCACGTTTTTCCCTCTTAAATTTTTCATTTTTTCGCCGATAAAGGTTACATGTATTTGGATATGCGTGTTTTCGAAATGGTTTGTACTATATATCTTTTTGCATCTATATGTTTGAAATAAATACTGTTTAAACCAAGCAGAAAGCCAAAAGTACAGAAACTTTCCTACAAAATGGCCAACTGTTTGAAATAAATACTGTTTAAACCAAGCGGAAAGCCAAAAGTACAGAAACGTTCCTACAAAATGGCCAAATATTTGAAATTAATACTGTTTTAACCAAGCGGACAGCCAAAAGTACAGAAACTTCCCACAAAATGGCCATATGTTTGAAATAAATACTGTTTAAACCAAGCGGCAACCAAAAGTACAGAAACTTTCCCACAAAATGGCCAAACGGCTATCGAAAATAAAAAGATATAAAGCATAATGCATACATGCAAAGACAAACTATAACAATAATAAACCACAACAGCAGAACTGCCTTGGAACAATCAGTAAAACATTTTTTGCTTGGGTGGGTGGGGGGAGGGGGGGGGGGCATAAAACGATTGTAACAGGTCGAAATCCTTGCCCTTGGTCTTGTCGTAGATTAGGCAAATAGTTTGCTCAATTCGTAGAAATGAACATTAATGAAAAAGAAACAGCCTAGAACATGACAATTTATGTACCGTCACTTTTAAACGTACAGGTCATTCACTAAATGATATTTCCATACAACAGCGAAACAATAAACTACGATATAAATGTTACAGCTAGATATACAATTATCAAAAGAGATACAACTTTTATTAGAATAGTGAATTTATGTCCCCGCCTGAAGTGAATGCAATGATCAGGAATCGATACAATTAACCACCAGCTCCAATCAGAGACACCAAAGGGACGAAGTCCAAACATGAAACAACTAGACCCAAATGCAAACATAAATAGCGGAAAGCCAAAGGGACAGTTTCTTTCTCACAAAATGGCCAATTGGCTATCCAGAACAAAAGAATATTACACACTCAAAGACAAGCTATAACAAAAATAAACTTCGACATAAGAACCGCCTGAGAACGAACGGTCAGTGAAACTAATTACACTTAGGGGTGGGGGGGGGGGGGGGGCTTAAATCGATTTTACGCAGCTCAATCCTCGCCCTCAGTTCAGTCGCGATTTAAATAAATAATTTGTTCAGTCCGCGCGAAGGCCTCCTAACTCATCCGTGTAACATCTCCATGAACAAAAAATCAAACAACCACAGAAATGAAACAACGGTGAGGACTCGACAGCAAGAAACCAATGTAATAATGGAGAAAAAAAAACAACAGTTAGACTCGGATGGGCCTAACCAGAGACAGAGCATCAGGCACCAACCAACATTACATAAAATTAGATACTCTCTAAAAGTAATAATAATAGTTCTCAGTAAGCCTTTACGCTGAAACCGTCATATAATCTGATGCCTGACCCAACGGCGTGCAATTAAAGAGGGATGCACAGTTGTTAATCACCGCCCTTCAGCCCCACACTGCACATACATTTGGCCAAAGATGCATTTTTGTCAATCGTCCGTTACTGTAAGGGGAGCTGTGCACAGACGGTAGGTGTCTAGTATCTATGCTCTTGAAGGAGAAGGGTAGGTTATGACAAGGAAATATTTTTTATTTTGAGAGCGGGGCACATATACAAAAGCATCATTATAATGGCGCCAAAAGGACAATTTTCGTTCCCCTATATATGCCCAACAGCTGCCCGGAATAAAAAAAGTATAAAAAGAAGGCAATAAAATGGAAAAAAATAACAATTTCCAGGATCTGTGAGGAACAACTTTCCTACGACCCTTAGTAAAACACCTGTAAAGATTCGGAAGGTTTTGTTTACCAGTACTCATGTGCGGCCGGTTTCAGCTCTCCGTCGAAAATAGAGAGGGAAACGACCAGGAACAGATACAATCAGATCCCAACTTCTTCCCACAATATCACTAGTGGAGGAAGTCGAAACATAGAGTGACGACAGTAAATAAAACGGACAACAGGAAAACCGGGGCAGCCGCTCTTTCCCAAACAGGTGACGACTCAGAATATACAAATTTAACTAAATAGGAGCTATATTCTTATGGGGGAAAGAATCAGAATCACCAACAAGACAAACATTAAACTAAAAGGGCAAATATAACTAAACATGAACAACCAAGTAGGTGGAAGAATCAGAATCATCGAGTGAACAACATTACATGATTAGGGAAAGAAGCAGAATCACCAACACAAAACGGAAAAGGACATCATGAAGCCCCCTTCATAAAAAAGACAAGAACAGATCAACCACCATGGTGTGCAGTTCGTACCCATTGGAATAACCATATTTTGTCTTAATCACTTGGAAAACCGACGTTTTAACGTCATCTTTACCAAGGTATTCAATAATTTTATATGAAAAACTTGTAGAAGTATATGCCCAGGGAAGATGCAACCTCTTGGCAACAAGAGAAAGAGTAACTAATAATGAAGAAAACAAACCTGACATTACGAGAACATGCCTATATAATATTGACCTCCTCATACCCCACTTTTATATAGTAAAACTGGGGTTTAAGGGGGTATACATTATTTTTCTTATTACTGCTCAAAAACATATTTTGTTGGTACTCGATAGAACCGCCTCATCGAGGCGGTTCTATCGAGTGCCCGCAATCTATGTTTTGAGCAGAAATAAGAAAAATATCACAATTTTTCATCTTAAAATGTCTAATTTTTGGCCAGAAAATTGGCAATGTATTTGTTTAGGCTTGGTTTCGTAATGAATAAACGAACCACACACAGCATAGCAACAGCTCCCTCTTTCCCACAAGAGGTGATCGCGGTGCAACAGGCACAGGTAATTATAAATAAATGAATGAATAATATACACCCATAAGCGCAAAGAGCATGAATAGCCCGGTCGAAACTTCCAACAATCTGAAAGCTACAATTAAATAAACAGCATCAAAACCACAGCCATAGGACGGCCAGTAGCGAGAACTGCTGGGGAATTTAACTCGGTTCTATGGACACAACCTTCACTCTAGATCATATTATAATTTATAACATACAAAATAATCGGTCCACTTGAGGCTAACTAACTCAATCAATGGATAATCACAGAATAGCATACAAATTAGAATAAACTGAAAGAAATACAAATAAAATTGAATAACTGTGATGAAACAAAATTGAGGGCTCGTAGCTCATCACGTGGACAGGTCCGTGAAATGAGTACCCCCTAAAAACAATTTATATAAAGAAAACTGGGGTTTATGGGGTTTTAAATTAATTTTCTTATTTCTGCTACAAGACATAGGTTGTTGGTACTCGTTAGAACCGCCTCAATGAGGCGGTTCTAACGAGCACCCAAAACCTATGTTTGCAGTAAAAATAAGTAAAATATCACATATTTTCATCAGAAAAGTATCCATTTTTGGGATGTGAAAAATGTACTATGTCGCACGAGCGTGTTATCGTAATGTTGTTTCTCACTCTGTAAGCAGGAGCTAAAGACAATAACCAGGTAGACCACAGAGAGTCAAAACAAAGGTAAAAGCATCAGGCACCACCCACTAATTTAATTAATGTCTTGAAATCTTCATCATAGTGTATATGTTCTTGTCCTTTGGGATCAATGATTCCATTGTAGCATTTCGAATATATTCGAGGGTCACTGATGAGGCCAAATTAGCCGAAACTAGCTAGTATGGTTCAGATAATATGCGCACTCTAAACATTTCAGTTCTGTGGTGCATTCCTTGCTTCCAAAGGATATCTCTTTTACAGAACATATTTAACTTCACTACATCTGGTGTTAAGGTAATGTGTGGCGGTCGTACAAAGTCTCACTGCCCTTCATCATAGTGTAGATTATAGTCTATTGTCCTTTGGGATCGTTGATTCCATTGCGGAATTTTGAAAATATTTGAGGGTCACTGATGAGGCGTAATTGGCCGAAACTAGCTAGTATGACCCAGAAAGCATGCACACTATAAACTTTTCAGTTCTGTGGTGTATTCTTGTTTCCAAAGGATAACCCTTTTATAGAATATGTTTAACTTCACTACAGTTGGTGTTAAGGGAAGGTGTGGTGACCGTAAAATGTCTCCCTGCCCTTCATCTTATATAGATTACATTTTATTGTCCTTTGGGATCTATGATCATTCCATTTTGGAATTTTGGAAATAATTGAGAGTTACTGATGACGCATAATTCGCGGAAACTAGCTAGTATGGTCCCGAAAACATGCACGCTCTAAACTTTTTAGTTCTTTGGGGCATTCCTTGCCCAACAATGATAATATTTTTGTAGAACATAGTCGATCCTCAGTAGTGCAATGAAAGAAATATGAATTGGCTCTAGCACACATGACCGCTGACAATGTCGTCGTTGTTTCTATTCTTAGGCAAGAAGTTGGTAGCACCATGACCTCTATAGTGCAGCTCTTGACTGAAGAGGTGGTCATATCTATTATTTAGCCACCAAGTGTACTCTAGGTGTTAAACATTGCCAAGAACATATTTGTACGTGTTACTGATTACCAATATTTATCAAATAGAAATTATTGCAATTATCTCACACCTCTCATCCAAGACACCGAAGGGAAAGAAGCTCAAACATAAAACAACTTCACCATCATAAATGCCACAAGCAGGAAAACAAAAGGACAGTTTCTCTTCCCCCCCCCCCCACACACACACACCTCACATCCCTCCACCCCACAAAATGGCCAAAAGGCTATCCAGAATCAACATGTATAAGCAATCCGTACATGCAAATACGAATTACAGTCGAACTTCAATGGCTCGAACACCTTTGGGACCTCGAAATCTCTTCGAGACAGGGGTTGTTCGAGCCACTGAGTTTACTGCCAGGAGGCACAACGAGATACTTTTAGACATCTTTTCATCGAGGCGATTCTAATGAGTACACACAGCATACATTTGCAAGATAAAAGACTAAAATCTCCTTAATCATCCCCCACTAATTTTTATGTAGAGGATTTCGCTAGGGGGTCAAGAATGGGTTCGACACATCCATGGTAAACGAGCCATCGGTGTTCGAGCCATCGAAGTTCTACTGTATAACAATAGCTATCTACAGTCAGTAAAGGACGCTTATGACCCACAAAGAGGGTTGACGCGTCGTTAAACACGAAATCATCATCATCAACAGTCAGTAAAATGTTTTTTATTTATTATTTTCTTTTACTCGGGGTTGAATCGCTTTTACTTGGCCACAATTCTCGCCCTTGGGATTGTCGAAAACAAACAAAAAATGAATGGAATACAGAGATGAAACAGCAATGAGGACTCGACAGCATAAAAAAACTTTAATGATTGCCCCAAAGTAAGCTATCAGCTGGACTCCTGTGGCTTAAACCGGAAACAAAACATCAAGAAATTAAATCTCTTGTACCATTTCTGAACTCTCTTAAATGTGACTCCATGCCTTATTGCCATAAAAAACATGTGATTAGATATATCGAAAAATGACTATGAAAGAAAATGCAAAAATCACATCCGTTTTGGTTCATCGATATTTCGAACGAGGCTTTAAATAAATTAAAATCCAGAAGTTTCCGTACGGAACCCGGGAATGGACATGCAATTTATTTTAATATGTTGTGCAAAAAGATAATATTTTGTGCGCACAACTTAATATCTTGTTCGCACAACATATTAAAATAAATTTGAATGTCCCTTCTCCGGTTCCTTATTTTCGTACATCAAGTCTGTCTACGTTTGATTTATCTTATAGAAAACTGAAATCATTTAAATGAATAATGGATAATATACAGTAAAATTCTTATATATTAAGACCGCCTTTGGGACAGTTCAAAACATGTCCCAAATGTGGTCTCTGATTAGGAGACTCTTGGTGTAGAAAACACAAGGAAAGAATAACTGAAACCCACAGTTCCCATCAGAGACACCAAAGGGAAAGATCCACAAAAATGAAACAACTAGACCCTAATGACAACATCAATATAGCTAAGCCAAAAGGACAGTTAAAAGAAAGTATCGATTTAAAATAGAAGTGAAGGCAATGATCAGGAATCGATACAATTAAACCACAGCTCCGATCAAAGACATAAAAAAGAATGAAACACAAACATGAAACAACTAGACCCTAATGGGAACATCAATAGCGGAAAGCGAAAAGGGCAGTTGCATTCCCACAAAATGGCCATTTGGCTAATATGAATGATACAAACACTAAAAGAGACAAGCCATAACAAAACTACACCGCGACAGAATAACCGCCTTAGAACGGTCAGTGAAAAGATTTCCACTGGAACGGTCAGGGAACAAAACCGTGAAATTGACACCCCTGAACTCCATATTATACTTGAAAATTGGGGTTTATGAGATATACATTATAGTGTCTTCTTTCTGCTCCCAGACATACTTTGAAGGTACTCGTTAGAACCGTCTCATTAAGGCGGTTCTAACGAGCACTCACAACCTATCTTTGCAGTATAAATAAAATATGTTTGCTGTATAAATAAGAAAATTATCGCAGATTTTCATCAGAAAGTAGCCATTTTGGAGATATGGAAAAATGCACGATGTCGCACGGGTGTTTTATCGCAATAGAAATTAGTTTTATTTTTATTAATCAGGTGAACAAGTCCGAGAAATGAAGATCCCCCTTAACTCCACTTTATATAGAGAAAACTGGGGTTTACAGGGGTAAACATTAGTTTTCTAATTTCTGCTCCAAGTCATAGGTTGTGGGTACTCGTTAGAACCGCCTCAATGAGGCGGTTCTAACGAGCACCCACAGTTTATGTTTTGAGCATTTATAAGAAAATATCACGGATTTACATCAGAAAAGTGGCCATTTTGGAGATGTAAAAAATGCATTATGTTGAACGGGTGTGTTATCGTAATGACTGCAAGACCGCCGACGTGGAGGGTGATATAGTAGTGCAACCATAATCTGGAGCAATTAACATAGATTGGATAAACTGATGAGTTGGGGAGACTTTGTTTCCTCGCCGTTGTTTCATCTCTGTGGTTGTTTGATTCTTGTTTTCACGGAGATGTTGCACTGATGAGTTAGGCGGCCTTCATGCGGACTGAACAAATTATTTGTCTTAACCGCGCGACGGAAGCAAGGATGAGGATTGTGGCCTCGTAAAATCGATTTAAGTCCCCCAGTGGAATTCGTTTCCGTTGACCGTTCCAAGGCGCTTCTTCTGTCGTGTTTAATTTTTTGTTGTGGTTTCTCTTTGAGTGTTTGTATCGCTTATAATATTTTATTTTGGATAGCCTATTGGCCATTTTGTGGGAAAGTAAGTGTCCTTTTGGCTTTCCGCTGTTGATGTTTCCATTAGGGTCTGTTGTTCATGTTTGTGTTTCTTTCCCTTTGGTGTCTCTGATGGGAGCTGAGGGTTAATTGTATCGATTTCGGATCATTGCCTCCACTTCTATTTTGAACTTTCTTTCTTTTGGTGTCATAGGTGGGAGGAGTCGGATATTTGTATCGATTCCTGATCATTATCGTCACTTCTAGTTTGAATATTACCCGGCTGTTGAAAGATAACAAGACAGATTCCTGGGAAATATTGTTCTTGCACGCTGGACAAGGAAATCCGCGATTTTACCCTGGGATAGAAATTTATGTTCTGACCCTGGTGCTCAGATCCCAAATCGAATATAATCGCATGTTTGATAAATGCACTGGTTGATTACGACCTTGTGTGCGCCGTCGTTAAGGTTGACGTCATGTACGATCCGTGACGTCACTTAACATTCCTGCAGTGTCAACACAATATGGCGGACGTTGGTAACCGAAGTGACTGCAGCATTGAAATTCCGCGCTAAGAAATGGAAGGTATGCAAGAAAAAGAATCCAATATGGATGTGAGGGGTGGATAGAAAAATCCGTCCCTCGGGATCACTGTTCGGCATCACTCGACGAGCCTCGTGATGCCGGACGGTGACCCTTGGGACGGATTTTTCCATCCACCCCTCACACCCATATAAAATTTTATATTCTTGCACACCAGACAAGTAAATCCGTGATTCTACCCTGGGATAGAAATTTATGTTCTGACCCTGGTGTTCCGACCAAAATCGAATATAATCGCGTGTTAGATAAATGCACTGGTTGATGACGACCTCGTATCGCCGTCATTAAGGTTGACGTCACAGCAATGTCACTGAACATTCATGCAGTGTCAACACAATATGGCGGACGTTGGTAACCGAAGTGACTGCAGCACTAAAAATTCGCTTTAAGAAATGGAAGGTATGCAAGAAAAAGAAACCAATATGGGTGTGAGGGGTGGATAGAAAAATACATCCTTCGGGATCACTGTCCGGCATCACGAGGCAAGCCTCGTAATGCCGGACAGTGTCTCTCGGGACGGACTTTTCCATCCACCCCTCACACCCATATTATAACAATAATAATCGTTTGTATTATTATTGTAAGTGTTTGTCTTTGCGGATATGCACTGCTAATATCGTTTCATTTTGGATAACCGTTTGGCCATTTTGTGGGAAAGAAACTCTACATGTAATGCTTTTATACGGTACCGTCGCTTCATGTTCTCATCATGTGAACAAATCCGTGAAATGAACATTCCCCTAAACCCCACTTTATATCGAGAAAACTGGCGTTTACGGGGCATACATTATTTTGCATATTTCTGCTCCTAGACATAGGTTGTGGGTACTCGTTACATTGAGGCGGTTCTAACGAGCCTCCAACAACATATGTTTGGAATATAAATAAGTAAAATATCACACATTTTCATCGCAAAAGCAGCCATTTTGGAGATATGAAAAATGCACTTTGTCCCCTAATGCTTTCTCCTATCCCATTGATGTTTTGGATAGAAGGTGTAGGGCAGCTGTATTCATACCTGATCACTGTCTTCCCTTTTCATTACGCAAATACGCCTATACAAATACATTGCCACCTATATCGCCGAAAAAAATGAAAAAATTTAAGATGAAAAATTTTGATTTTTTTCTTATTTCTGCTCAAAATATACATTGTGGGCACTCGTTAGCAGGCACTCGTTAGAACCGCCTCATCGAGGCGGTTCTAACGAGTACCCACAATCTATTTTTTGAGCAGAAATAAGAAAAATAAGATATACCCCTGTAAACCCCAGTTTTACTATATAAAAGTGGGGTCAAGGGGGTCAAATTATATAGGCGTGTTTTCATGATGGTAATATCATTTGCATTGTTTTGATCACTTACTTTGGTTATCAGGCCTTTCGTGTGTTGTTATTTCTAAATTAGAATCGGAGGATGACCGCAAGGTAGATTCTCTCTGAAATAAAAGGGTATTAAGTGAGATAATGGTAATCCAATCCGAAGTATTACAGTATTACCAGAGGATTCTGCAATAATTTGTTAATTTTCATTACGAAAACACGCCTATACAAATACACGGGAACCTTGTTCGCCGAAAATATGAAAATTTTATGTTGAAAAAATGTGATATTTTTCTTATTCCTGCTCAAAATATAGATTGTGGGTACTCATTAGAACCGCCTAATCTTCTTATTTCTGCTCAAAATAAAGATTGTGGGTACTCATTAGAACACCCGATGAGGCGGTTCTAATGAGTACCCACAATCTATATTTTGAGCAGAAATAAGAAAAAATATGGTTTACCCCTGTAAACCCCAGTTTTACTATATAAAAGTGGGGTTCAAGGGGGTCAAGATTATATAGGTGTGTTTTCATGATGTTATGCACACCCCCTCCCCCCACCACGAGAGTCTTTGATTCGGAGGGGTGGGCATATAGTATTTGCCCTGTCTGTCTGTCCGTCACGTCTGTTTGTTTGTCTTCATGTCCGTCACAAAAACTTTAACCTTCATTATAACTTCAAAAGTATTTGACCTAGCCCCATGAAAGTTCACACACTAATTCACCATGACAAGGGCTATATTCTGACCAAGGGCCATGACTCTGTTGTCATTTTTGGCTGAATTATCTTCCCTTGTAAATTTGCAAAATCTCAGAAATTGGCTCCCACGGTGGGCATTGGTCACCTATAGTGACAGCTCTTGTTTGTGGCCCCGATAGCTCAGTTGGTAGAGTGTCCGCTCCGGGGAACGGGAGGTCTCGGGTTCGATCCCGGGCCGCGACATACCAAAGTCGTTAAAAATGGTACTAGCTGCTCCTCGTTTGGCACTCAGATTTACGGGGTAGAGCTAGGACTGGTCGATCCAGTGTCAGGATAATGTGACTGGGTGTGGTATCATGTAATGTGTCTGGGACATGATACTTCAGTGAGGCAGCACTATAAACGTGAGCATTGAGCTCCCTGTCGCAACCAGACACCGTCGTGATATGACTGAAAAATTGTTGAAAGCGACGTTAAACCCGAATTCACACACACATACGGTAACACATTCATGCAACTTTGTCTGCGATACCTCCATATCGGTAAAATTTCTTATGAAAAAAAAAATGTGATAATATGCTTATTTATAATACATATATGATTGCAGCGCTTTTAACGAGTACAAACAGGCTCTAAGGCTGGCACGATTAATCGGATAATCGATTAATAAATCGATAAATTCCACAAAAATAATTATCATTACTGATTTGCTTATAATGGATAATTTGATAAGTACAATTTACTACCCATAGTTGTGCCTAAAATAGCTGGATGAGTGGCAAACAGTGCAGACCCGATGCGACGCCGCGTTCTGCGTTCTGGGTCACTGTTTGTTCAAATACGTATGGTAAACTACATAACGCAGTAGGTGTCTTAGGAGTACGTCGAGTCGATAATGGCACCTGATAGGGTGGTTAAAGTCGGTACCCCAATCGGTACGCCTACCGGGTATGGTCGTAAACGGAACAGATCAACGTCAGACGCTGGTTATGTTAATAACGCAGAGGACTCCTCTTTTTCCCCAGGGCGCTTAGAATGTCTGAATTCCCCGGAATCGAAGGAGAATAGAATCAAGAAGGCCAGACGGGCGAAAAGACGCTCGTCAACATCAGAGGCGGACAGTAGGTTGGTGGTGGCGGAAGCTGAGGTTCACGTCAGTGCGGATGCGTCGGTTGAGGGTATGATCTCGAAATCATCTACAGACATGAAAAACATGTTTTCTGACCTGACTGGCAGGTTAGATAGGCTGGAGTCGGGGCTTGAAAAGCGGATCTCAAACAAAGTAGCCCAAATCTTGGACAAACGTATAAGTACTGAGGTCAGTCGTATAAAGAAAGATGTGGGTGATCATATAAGCGATTTTAAGGACTCGATCAGGGCTGAAGTTACTGCGGATATAGAGGACTTAAATGAGAAAATCGATTCACTGCGACTTGATTCGCCTGTTTCACAGCCAGATTTGTCGCGCAATCTTGTCATTCGTAACTTATCTGAAACTTCAAACGAACGATTAGAGGCTAAAGTGAACACCATGTTCCGAGATGGGTTAAAAATTAGAGACGTCTCTGCAGAATCTGCAGAGAGGAAGGTTCCTCAGGAGGGCAGTAGAAATCCCGGAGTGGTTATAGTGACAATGAAATCAGCTGACGAAAAGAAAAAAGTCATGTCTGTGAAAAGTAAGCTGAAAGATCACAAGCAATATTCGAAGGTATATATTGATCATGACAAGTCGAGAACTGATAGATTGATAGAAAGTAATTTTCGAGCGATTCTTACGGCCGTGAAACAAGGAAACACAAATTTGTCGTTGCGGGGCGCTCGAGTGGTCCGCAATGTTCGCGATGGAGAAACAAGATCAGGGAGCGGGCGCGAACGATCGCTTTCTCCATCCTACAGGGACACGAGGCGCAGGGCGGATAGATCCCCAGTGCGCTCTGGGCCGCGAGAAGAGCGTTCTCGTGGCGAAAGATCACGTGATTCACAGGGGCGCTCGGGCAGACGAGGTCAGAACGGGGGTGCCAGATCACAGAACTCACGTCGGTAGATCTTAGCAGGTTTTTGGAATGTGCGGGGTTGGAGGGTTAATAAAGATTCAGACAATTATGTTCTTAGAGCGTCTTGCATTATTAACTCGTCATTAGACATAATCGGTATCGCTGAGACTCACCTGCTAGGGTCTAACTGCATACATGTGCCTGGTTATACTTGGTTTGGGTACAATCGACAGAAGCTACATACACATGCTAGAGCGGGGTCGGGTGGAGTGGGATTTTTGATAAAAAATGACATTATTTCTGAATTCAATGTTACAGTTCTACAAAAGTCGTTTGACGGTATTTTCTGGCTGAAACTATCTCACAAAACCCATGACTTTGTTTTATTACCCTGTGTATGTTATCTACCACCAGAAAACTCCTCGAGGGGAGTAGATGTTAATGAATTTTTTGATAATTTGCTCTCTGATTTGTACAAATTTCAAAATTCTGGCCTGTGTTTCATCTGTGGTGACTTTAACGGAAGATGCGGAGACCTCGAGGACTTTATTGCTGGTGTGGATAACATCTGTCGAAGACAAGTAATTGATTTTAAAACTAACTACTACGGGGAAAGATTTATTGATTTTTTTGGTAAACGCCAATATGTGCATGTTGAATGGTAGATACGATTGTAAACTTGATAATTTCACGTCCGTGTCCACCAAGGGTTCTTCGGTCGTGGACTACTGTGTTGTACCACATGAAAATCTCTCCCGGTTCTTAAATTTCAAAGTAAGCAGTACGCTTGATTTGATAAATGATACTCCAGGTTTGTGTCAGACTGCGTCCTCCGGCATACCGGACCATTCCCTCTTGACTTGGAATATAGTTGCTGATGATTTTGATAATTTTAAATGATAATTTATTTAAGGAATAAATATGGTTTATTTTGAGCGTTTGACATTTACATACTGTCAGCATTTGCTCTGTGCTCCCTGTGCAGATATTAAACTTTGTTTCTAAACTGCATCATTTCAGTTTTGGCATTGAGCCTGACTAGCGTGGATGTTATTATTCAATTACATTTACAATTTAATTTCCTTAATATATTGGATTAATAAAATTTGAGACTTGTGCCTGTGTGTGTGACATTATTATTTACAATTTGTTGGTGCTTCAATACCATATTTATTACAAAAGTTGAACTTTATCAGTTTTGTAAATGGATTCTCAGTGTCGCACAACCATATGACTTGAAGACAAAAGCTCAACTAAGGGCTGAGTTAGTTAACTTGGGATATAGGTTGCAACTTCGACTCTTAAGAGTGCTCTTACGCCGATATATGAACATGTTATTCACATGAAAAGTCAGTTTTGTGATGACCAAAGAAACAATAATAGTGGGCTCGATGCCAGAGAACAAATGGAAATAAATGAACAGAGAACTCAAAAACTCTTCTAATAAATCAGAAACAATGTCTTCAAGGACTCAGGATATAATCAAGCACAGCTCCAGATAAGGCACTTTTTATCCAAAAAGTCCTGATGTTTTATTTCTGCGTGGGGGCATTGGTTGTGGGTGCTTGTTGGAGGTGCCTCAGAGAGGTGCTTGTAGTGGGTGCCTGCTGCATGTGTTTTGCGCGGAGGTGGGAGGAATGACATTTGGATACCCGTTCTTATCTGGACCCAGGAATTCAAGTGTTATCAGACAGTTCATCTGTGATGCCGAGAGTGCGGAACCATTCTCTGCTGTTACAGCTAACACTCAAGATGGACCATGCAGATCACCGTCCAGATATATCTGTATCTATTACTCATTTCTGTCAGGCTTTTGGCGTCTATATAAGGGGTTTTGTGTGAGAAGTACCCTCAGCATCAACCTGAACTGGACTTGTATTATATGTAGGAAATCTTTATGAGCTTTATGGAGATGTTTTCTTGTAGTATCATGTTCAGTTCTCGGTAAAATTAAATAAGATCAGTCAACGAGGCATAACGACCTCTTTCAGCATTTGATTGGTAGTGCTTATGGGGTCAGTTCACATTCTCGCATGTGCCCCATTTTTTCTCTAAACTCGTGTATATAATATGAGACAGAGCTATTATAAATAGCCTTTTCGCTTCAAAGCACATTTTGCTACTAAATTAATTTCATTTGTTGGCCATACCTTGGAGAACACACTGGTGATTGAACAATTGCTTACATTATGATAAATTGGAAGCTCTAGTTGACCAATTTTCATGGGCGATTCTGATTTTGTGATACAGCATGCATATCTGGAAAACATTAGTAGGTACATCAGGGTACCCTTTTGAGGTCGGTTACAATCAAGTCTCCGGTCAGCACATATGAGAACAAAAAATGCTTATTTCAAATGATTTTTAAAAAAATTCTAAAATGAAAAATCAGATAAAAATACATCAGGTTATCCTATTTTTGGAGTTTAATGTCCAAAAATTGATTTTGCCAGTTTAACGCAATTTGTTTGTTTCTCGGGTGACAGACAGGAAATGCAATATTGGCGATTCTTGTGTTTTTACTACAATCAGATCTAAATTTTTTAGCACTATGGTACTAGATTGTTAGATTGCTCATAATAATATTGGGTTCATACAATATTCTACCTGTTTGATAAGCCGGCCTCAGAAGCTAAGTCGGATGCGCGTCTGACTGGTGATCAGGAGGACACGGGTTCAATACCTGACTGGGTCGGCAACATTCTTTCATGAAGATTGATCATGAAATCTTTTCTGTGGTCATTCTCTCTCTTCCACTCATTCAAGAAGAGCAGGTTTTTTTTCAGTTTCTGGCGAGAGAATGTGCACTGTACTGGTTAACTGCTTAGGTATAAGCCTGCCCAGGAAATGCGTGGACAGGTAGATTGACCAGCTTTAATATACATTGAAGTATGGTGATTCTGAAACCTTTTATGATCGTTTTAAATTAGATAAAATACCAGATGCGTTTTTACTTGATAATGATTCTTGGCAGTTTGTGAATGTAGCAATTGATTCCTTGGAACGGGGCCGGCAGGACCAGCATGACATTGACACAGTTTACTCGAAGTGGTGTGATTATATAAAGGCTAACATGTACAACTCGATTCCTTATAAAAGGCACTACCCATCTCGTAGTGCAAAAAGGTGGAACAATAAGTTGACAGATATGTGGGCTAAATTAAGTCAGACCGAAAGCTCATGGCTCAAAAGTTTCTGCCATAGTGAGAAAACTCGCTTGAAATCTGAGTATGTACGACTGCGCAAAGGTTTCGATAGAGAGGTTCAGCGAGCTAAACGATTTCACTAGTACTCGATACAGTCCGAGTTAGAAAACGAGTGTAATATCGATCAGAGCTGTTTTTGGAAATCAATAGGTAAAATCGGGGTTAATGCTTCAAAAAGTAATATTATCCCATTTGAGGTAACTTTCCCTGACGGGTCAACCTCGACTGGCACCGATGACGTTCTTAATAAATGGAAATCTGATTTTAGCTCTTTACTAAATGGCAATTTTAAGAATACAGTAAATGAAGAGGTGACAGGCTCATGGCCTCTTAGCGATAGCGATTTGTCTTATTTTGAAGATAATATCTCTATTTTAGAAGTGAAACGTGCCGTCGACGGTGCCAGGCGTGGAAAATCCTGTGGAATAGACCAGATACCTTGTGAGGTGTTAAAAAACGATGCAACTATTGTCTTTTTACATGCACTTTTTAATATATGTTGTAATAAGAATATAGTTCCTACTGTTTGGGGAAAATGTGTCATTAAGCCTATTCCTAAGTCATCAACTTCAGATCCAAGGGATCCGTTGGCGTACAGGGGTATTGCACTGGCTTCGTCAGTTTACAAGCTGTATTGTTCTGTTATTAATGAAAGGTTGACGCAATGGGCTGAAAGTAAGAACATTATAACAGATGAACAGAACGGCTTTCGAAAGAAACGCAGCACAACCGATCACATATCGTCACTTACAAGTATAATTGATACCAGGAAGAAACTAAAAATGTCCACCTTCTGTGCATTTATAGACTTCCGAAAAGCATATGACACCATTAACCGTGAAAAATTATGGCGGCGGTTGTCTGACATATGTGTTGGCGGGAAGTTGTTTCGTTCAGTCCAGGCGTTATATTCATCTGTTACGTCATGTGTTCGGGTCAATAGTTTACATACAGACTGGTTTGATGTTAAGTGTGGACTGCGTCAGGGATGCATTTTGTCTCCAATTCTCTTTAACTTATATATTAATGATCTTGCTCTGTACTTGAAGTCTCTGGGAAAAGGCATATCATGCGACGACGATAGGGTTTGCATTTTATTATATGCAGATGATATTGTGCTACTGGCCGAAACAGAACAAGATTTACAAGTTTTGCTAAATGCATTGCATGACTGGTGCTCCTCAAATGATATGATTATAAATGATTGTAAAAGTAATATAATTCACTTCCGTAGCCCATCGATAGAAAAATCATGTTTTAGTTTTACATGTGGGGATGTTAACCTTAAAACAGTAGATAGGTATGTTTATTTGGGATTGCTGCTCACTGAACACCTGGATTTTGATTTGACTGCTAAGTACGTGGCTCAAAGTGCAAGCCGAGCTTTAGGTCTCCTAATTTCTAAATGTAAATTAGCAGGCGGGTTTCCGTACAATGTTTTTACAAAATTGTATGATTCTGTGGTGTCCCCGGTCATCAATTATGGGGCTTTTATATGGGGGTTTAAGTCTTACTCCTGTATCAATGCGGTGTAGAACAGGACACAACGTTTCTTCTTGGGTGTGGGAAAGTATACCCCCGTGGCTGCATTACAAGGTGATATGGGCTGGGAACCAAGCACTGTAAAGCAATGGGTCTGCATTGGTCGTTTATGGATAAGAATGGCTAATACCTCCAATAACAGATTAAATAAGCGCATTGCAATGTGGGCTTATAGAAAAGCCTCGTTTCGATGCAGAAACTGGTTTTACACGGTGCGTAAACGCCTCTCGGACTTGCAAATAAATGATGCTTTAAACATATGTCAACCGGTAGATGGCAGTATGGTACATTTTCTGAGAACAGTCCTTATGGGGGAATTCAGAAACAAGTGGTTCGCAAGTGTTCATAATCCCGTAGGACCCTCGGGGCGGGGTGGAAATAAGCTACGTACTTATGCACTATTTAAGACAACATTTGGGGTTGAAACGTACTGCAAAACCATACTACCGCTCCGTCATCGTTCGGCCTTTGCCAAATTCCGTTTTGGAGTCGCCCCACTCCGCATTGAAACGGGGGGGTTCGAAAATAAGCCATTGAATGAGCGTAAGTGTCCGTTCTGCGATTCTGTGGAGAGTGAGGAACACGTACTTCTGGACTGTGCACTGTATGATGACTTCAGATCCGAACTATTCAATAAGACCTTAGTGATTGAGCCTAATTTCTTTTCACTCCAAAGGGAAAACAAGATAGCTTTTTTTATTCTCCAACCAATCCATGATAAGAGCTGCAGCAAAAACCTGTTTTTATATTTTACAACGAAGATCCTTTTATTTGTGTAAATCTTAGCTGTATTTTATAAAGCTAGTTTGGTACTTGGTGAATCACATCACGAAAACACGCCTGTATAGTGGGGGGGGGGGGGGGTGGATCTTATTTTTCTTGTTTCTGCTCTGGGATGTGGATTGTGGGTGCTCGTTGGGGCCCCTTCGATGAGGCGGTTCTGACGAGTGGCCGCGGTCTTGGTTTTGAGCAGGAGTTGGGGAGGGGGTATTTCGATTTTTCGGAGGTGGGGTTTGCGGCGTGTATGTATAGGCGTGTTTTCATAACGAATTTTAGCTTCGTTTACAGTTTGAAGAGTTCATATATATTTTTTTTTTTATTATTTAGTCTTGTACTACGCCAAGTACAAATATTGTTGGCTTGGGCCGGGTTCACTCGTGGGTATGACCTTTTCCAATCACGAGAGGACGCGGCTCGGGGCAATGGTATCAATCCGAATAAATGTTGCATGTCTTCTTACATCTTTTCTTTTAGGCTCTTCATCATCCTTATAGATCGACCGCAGGATGGACGTGTCAGCGGACGTCTCAGCCGGGCGAGGATATGCTGTATAGACACTGGGTCTGCAGCATGTCCTCTGCCCTTGGCGACGCCGTCTATAGTTGATGATACGTGTATCGTGTGGTCGAACGAAGAGTGATTAATGTAATTAATCTGACAATCTTAATATATATGTTGTATACATGATTTTAGCATGTATTGCATAGTAAATGCTGTGATAGTCTCTTATAATTCTTTTAAGAATGGCATGGTTAATCTTTTAAATAGTAACTTTGTTTAGTTGTACATAATGTAAATGTATGTTAACCATGATGAGACTCTAATAAACTAATAAACTAAACTAAACTGCTCAGACAGAAAGCCAGACAGGTAAAACTATGACCAAATCTTCAGTGATTACTAATCGATTGTCGATCAAACTGGCAGTACCGTAATCGATTTCTTTTCAGCTCCGATTAGCCAGCTCTTGGGCTTTTGAGGAGAAATCAGAAACAAGAGGCCCATGGGCCACAATGCTCACCAGAGCTCAGGGGGCCACTGCCCACTAGCAGCAATGTATTTTAATTAACCATGGAAGCCCTGCTCCCAAGGCTGCTACAGATAAAATTTCGACCCAATCAGACTAGTGGCTTCAGAGGTCTGATGTCGCTTGAAGACAACAGATGACAATTGACAATTTCCCATCTGTGGCAATAGGCCAAAAAGCACATTATTAAAGGAACATTTCTATGAAAGTTTGACAAAATATCTTGAGAGGCATTAATGTCATTTTTCTTGTTCCCCATTATAAGTCAATGGAAACACTTAACTTGCCATAGCAAACAAACCAAAGAGCCAAATTTCATAAACCAGAGCTCAGGAGGGTACTGCCCAATGGAGCCCTGATTGGTGTCACTGAATAGGTCTTATAAAAAGGAACAGAGACATATATGGTTAAGCGGTGGGGATATGTATGGTTCCTGAGACGTAAGGCCTTTTAAGCAATGGAGGGATTCGGGCATGGCAGATCCCAGAAAAGCCAAAGATTGTTGTCACTGAATATGTCTTATCATAAAGATCAAGAATATATATGGTTAAATGGTGGGGATCTGAACGGTTTCTGAGATATGAGGCCCTTTTATGAAGTGGAAGGGAGAGAAATGGCCCCTGCTGATCCCCCAAGACAGGGTTGACTGAATGTGTCTAATAACAATGAACAAGAATATATGTGATTATAGGATGGGGATTTGAATGGTTTCTGAGATATATGGCCTATTATTAAGTGGAGTCTTATCATCAGGAACAAGAATATATATGGTTTAGGGGTGGGGATCTGAACGGTTTCTGAGATATATGGATTTTAATGAAGTAAAGGGGTGGGGCATGGCCCGTGGCACCCCGGGGGCCCCCATGCTGGTGTCACTGTTTGCGTCTTATCATAAGGAACAAGAATATATATGGTTTAGGGGAGGGCTCTGAACAGTTTCTCAGATATATGGTCTTTTGTGAAGTCGAGGGGTGGAGTGTGGCTGGCCGGGCACACCCTGGGTGACCTGACCCCTAGGTTTGTGTCACTTAATGTGTCTTATAATAAGGAACAAGAATATATATGGTTTTGGGGTGGGGATCTGTAAGGTTTCTGGAATATTTAGCCTTTTATGAAGTGGAGGGGGTTGGGCATGGCCCCCGCACATCCCGGGGGACCCCCAAGTTGGTGTCACTGAATGCGACTTATCATAAGGATTGAAAATATATATGGTTAAGGGGTGGGGATCTGTAAGATTACTGGGATATTGGCCCTTTTATGAAGTGGAGGGGGTGGGGCATGGCCCCCGCACATCCAAGGGGACCCCCAGGTTGGTGTCACTGAGTCCATCTTATCATAAGGAACAAAAGTATATATGGTTTAGGGGTGGGGATCTCAATGGTTTCTGTGATAAATGGCATTTTATTAAGTGGAGGGGAGGGGTATGTCCCCGGCACATCCCGGGGGACCCCAAGGTTGGTGTCACTTAATGCATCTTAGCATAAGGGACAAGAATATATATAGTTTAGGGGGTGGGGATCTGAATGGTTTCTGAAATAATTGGCATTTTATGAAATAGAGGGGGCAGGGCATGTCCCCGGCACATCCCGTGGGACCCCAAGGTTGGTGTCACTTAATGCATCTTATCATAAGGAACAAGAATATATGTGGTTTAGGGGTTGGGATCTGTAAGGTTTCTGAGATATAAGGCATTTTATGAAGTGGAGGGGGCGGGGCATGGCCCGGCACAACCTAGGGGACCCCCAGGTTGACATAAAAGCATATGGCTGAGAGAAGTTTACTCAAGGAACATGTCTATGTAAGTTTTGTCAAAATATCTGCAATGACTTGGCAGTAAATGCCATTTTTCATTTTTCCCCATTATAAGCCAATGGAAACTCTTAGTTGCCATAGCAACAAAACTAAAAGGCCAAATTTCATAAAAAAAACCTGCAAAGGCAAATATGGTGAATATTTTCATAAAGTCTCAGCCTCCTAGAGCATATGGTTTCTGAGGAGATGATTTTTTAAGTATTTTTTTCTCTATTTTTTGCATTTTGGTTTCCATGGCAACCAATAAAAACGAGCAGAAGGCGTAAAATCATACGGCAGATAGTAGATTGCGTATGGAACAGTTCTATGCAAGTTTTGTCAAAATATCTGCAGAGGCTTGGCAGTAATTGCCATTTTTCTATTTTCCCCATTATAAGTCTATGGAAACTACAAGTTGCCATAGCAACCAAACTAATGAGCCGATTTTCATAAAAAACACAAACTTTCAATCCCCAATCCCAAGGATGCTACAAATAAAATTTGGGCCCAATCGGCCCAGTGGCTTCAGAGAAGATGTCCTTTGAAAATGTTGACGTCATAGGACAGACGACGACGACGACGGACAACTGCCTATCCTATAAGCTCCCCCGGAGCCTTCGGCTCTGGTGAGCTAAAAACCTCTGTTATCACGTTAACAACTCTGTGTGACGAACACCCAATTTCATATAGACTAGAAATTGTGTTTGTGAAACACTATGCCCCCAACCATATGCTTGTCCCTAAATGGGACAGTAAACAGTACCTCATGATCATTTGCATTAAAAATAAACCTGTCATATATTAACAGATTTTAAACAATTCAGGTCATCTATGCATTAGTAGCAAACAGACTGCCAAATATCATGAGCCTAGCTCAAGTGATTCTACAGTTATTTTGTTCACAAGGTTTCCCTATAGCCACAATGCATAAGTCAAAAAGGGGCATAACTCCGTTAGATATTTCCGGAATTTCGTCAAAAGTTAACCAGGTCATCTACGCATTAGACCAAATTTGTTTGCCAAATATCATGAGCTTAGCTCAAGCGGTTCTCCAGATATTTTGTTCACAAGGTTTCGCTATAGCCACAAAAAAGGGCATAACTCCGCAATGATAAGTCCGACGGAAAATAAAAAAAATACGGGTCCGCTTATTTTTCATGCTCATGCCATATATAAAATTTCAAGATCTTAGCTCAAGCCATTCTGTAGTTTACTTAGGTACTTAAAGCGTAACGGACGGACTGACGGACGGACAGGGCAGAAGCAATATGCCCCTCCAACTCCTTCGAGGTTGGGGGCATAAAGACCTGGGCTTACAGGGGTATACAGTATTTCACTTATTTCTGGTCCAAGACATCGACTATTGGTATTAATTGTGGTGGTTCTAACGAGCAGTCACGATCTTTGTTTTGTGTATATATAAGCAATATAGCACACTTTTATAATATTTCAAAACGCAGTGAGACGTGGCTGCACTTTTAATTTTGGACTTGTCCTTGCTTTAGGTAAGCCCATTTCAGTTGGGATTTAACATTGGGAGATATAGTTTTACTGAGTTTCGCACTGCATCATACTAACCACTTTGCCACGACTTCTACATAGTTGCGTTACTAAAAAGCTTATTTAAAAATTTAAAATCCTGTAAAAAAAAATCCGAAACCTGCTTCCCATAAAACATGGAATAGTCTTGCCACGCTTGAACGTTGGACTCTCAAAGGTCGTTGATAAACTATAGCACATGAATTTTAACATTATTGACAGACCGGTTGATTGATGCGAGATTTCGATAAAACTTTCTGTCAACTATACCTGCGACAATTGACCGTTTTGGATACTATGTCGCACGGATAAATTATCTTAATTCCAGTTTTCTCTTTATAAAGTTGGGCTTAGATGGGTGTTCATTTCACAGACTTGTAAAGTAGAAGTAAAACAAAGATCAGGAATCGATACAATTAACTTACTCCACCCATCAAAGACACCAAAGGGAAAGAAACACGAACAATAAACTGTAAACCTGATGTTATTTTTTCTAGAGATTCTCAGAAGGTCTGCATAATATAAACATTGCACTTCGATTCAAGAAACTCGCACCCCATCTTATGGTATTTTCATCTCTCAGCTTATTAGCTTTGCTCGGTTATCTAGTCATATGGCTGATTTCAGTGACCGTAATTTCTGTCTGAGTTATTTAGTTCAGCAAAGGTTTCTGGGATGTCACCTGTTTTTGGAAGGAGTAGATCACTCGGCTTGTCGCCTGTCATTTTGATGCCTGTTAAGATGTGTTTGTCAATCTTCGACTTTTTGTGTCTGTGATAGGTTTTAGGTTCTGATTCGATCAGTAACTTACGGAGCCCGGGAAGGGACATGCAGTTTTATTTTCAATATGTTGTGCAAACCAGATATGAAGTTGTGTGGACAAGATATTATCTTGTGCGCACAAGATAACATGTTGCGCACACAATATATTATATTATTATATACCCAGAAAACGTCCCATTTACTTTGTACAGAAGTTACCGGTCAATATTTTTCCATATTGCCCGTAGTCAAGTTCATATTGTCCGTAGATAAGCAGCCACGTTCAAAATAGAACTACTTTCAAATTTGTCCACTTCGATACTAAAAATCGGCAGCCATCTTGTCGTGCGTATCGACTGAAATAACCTAAAACAAAATGAATATAGGCTGTGACAAGGTGCATAAAGCGCATTTTGTGCCAGCAAAAATGACCTACCTGCAATCTGTTCAGATATTCAATAATTTCTTTTAGGAAATCAAGAGTATTTTGAAAGAAACAAAACTAACACTTCGGTAAACATGGCGTCCTGCGTTGGGAAACGTTAATGTTTTTAATGACGTCACGTCAACCGACGTTAACGTCGTCTTCACTTTGGCGCCATTGGGCGTGTTTTTTTCATAGTGTAGGAAGACACTTAACGACGTGCATTGTTTTCCATTTCAAAGCACTTAAAGATGTCTAACCTTATTTTACGTTCAAATTTCCATGCCAGGCAATCCTGAATTTGGCACAGAGTCCAAGTTTGGGAATATAATAAAAAGGTTATTGACTTTATATTGTGAAATATTCGGCACTCGTTCATATGGCGAAGACGCACTCGCAAGCTCGTGCGTCCTTCGCCATATGAACTCGTGCCGAATATTTTGCAATATAAAGTCAATAACCTATAATTATGCGAACAACATAATTCATTAATTTAGCTTGTGCGGACAACATATCTTGTGCGCACAAGGTATTATCTTGTGCGCACAATATAACATTTTGTTCGTATAACTTAATATCTTGTTTGCACAAGATATTTTCTTATTCGCACAACATATAATCTTTTTTCCACAACATACATATTGTGCGAACAACATAATAGTTTATGCGGCTGATTAAATTGTGCTAACAAGACAATATTTGTGCGAACAAGATATTAAGTTGTGCGAACAAGATCTTTTGCAAACAAGATAATATCTTGTGCGCACAAGATATTATGTTGTCTGCACAAGATTTATTATGTGCAAACAAGATAATAAGTTGTGCGAACAATAAAAATGTTGTGCGAACAAGATAATAACTTGTGCACACAAGATAATATCTTTTGCGCACAAGATATTATGTTGTGCGAATAAGATATTATGTTGTGCGAACAGGATAAGAAGTTCTGCGCACAAGATAGTATGTTGTCCACACAAGATCTATGTTGAGCAAACAAGATAATATTTTGTGTGCACAAGATATTATCTTGTTTGCACAACATATTAAAATAAATTGCATGTCCCTTCCAGGGTTATGTATACAGTAACTTGCTTTCGGACTTTTTTTATATAGGGAGAAACGGTAAATATATTAAAAATGGTCGTGAAATGAATACTATTATAAACCCAAAGGTTAGTAAATACATGGTTAGTGTCTTTAATAATAAAATATAATCGGTGAGCCTTAGATAATTTATATGGGTGAGCTTTAGCGAGCCCCTATAAAATTGTCAGAAGCCTCCGTGGTGTAGTGGTTACGCTACTCGCCTTTTAAACCAGGGATCGCAGGATCGATCCCGGGCTTCTCCAGACTTTCGGTTGAGTCGTTAAACCGAGGTCCCGTCTCCGTATGACCTTAGCTGTTGGTGGGACGTAAAACTTAAACACTCACTCACTCTATAAATTTGTCGGGGCGAACCGATTATATTTTATTATTAAAGACACTAATCATGTATTTAGTTTATACCGCAATTCAAAACAATCAAGGGGTTATGCCGTAATATAGCAAAATTAAGCAAAATGGACAGCAGACAGAGTGGCATGTTAAACGACATTCAGTGCCATGGCGGGTACACGTAGTATAAAGTGACGTCAACGAGTGCAAAGTTGCTGACGTCACCGCGCCACAAAGACGTAGGAAACAACGTGGACGCTCGAATAAAAGTTTCTTAGCGCTTTACTTTCTGTATGAAAATCTTCAAATAAATAGTTTATTTCAGCTTTAAAAATTATTTTCGAGCGGTTGAGACGCAACTGCAGTAGCATTGCGCAGTTATTCCAACAGGTCATTCAAGCCAGGAAAGGCCGAGAAGGTAAGAATTTAGCTGACATTTCAGAAAATCTGTTTAAAAAAATTGTTCATAGATTTTAACTTGTAGTTTCGTTGTTCGTTCCCATGTATAAAGGGTTGCATGTTATTGTTCACACTTGTAAAGTAGGTCCGGTCTATAAACGGTCACTAGATGTATTATAGGTCAGTAGAAGGTATTATAGGTCACTACCGATTATAGCGTGCAGTTATTCGACCCCCTTTATTTGGTTGCTAGAATGCCTGATTGCGGTATAAAAGGGCTTATGCTGCCATTAGGTGGTCCCACTCTCACTATTTGAATATTCGCATATTAAGAACTTTGTATCGTGTCACACTGGCCATCGAATGTCTGCTTTATAGCCCCTTATAAATTCGTGCTTTTTTTTTTTTTTTTTTTTTCTTTTTTTTTTTTTTCAAATGACATACTCGGTTTGCCGGTCGTCTGAATTGGTAGCTGTCGTCGCTCCTTGATTCAACTTCCTTCTTCCTTATTGGCGGGTATTACGGGTCTGATTGCATTAGATCCTGATCACTTCTCTTTTCAATTTAAAAAAAAAAACGTTCAGCTTCCGTTCTTATCCTTTATTTGTAATGGCTTTGTTTGTAATTTTGATGTGTTCGAGATAAATAAAATACCTTTAAACAAAATGCTGGATCCAATAACAATAATTATTTCTCACTCCTCTGAGGTTCGAGCCTGGTCTGGCTGACATATAACACGCAAGTTTTGCAACGGAAGATCAGGCGGATTTTCTCCGCGTACTCCGTTTTTCACCCACTTATGATCGGCTCACAATAACTGAAATAACCTTGAGAGGGCCATAAAACCAAAACAAAAACTACACTCCTGGGTTGTCTTATTTCTGGCCGGAACTGAAATTTGTACACGCCTATATAATTTTGACTTATAATTTCGCTTAAAACCCAACCGTTTACATGTATATAGTAAAAAAACTGGGATTTACATCACGATAACAAAACCGTGCGACATAGTGCAGTTTTTCACATCTCCAAATTGGCTACTTTTCTGAAGAAAATCGATGATATTTTCCTTACTTAAAAATCAAGCATAGGTTGTGGGTGCTCGTTAGAACCGCCTCATTGAGGCGGTTCTAACGAGTACCCATAACCTATGTCTAGGAGCAGAAATAAGCAAAATAATGAAGATCCCCGTAAACCCCTGTTTTCTCTATATAAAGTGGGATGTAAGGGGGTGTTCATTTCACGGACTTGTTAGCGCGATGAATAGGTATATTTTTCTCTTATTTTTGCTCAAGAAGATTCATTGTTGGTTCGTTATAACCGCCTGGTAGGCGCAGGTAATGCAAATTAAATACATACATGTACTGCTACTTATAATATTACACAACCATAAGCACATAAAACTTAAAAAGCCCCGTCGAAAAATCCTTCGAAGCTACATTAAAAATAAACAGTATCAGAGCTTTATGCTTGAGCTTCTATTGAAGGTACAAGGTAATTGTATCGAGTTAAGACCATTTCCCCCACTTCTCTTTTGTAATTCCTCGATTATCGATACATCTTTATATTAAATCATAAATTGCGCTTTCTTTACTATTCATAAAGTACATAATACTATAATGTTATTAATCAAGTAATTTCGTATTGGCCAAGGTTCATGTCCGAGGTCTGCTGCATTGGCCCGAGGCCAAAGGCCACGGGCCAATGCAGCTGACCGAAGACCTGTAACTGGATCAAATTACTTGCGAAATTACTTGATTAATGACAATTTTATTAATTGACTCACTTAAAAAATCATGATTATTGATTTTTTACCTCACATGACCTCAGTTAATATTGGTTGACCTGGTGTTAATACGGATGACCTCAGATTAATACAGGATAGTCAATTAATAAACATGCTTATTAAGTGATTATCCTATATTACACAAGGTCAACCAATATTAAAAAAACATAAATCATGTTTTTAATTGCGTTAATTAATAAAATTGTCATTAATCAAGTAATTTCGTATTGGCCCAGGTACAGGTCCGAGGTCTGCTGTATTGGCACGTGGCCGATTAATCAAGTAATTTCGTATTGGCCCAGGTACAGGTCCGAGGTCTGCTGTATTGGAACGAGGCAGAAGGTCTCGTGCCAATACAGCAGACCTCGGACCTTTCGGCCTCGTGCCAATACAGCAGACCTCGGACCTGTACCTGGGCCAATACGAAATTACTTGATTAATAACATTATATTATTTAGTAATTTACCTGACCAAATGTTGGACGGTCATAGTCTGTTTGATTTTGTTTCATAACCACTACTTCATGTCTCGATTGATTGTTCTCCATCTTAACAATATCTGCAAGTCTTCGAGGTCTGCAAGATATAGCAGGTAAACATGATTATTATTACTCTATCACGTAAACAAGTCCGTGAAATGAACACCCCTCTAAACCCCACATTAAATAGAGAAAATAGGGGTTTAAGGGGGTATTCATTATTTTTCTTATTTCTGCTCCAAGGCAATGGTTGTGGATACTCGTTAGACCCGCCTCACTGTGGCGGTTCTAACGAGCACCCACAACCTATTTTAGCAGTATTAATTAACAAAATATCACGGATTATCATAAAAAGAGTAGCCATTTTGGTGATGCGAAAAAATGCACTGTGTCGCACGGGTGTGGTATCGTAATGCGTTGGCCCACTGATCGGTTTTACTCGTACAATAGGCAGATGGAAAGGAAACTATGTAATATTAAGTGTACTTATCCACTTTTTTACATTGGTGTAATAATGTATTCCTATTGATTATGTATAGCAGAAAAAGAACATCTAGGTACTACATCTAGCCGCTCTTTCCATGGAAAAGTTAACGTAATTTAGCCGTCACGCTGAGAAAGCCGTTAAATAAACTCCACCCTACATCCCACTTTATATAGAGAAAACAAGGGTTTACGGGAGTATACATTATTTTCTTTATTTCTGCTCCTATACATAGGTTGTGGGTACTCGTTAGAACCGCCTCAATGAGGCGGTTCTAACGTGCACCCACAACCTATGTTTTGAGTATAAATAAGGATAAATAAGGACAATATCAAAAAAATTCATTAGAAAATTGGCCGTTTTGGAGATGTAAAAAATGCACTATGTGTTTTCGTTATACTGAAGGCAATGATCAGGAATCGATCCAATTGCCTCACATGTCCCACCCAACACATGAAAGGGAAAACAACCATCACGAAAACATGCCTATATAATTTTGACCCCCTCGAACCCCACTTTTATACAGTAAATCTGGGGTTCCCGGGGGTATACCCTTTTTTCTAATTTCTGCTCAAAAACATAGATTGTGGGTACTCGATAGAACGGCCTCGACGAGGCGATTCTATCGAGTCCCCGAAATCTATGTTTTGAGCAGAAATAAGAAAAATATCACAATTTTTCATTTTAAAATTTCTAAGTTTTGGCCAGAAAATTGGCAACGTATTTGTAAAGGCGTGTTTTCGTAATGACATGTCCCACCCAATACATGAAAGGGAAAACAACACTAACAATAAACAGCACAATATTAAATAAAAACGTCACAAGCGGAAAACCAAAATAAAAGTTACTTTCCCACAAAATGGCGATACGGCTATCCATTATGAAAACACGCCTATATAAATACATTGGTACCTTTATCGCCGAAAAAATGAAAATTTTATGATGAAAAATTATACCCACAATCTATATTTCAGAGCAGAAATAAGAAAAATAAGGTATACCCCCGGAAACCCCAGTTTTACTATATAAAAGTGAGGTTCAAGCGGGTAAAAGTTAAATAGGCATGTTTTCGTGATGAAAATGGCGATACGGCTATCCAAAATAAAAAATAGCAATACAGCATCACGTGGACAAGTCCGTGGAATGAAGACCCCCCCTAAATCCCACTTTATATAGAGAAAACTGGGGTTTACGGGGGTAAACATTATTTTTTTCTTATTTCTGTTCCAAGACATAGGTTGGGCGTACTCGTTAGAACCGCCTCATTCTCAGCCTAAGTTTTGAACATTTATAACAAAAATATCAAGGATTTTCATCAGAAAAGTAGCCATTTTGGATATGTGAAAAAGTGCACCAAGTCGCACGGGTGTGTACATACATGCATAGACGAATTATAACAATACTTAACCATAGCAGAAGAATCGCACTGAAACGGTCATTACAGGATTTTGTACTGGTTTACTTTGGTGGGTTGTGAGGGAGGGGGGGGGGGGGGGGTGGGCTTAAATCGCTTTTACGTGATCACAGTCCTCTCCATTGGTTCTGTCTAGGTTCAGCCTGCATGGATGATCTCCAACCCACCATTGCAACATCTTCCCCAAAAAACAACAAAACAATCTAACGACTGCAGAGGGAAAACAACCATGATGACTCGACAGAATGAAACGAATGAAATGTTAGAGCAAAATAAAACAACAGTTGGTCCACGGCGAACCCGATCAGGAAAAGAGCAGTAGGTACCAACCGACACCACTTAAAATGGCTGAAGCTTGTCCACAGGCCGACACCGCCACAGAGTCCGAGCTTGACCTGTCGGTGTGCAATCAAAGCGGAAAGCAAAACTATCGACCACGACCTGGCCAACCACCATTCACGAAATTCGCCGTACAACACTCCTGCCGCACCCAATCCCGCTGCCTCAAAGAATGACCTTACCGGTCACGGACAGGATTCACTTTCCGTGTAGCTTGCTACTTTTGTTTGTGGGATAGTTTTGAGTTTTATTTTTTTACCGCCTCCTCTTGTTGTAAAGGATTGGCTACGTCTTGTAATTGTGGCTCTCCTTAGTATTATGGATATGTTTGGAGAGGTCCAATGACTTATTGTAGAACCGCTTGCATTTTAACCTCCAGTTATGAGGCATCGGAAGCAGCTGACTTTGCTTTCGGTCCAGCTTTGAGGCATTGTAGTCCTGTTTTACATTACGATAAAACACCCGTGCGACATAGTACATTTTTCATATTTCCTAAAAGGTCATTTTTCTGATGAAAATCCGTGATATTTTTCTTATAAATACTGCAAACATATGTTGTGGGTGCTTGTTAGAACCGCACCATTGAGGCGGTTCTAATGAGTACCCACAACCTATGTCTTGGAGCAAAAATTAGAAAAAACCAGTGCTTCAGCTGAAGTGCACGACCCGCTGGATGCTTTTAGCTTTAGGAGTGTTACCATATATGGGTATGGCGGCCATTTTGGTCATGTGACCTGGACATAAAACGGTTCCCCCAATAAATGGGCCTTATCGTAAGGAGCAAAAATATATCTTATACTTTAGTACTGTATTCTGAATCGTTTGCAGGATAAAATCCAACACAAAAGCATATGTGTCAAAGTTTGACCTAGGCACAAAGAAGGTCAAGGTCAACCCAGGGTCACCATTTTAGCAATTTATGATGGGCCTACGTTCCAGATGCTATTTATCAAGTTTCGTGGAAATCTGCACCGTGGTTCTGGAGAAGACTATTTTTGAAGGGTTTGTATCAAATATTGCTTGGCGGCCATTTTGGTCATGTGACCTGGACCCCATGAGGAAATTTTGGTTTCCCCCATCCCGTAGAGGCTCCATATGAAATTTGACTTCAATCGGCCCAACGATTTCTGAGGAGAAGCAGTTCGAAAATTTTCACATTTTTCGCCTCGGCGAGGCTGTTCTAAATGGAATGTAATATTTCGCAAGTTCATTGATAAGATCTCATTGATATTTATCAGTATGCCAAAAATTGTTTAAATATTCCAAGCGGTTAAGTCACTATCACCAATTTTCACAAACGGGTTACGGACGGACAGATAGACAGACCATATATGGCTTGGCGGCCATTTTGGTCATGTGTCCTGGACCCAATGAGCAATTTTTGGTTTCCCCCATCCCATAGAGGCTCCATATGAAATTTGATTTCAATCGGCCCAACGGTTTCCGAGGAGAAGCAGTTCGAAAATTTTCACATTTTTCGCCTCGGCGAAGCTATACTAAATGGAATGTAATATTTCGCAAGTTCATTGGTTAGATCTCATTGATATCTATCAGTATGCCAAAAATTGTTTAAATATTCCAAGCGGTTAAGTCACTATCACCAATTTTCACAAACAGGTTACGGACGGACAGACAGACAAACCATATATGGCTTGGCGGCCATTTTGGTCATGTGACCTTGACCCCATGAGCAAATTTTGGTTTCCCCCATCCCATAGAGGCTCCATATGAAATTTGACTTCAATCGGCCCAACGGTTTCCGAGGAGAAGCAGTTCAAAAATGTTCGAAAAAATTCACATTTTTCGCCTCGGCGAGGCTATACTAAATGGAATGTAATATTTCGTAAGTTCATTGGTTAGATCTCATTGATATCTATCAGTATGCCAAAAATTGTTTAAATATTCCAAGCGGTTAAGTCACTATCACCAATTTTCACAAACGGGTTACGGACGGACCCAAAGAAGGTCAAGGTCAACCCAGGGTCACCATTTTAGCAATTTATGATCCCAGATGCTATTTATCAAGTTTCGTGGAAATTTGCCCAGTGGTTCTGGAGAAGACTATTTTTGAAGGGTTTTTACCATATATGGCTTGGCGGCCATTTTGGTCATGTGACCTGGACCCCATGAGCAAATTTTGGTTTCCCTATCCCATAGAGGCGCCATATGAAATTTTACTTCAATCGGCCCAACGGTTTCCGAGGAGAAGCAGTTCGAAAATTTTCACATTTTTCGCCTCGGCGAGGCTATACTAAATGAATATAATATTTCGCAAGTTCATTGGTTAGATCTCATTGATATCTATCAGTATGCCAAAAACTGTTTAAATATTCCAAGCGGTTAAGTCACTATCACCAATTTTCACTTACGGGTTACGGACGGACAGACAGACAAACCATATATGGCTTGGCGGCCATTTTGGTCATGTGACCTTGACCCCATGAGCAAATTTTGGTTTCCCCCATCCCATAGAGGCTCCATATGAAATTTGACTTCAATCGGCCCAACGGTTTCCGAGGAGAAGCAGTTCAAAAATGTTCGAAAATTTTCACATTTTTCGCCTCGGCGAGGCTATACTAAATGGAATGTAATATTTCGTAAGTTCATTGGTTAGATCTCATTGATATCTATCAGTATGCCAAAAATTGTTTAAATATTCCAAGCGGTTAAGTCACTATCACCAATTTTCACAAACGGGTTACGGACGGACAGACAGAATGACAGACTGACAGAATTACAGAATGACAGAATGACACGGTGATTTTAGGGCACTCTTAGAAAAAACCGACTTCAGTCGGTTGCTTTTTCTGCGGGTCGTGCAATAATGTACCCCCATAAACCCCAGTTTTCTCTATATAAAGTGGGATATAGGGGGTCTTCATTTCACGGACTTGTTCGCGTGATGACGAATGGGGTTACTCTAGGTTTTTAATGACCGCGATTCCATTAAGCTGTAACTGTTATTCTCACAAAGCAGTATATTTCAAATATTATGCGCGTATCTTTTCTGTATATAAGGTATGTGACTTTTGTATGTGCTTGATATTTTGTAGATCTATTCCGTGTATAACTGTCTACAAACGAAGTTTGTCGTGTAACTGTTCATATAACTATATTTAATGTGTAATTCTTAACGAAAACACGCCTATATAATTTTGACCCCTTGAACCCCACTTTTATATAGTAAAACTGGGGTTTCCGGGGGTATACCTTATTTTTCTTATTTCTGTTTTAAAATATAGATTGTGGGTACTCGTTAGAACCGCCTCGATGAGGCAGTTCTAACGAGTGCCAACAATCTATATTTTGAGCAGAAATAAGAAAAATATCACAATTTTTCATCATAAAATTCGGCGATAAAGGTGGCAATGTATTTGTATAGGCGTGTTCGAGTAATTATTTGAATAAATCCCAATCCATCTTTGGGTATCGGTCTTGTCATCTTCTCGTCCAACTGCACTTTGTTTCCATACTTCAAATTTTCATAAATGTCATGTTACGTCCCATGTTTCATGAGACTATTCAAGTTGAATTACTCTTTTAAAGTTCATCAAATTGTATTCAAGCTACAGCCACTAACATGGTTCATTGATTGGCAAAAAGGAGATAATCTTTTGAGAAAAAGGAAACCTGGTTGCTGGCTTATTTTCATAGTCGATGTTCCTTTTTGGCTTTCTATTTTTTTACACTTTCAGTCCTCTTCCAAATAGCTAATGATATCGGACTGTTGCGTGAAAATTGCACGACCCGCAGAAAAAGCAACCGACTGAAGTCGGTTTTTTCTAAGAGTGCCCTAAAATCACCATGTCATTCTGTCATTCTGTCAGTCTGTCATTCTGTCATTCTGTCTGTCCGTCCGTAACCCGTTTGTGAAAATTGGTGACAGTGACTTAACCGCTTGGAATATTTAAACAATTTTTGGCATACTGATAGATATCAATGAGATCTAACCAATGAACTTACGAAATATTACATTCCATTTAGTATAGCCTCGCCGAGGCGAAAAATGTGAAAATTTTCGAACATTTTTGAACTGCTTCTCCTCGGAAACCGTTGGGCCGATTGAAGTCAAATTTCATATGGAGCCTCTATGGGATGGGGGAAACCAAAATTTGCTCATGGGGTCAAGGTCACATGACCAAAATGGCCGCCAAGCCATATATGGTTTGTCTGTCTGTCCGTCCGTAACCCGTAAGTGAAAATTGGTGATAGTGACTTAACCGCTTGGAATATTTAAACAATTTTTGGCATACTGATAGATATCAATGAGACCTAACCAATGTACTTGCGAAATATTACATTCCATTTAGTATAGCCTCGCCGAGGCGAAAAATGTGAACATTTTCGAACATTTTTGAACTGCTTCTCCTCGGAAACCGTTGGGCCGTTTGAAGTCAAATTTCATATGGAGCCTCTATGGGATGGGGGAAACCAAAATTTGCTCATGGGGTCAAGGTCACATGACCAAAATGGCCGCCAAGCCATATATGGTTTGTCTGTCTGTCCGTCCGTAACCCGTTTGTGAAAATTGGTGATAGTGACTTAACCGCTTGGAATATTTAAACAATTTTTGGCATACTGATAGATATCAATGAGATCTAACCAATGAACTTGCGAAATATTACATTCCATTTAGTGTAGCTTCGCCGAGGCGAAAAATGTGAAAATTTTCGAACTGCTTCTCCTCGGAAACCGTTGGGCCGATTGAAATCAAATTTCATATGGAGCCTCTATGGGATGGGGGGAACCAAAAATTGCTCATGGGGTCCAGGCCACATGACCAAAATGGCCGCCAGGCCATATATGGTCTGTCTATCTGTCCGTCCGTAACCCGTTTGTGAAAATTGGTGATAGTGACTTAACCGCTTGGAATATTTAAACAATTTTTGGCATACTGATAAATATCAATGAGATCTTATCAATGAACTTGCATAATATTACATTCCATTTAGTACAGCCTCGCTGAGGCGAAAAATGTGAAAATTTTCGAACTGCTTCTCCTCGGAAATCGTTGGGCCGATTGAAGTCAAATTTCATATGGAGCCTCTACGGGATGGGGGAAATCAAAATTTCCTCATGGGGTCCAGGTCACATGACCAAAATGGCCGCCAAGCAATATTTGGTAAAAACCCTTCAAAAATAGTCTTCTCCAGAACCACTGTGCAGATTTCCACGAAACTTGATAAATAGCATCTGGAACGTAGGCCCATCATAAATTGCTAAAACGGTGACCCTGGGTTGTCCTTGACCTTCTTTGTGCCTAGGTCAATTTTGACACATATGCTTTTGTGTTGGATTTTATCCTGCAAACGATTCAGAATACAGTACTAAAGTATAAGATATATTTTTGCTCCTTACGAGAAGGCGCATTTATTGGGGGAACCGTTTTATGTCCAGGTCACATGACCAAAATGGCCGCCATACATATGGTAACACTCATAAAGCTAAAAGCATCCGGCGGGTCGTGCACTTCAGCTGAAGCACTGGTTAGGATTAGATTTGGAGGTGGAGATCTAAACGGTTTCTGACATATATCGCCTTTTATGAAGTGGAGGGGTGGGGCATGGCCCGGGCACATCCCAGGGGACCCCAGGTTGGTGTCACTGAATGCGTCTTATCATAAGTAACAATAATATATATTGTTTAGGGGTGGGGATCTGAATGGTTTCTGAGATATATCGCCTTTAATGAAGTGAAGGGGTGGGGCATGGCCCCGGCGCACCCTGGGAGACCCCTAGGTTGGTATCACTGAATGCCTCTTATCATAAGGAACAATAATATATATGATTATAGGGTGGGCATCTAAACGGTTTCTGAGATATTAGGCCTTTTATGAAGTGGAGGGGTTGGGCATGGCCTGGGCACATCCCAGGGGACCCCAGGTTGGTGTCACTGAAAGCATCTTATAATAAGAAAAAAGAATATATGTGACCAGTCATGAGATTTTGGGTCCAAATGGGGTCCATGACCGAAAATGAGTTTTTGCCATTTTCTGATAGCTTTATAATACTGAAGTGCATATGTGAAATTTCAGATGAAAACATTGAGCGGTATACGAGATATAGGTCTTTAAAGACTGAGCCTGAATATGCGAAAATTGCATTTTCAGTCATTTTAGATGTATATTTGCTAGTTATTCTTGACTTCAAAGCCTCATTTAGCATTCAGAGAAAACAAAATATCAGCAAATCATGCTTTCACACATTTATTTATTCACCCAGTAGCAATCATTCATTATATATTTGCTGGTAAGAATTCTGTTGCCATGACAACAAATTTAAAATAGGTGGATATATAGTAGCCAACCTACATACATTGTATGTATGTATGTCACCAGCATCAATTTGTTTGAATGCTACGTACATCTAAATAGCCAAGGATTGGACTGTACCAATTACTTTAACTGCAAAGTCTGGCTTTTAGGAGCAGACTTTTTAACACACATTGCTACATTCAAGATCATAGTGGTGGAATGAATGATTTCATGGCGGCTAATAAAATATGAATTCCATATGAAAATTAATAATAATAACAATAATAATAATAATAATACATGTAATAACACAGAAAATTTACTCACAATCCTTTACTTTTCGACAAAATTGTATGTACATCATTGCAATTATAGCAAAATTTTGTATTGTAAATAATCATTAATCTGCATTAAATAATGGCATACATGTAATTCATAAGTATTTTGTCAGATTACCACACCCACCAACATATTACTAGTATTATCATGATTTGGGATCTATAATCGCAGAATGAAGTAAAGTTGACATTTACATCCTTGTGTGAGTATGTGAGTATGTATGCAATTGCGTATCACTCTATGGACTGTTTTTGAGGGAGTCAGATCTGACTCCTATCAAATTACCCTGAATTTTGCTATCACTGAATCATATCTATTAACACTCATCACTTGTTGTTTCAACCCACAGCTGGTAACTACTCTGTCAAAACTGAATGGCTGGTATACAGAGTGAAGGCTTGGCTGAGACTTGAGACTAAACCTATTTACATGTACTTCAACCCTTAAATTTAAGTGTGTTTTTAAAGAAAAAGTGTAGACCCTGATCAGACACTGCAGAACACTGCGTCTGATCTGGGTCTACACTTCTGGCAAATCCCAACCCATGGTTTCAGCACATATTCTATAGATAACACTCTTATGCATCGATAAGAATAGCGTGTCAATTTTCTATAAATAACCATTACCCGAATTTTCTATAAACCAGTCATGGACACTTGTTGGGGTACCTGAGAAAATGCAGTATACCCTATGAAAACCAGACTGAACAGACTGTTCGTTTTGCGTTTGCACAATTCTTAAGCAAAAGAGCACATCAGCAGTAATTTTTTCTTGAATTCTCTTAACCAGCTCACCATGCTTCCAAGGCATGTAAATATGGCAAGCTGCTGGTGTACAGTTGTGTAATTATACTTTAAACTGAGCTTGGAGTATCAGGGCACTTCGTCCTAAGACTGGAATGCAAACTGTTCAAATGTAAAGCTAATAGCATCTCCTTGTCATGGACATCCTTGCAAAACAAACTTTACATACCGCCACCTACCATCAGGGCTAGGAGAAATAAACTGGCTTCATTGTGCCTGAGCACAATTTTATAAAACGCTAAAAAAGTCTTAGCTTGCCCAGGCAAAGCAGTTATAGTGAGATTGTTCTGCAAATAAACCCTAGCAGGTTGTTTATGCAGGGGGTTTGATGTGTAATATTTTCTCAATGCCGGGTAAAAGTCCCATAAGATTGGTATCAATGTTTCCAAAATGACATAAATAGTGTTGACAAGGTTGTATAACACAAACAAACAAACAAAAGCTTTATACAGAGAATTGGGTGTTATAAGGGTATCTGTTATTTTAACTAACATAGTTATGGATACTTGGAAGAACCATTTCTATCATGCATGATACAATCTTGCTTTACCAAAATTTCGACAGATTAATGTCCTTCTGTGGAACACATGGGCCTATCAGTTAAATATAATGAGGTATAACCTTGCCATAAAATGAAGTCAGTTATTCCATACCACACAGGAAGATGTTGTTGAATATTGTAAGGGCACCACTTGTCACGATTAACCAGAAGGTCGAGAGAGGGTTGCACGGCTATAATACATATGTGGGCTCTACCAGGGTCAAAGAGAATTCCTAGTAAAAGTGAATACCGCCAGCCATTATTTAAAATTATAACTTAAATTATTTCGTATATAATCATTAAAAGTGATGATAATTCAAATGACTTTAAATGATACTTGACTTGCAGTTATTGAATTGATTCATATACATAAAGTGGTGTTGTTTCCCTCACCCATCAGGGCTTGGAGAAATATACGAGGCTGCATGGTGTATTTACTTGTGTTAAGCTAAATTAAATGCTGCGGGTTATTTTTTCTAAATCGTAAGGTGAATGGTCACACAGGCAGTGCCATTCTTTTTTTCTTTCCTTTTTTCGTTTGGTGGGTGGGGTGATCTTACGGTCTTTTCAAGATTATTTCACATATCGAGCCGATCGTTAATCAATGGTGGGCGAAAACTGGAGTACCCGGAGAAAAAATGACCTTCCGTTGCATAGTTTGGTGTCTCACATGTGACCAGAGCAAGACTCGGACTCAGTACCGTAATTACTTTATGTTATATTTGTGTAAGACTAAATCTCGATTTTAAAATCTGTTAGCCTGGAGTCACCATTCTACCAACCTACAATTCTCAATACATCCAACTTATGGGAGTATAGAATTCAAAGTAACGTTTTGTGCAACCCTTGAATTGAAAGTGGTGCATATACGTGTACATGTGCATATACGTGTACATATATACGATGTTCCCAGTGATAGGTGCAAAAGTAACATTAATTAAATTGATTGATTGATTTGAGGTTTAACGTCCCCGTCAACACTGTAAAGGTCATTTTGGAGACATTGCTTCCAATTTTGTGGGACATTAACCCGACATTGAGATGAAATGACATCTCAAGCCCTGTCGCCCAATGAAACCAAAAGGGTTTATCAGCATGGACGGTCCGACTCGCACCGCTTTGCCTGGGCAGATCCTCTAAGCGGTTTACCGGTACTCGTGTGCGGGTTGGAATCATGGAAGCATCTCGCAGCCCATATGTTTCTTCAAGCCCCGATGGGAGGGGGCCGAACATTTATTAAAGTGTCTTGCCAAAGGGCACGACATTTTCGCAACTCAGGAGCAAATGCTTTTCTTTAAGAAATCAACACATTATTTATTGTTTGATTACACCAAAGGCTCTCATGAACTTAACCGTCCGCATTCATGAAGGCGCTGATTTTGATACAATATGGTCTTACAATGTGCTTGGATTGATGACCACTATACCGCTAGCTTATTGCATGCTCATCAGGAATTAAACCTGGATAGAAGTGGCTGAAAATGAGGGGCATACTCGTGTGCTATTTAGTTAACAAATTATTTGATATAAAATAGGCAAATTTGATTTGAAAGACTTAATGTGTAATGCTGTTGTTGACATCATGGACCCTTTGTATAAAACCTTCTGAATCAAGGGATCTATTAAAACCGAACGTGCGAAAGTGCAAATTAATTAGCCTATCAGAGTTGATTAGGAGAACGCAGGTTCGATACCTGCCGGGTTCAGCAAAATTCTTGCGTGAAGATTGATTATGAAATCTTTTCTACGGTCATTCTCTCCCTTCCCCTTACTCAAGAAGGGCAGTTGTCAGTTTCTGGCGAAAGAATGTGCTGCTGCACTGTACTAGTTAATAACTTACGTATTAGACTACCCAGGAAAAGTGTGGACAGGTGAACTGACCGGCACAAAATGACCTAGTTAGTGATGACTGGGCTTTAAACTCCAATACAAACAAACAAACCTGAAGCGAACAATTATCGGTGAAATACTATGATCCAAAATTTCGTACTTTTGGTGATCATGTATATGGTGTTAAAGGAATGCCATTCTCGAAATAATCCTGCAAAATTCTTATTTAAAAAGAAAGAAAAAAAAGCTGTAAAAAGGGAATCAGGACGGGACTCGAAACAGCGATCCCATTCTTGGAGGGGAGGTGCTCTGCCGATTGCGCTACTCGGCGCTGTTATAAAACGGGACAATTAATAACTATTTAGCTAAAACGGCACGGCCAATATTACCGGTCAAAATTCTTTTTCGTCATATCTTCCAAGTATGAAAACAAGAAACGGCTTTTTATTTTTGCTTATAAATCCTAAGCAAACTTTTTAATTTACAATATAAAAGGCTCTTGTTTAAAAAATTATTAGCAACAGGTGCGTCATAAATTAGCTACGTCAACTATGACGTCGCGATTTATTCACGTTTTCTCGGAATGACGTAATGCCCCCATTTGGGCACAAAATCTCATGACGCGTCACATATATGGCTTTGGGGTGGGAATCTGAAAGGTTTATACGATAGACTGCATGCATGGTAGTTAACCCAATTACGGTTGGCAACTTTGCTTCCCTCTTTAATTGTATGCCTGTGGGTCAGGCCTCAAATTCTATGACGGTTCCAGCGAAAAGGCTTACTGAGAATTAGGGAGACTCCAATTTTAAGTAATGTTGGGTGGGGCCTGATGCTCTGTCTCTGGTTAGGCCTATCGGAGTCTAACTGTTGGTTTTATTTAGCTCCAGCATTTCAGTGTTTTCTTGCTGTTGAGTCCTCACCGTGGTTTCATTAGGTGGTTGAATGATTCTTGTGTTCACGGAGATGTTGCACTGATGAATTAGGAGGCCTTCATGCGGATTAAACAAATTATTTGTCTCAACTGCGACGGAAGTAAGGGCGAGCATTGTGGCCACGTATAATTGATTTACCCCCCCCCCCCCCCCCAGTGGAATTCGTTTCACTGACCGTTCCAAGGCGGTTCTTCTGTCGTGGGTTATTTTTGTTATGGCTTGTCATTGGGTGTGTGTATCGCTTATATTATTTTGTTTTGGATAGCCAATTGGCCATTTTGTTGGAAAGTAACTGTCCTTTTGGATTTCCGCCATTGATGTTTTACTAGGGTCTAGTTGTTTCATGCGTGTGTTTCTTTTCCTTGGTGTCTCTGATGGGAGCTGTGGGTTAATTGTATCGATTCCTGACCATTGCCTTCACTTCTATTTCGCCTAGTAGACAACAGTTCAAGTTTGGACACACTATACTCTTAACATGTTATCTCTGCCTTTCGATCTCTCCTGTGATATTTGAAACTAAGTAATAAGAAACTCGTACCGAGAAAACAGATCATGGGTTTGCGACCAGGTAAGTCACAAACCGGACTGCTCATCTACACAGGCCAGACAAATTCATCACAATTTATATTGTATATGCTACAGGTACTGTACTTGCGAACGCATTGGAGCTGATCAGATGTCGCAAAAGCGCCGGCTAATTTGCAGATTTGTTTTTCGCAAACAGGAAAACAAACTTACTCATGATAGTGCTCATAAGCCTGTCAACACTGGCAGACATCTTTCCATGCGATTTTTTACTTTAAACTATTTTATGTTCGCTATCATTGAAGGTGTGTGTGGCCGGCTTGATATAATAATATATCTCGTTGAGTAATAATTAGAATTTTGAAGGATGGACCGCTCACGGAACCTTCATCACGTAAAATGGGCATATCTATATAACGAAAAGTGGAGCTTACAAAGGTAAACATACAGTTCCGTTATTTTGCATAAAACCATTCACGGAACCTTCATCACGTAAAATGGGCATGTCTATATAACGAAAAGTGGAGGTTACAAAGGTTAACATACAGTTCCGTTATTTTTGCATAAAACCATACATGTTTGGGTACTCTTTAGATCAGCGGTAATGATCAGAAAATGTACAGGGCATCGTAAGAAGCAATACACCAAACGGATGTGCAATTGTAAGATCTAGGACAATGAAAAGGATAGGGGTGCTGATCATTTAGATTTGAAGAGGTACCTCCTGTTAGTAAGAGGTACCTCCTGTTAGTGAGGGACATCGCTGCCTCAGCAGAAGTCGCGTGCTACATTCAACCTTATATACGCCTAACATACAGAAAAATTAAACTTACTATAAGACTCTTTTATTAAGGGGCGGGAAACCTTGCCAGTCCTTTTTCTTGCCATTGATGTGTCTGTAGAAGTCTCTGGGATGTGCCTTTATATCACCTACCAAGTTATTCACATACAAACCATGCTGATTTTTGCTTTATATCAGTCTTGATTTCAGGTCTCAAGTTTTCAAATTTTATCCGGAGTTTACCACTTCCCGTCCTTTTTGCCTTTGCATGAATTTTATTCCTTCTCCGATCCTTATCTCTGCTGTGATCCAGTGAATAGAAGATATAGAGGATCTTAAATGAGTGGCCATGTATTATTGAATTTATTAAACGAGTTGAGGAAAAGGGATAAAACGTTATTAAACGAGTTGAGGAAAAGGGATAAAATGCGAGGCTTTGCCGAGCATTTTATCCCTTTTCCTCAACGAGTTTAATAAATTCAATAATACATGAGCACGAATGCAAGATTCTATTTATCATATGACATTTAAAACGCATTTTATTCACGATTGTTTACAAAAAATGTAAATATTCCGTCGTTGATAAACGCGACGTCGTTAAGGACGTCATACATGTAACGTTACGGGACGTATCAAGCTAATTTGCATATTTACAAATATTACATGACGTTATTACACTCTCAGACGCGACGTCATATGATAAACAGACTTACTAGTTTTGGGTTTTGGGTATACGTTAGAACCGCCTCATTGAGGGGGTTCTAACGAGTACCCACAGCCTATGTCTTGGAGCAGAAATAAAGAAAACAATGTTTACCCACTTAAACCCCAGTTTTCTCTATATAAAATGGGGTTTAGCGGGTGTACATTACACGGACGTGTTAACCTGATGACATCATCACGAAAACACGCATATATAATTTTGACCCCCTTGAACCCCACTTTTATATAGTAAAACTGAGGTTTCCGAGGATATACCTTATTTTTCTTATTTCTGCTCTAATATATAGATTGTGGGTACTCGTTAGAACCGCCTCGATGAGGCGGTTCTAACAAGTTTCCATAATCTTTACTTTGAGCAGAAATAAGAAAAATATCACAATTTTTTTTATCATTAAATTTTTATTTTTTCGGCGATAAAGGTGGCAATGTATTTATATAGGCGTGTTTGCGTAATGTGTCCAGTTGCCTCTCTGCTTGTGACGCTGTTGTTATGGTGAAGTCGTTTTATGTTCATATTTCATTTTCTTTGGAGTGCGGTAACTTAATCGATTACCGATCACTGCTTACACTTCTATTTCATATTTTGCCGGCCCCGATAGCTCAGTTGGTAGAATGTCCGCTCCGGGAAACGGGAGGTCACGGGTTCGATCCCGGGCCGCGACATACCAAAGTCGTTAAAAATGGTATTAGCTGCTCCTCGCTTGGCACTCAGATTTACGGGGTAGAGCTAGGACTGGTCGACCCAGGGTTAGGATAATGTGACTGGGTGGGGTATCATGTAATGAGTCTGGGACACGATACTTCAGTGAGGCAGTACTATAAAATTGTTGAAAGCGACGTTAAACCCGAATTCACACACACACACACACACACACACACACACACACACACACACACACACACACACACACACAGACTTCATATTTTGCGATGGAATACCATCACAATCTATATTAAACTTGATATTGCACGAGGATTGCGGCCGCGTAAAATCGATTTCATCCCCCACCCCAACACAAAAACAAACACAGTGAAAAAAGGGTCACTGACCGTTCCGAGGAAGTTCTTCTGCTGTTGGCTATTTTCCTTATACCCTTATACTCAGTTTGCATGTGTATGATGCTGGTTTCTTTTTTGTGTTGGATAGCCGATTGGCCAAGTTCTCATAGGTTCAACCAAGTCCGTCTTTTGGTTGATATTTCAGCTGATTCGTGCTGTATTTGTCTAAACCGCGACGGACGTAAGGACGAGGATTGCGGCTGCGTGAAATCGATTTAAGCCCCCCCCCCACCCACCCACGTCTCCCACGCACACACATTGAAATACTTTTTCACTGAACAGTCCAAGGTTGTTTTTCAGTAGTGGATTCATTCTGTTGTAGTTCGTATTTGAAGGCGTGTATCGCTTATATATTGCCAGTTGGGCATTTTGTGGGAAAGTAATTGTCCTTTTGGCTTTCCGCTAGTGGTATTTCCATTAGGGTCTAGTTATTGCATGTTCGTGTAATTTTCCATTTGGTATATGTTATGAGAGTTAATTGTATTGATTCCTGATCATTGCCTTCACTTCTATTCTAAAGTGTTCACATTACGAAAACACGCCTATACAAATACAATGCAAACTTTATCCCCGAAAACAGGAAATTTTTAGATGAAAATTTGTGATATTTTTATTATTTCTGCTCAAAATATAGACTGTTGGTGCTCGTTAGCGGTTCTAACGTGTACCCACAACCTATATTTTAGAGCAGAAATAACAAAAATAATGTTTACCCCTGCAAACCCCAGTTTTCTATATAAAAGTGGGGCTCGAGGGGGTCAGAATTATATAGGCATGTTTTCATGATGGTTAACGTTTTGACCACTACTATCCAGCTTGGTAGATAATGATGCTTTGACCAACCGTGCCTTGCAAGTTTTGTTTTATTTGTATATTAAAGATACAACCAGAATGTCGGACTATCTTCCCAGATCCTAAGAGACATTAAGAGATTTGGCACAGCCACCAGTACATGGGAAATAATACAAGTTAATATATTAGTCCTGATTTTAATGATGACATATTGCAACCCATTTCCTGTAGCGACATGTTTCCAATGTTCCCAAACAGTCACTTCAATGTTGCCAACATGGTCATAAAACGTGGTATTGACTTTCCATACAGCATAATTCAGCCTATGGGTTTATGAAAAATATGCTCTTTGATGCTGGAGGTAGTATACGGTTTTGTAAATTGTAAAAAAATAACCCTGAAACGGCTAATCCAGACAATTGCGGGCGTCATTTTCAACGATTGTTTTACTTTTTTTGTGGGTGTGTATGAAATTAAGACTGGTATTATAAGTATTGTTTTCTGGAAAGACAATTCACATGAAATGTCAAGACTTATTTACATAAACAAAACTGCAAACTGTTGTCAACATTATTGTGGCGCTTAAATGGTTAAGGGAAATTACTGGACAACCAAGAGGCATTCTTTACCAACTTATTGCCTATGCGAAAATACTCTTTTTTACGATGTGCACTCAACCCACATTGTAAAGGTTCATAGAAGATGCACGTTTGCCAATGATGGTGTATTTGACATTTATCAGTTATCCCCTATATTAATATCATTGTAAAATGCTGACCTGATAATATCCCAGAACAAGTGAGCTTTATGAGGTCAACGTGATATTGCACGTTTATGATCTAGACTAGTGGAAAAATGGCAAAACTGTAGGTGTGTACAAGGGGATTAACTGATAAATAGAATACCAGATTCGTGTCATTTGATATCAAGTTTATCAGGCTCGCGATTCTACAAGCGTTCCCGAAGCCTTGCCTGATAAACTTGATATCAAATGACACGAATCTTGTATTCTCTCTATATATATATAATAGTAAAGAAGGTTATTTTGGATAGTTGCGTGCTCACAATACTCAACAGATGCGATGATGATGACCTAATTGATGATGTTCTTTAAAACCTTTTTGAATATTCCTTTCATTAGGGCAACAAATTGCCACCCGTTCATGTATAACTGGATATTGAATTTCAGAATTTTATTTCGTCACGAAAATCCTTTTGCCTAGAAAATGAAACACAAAAGAGAAATTGAGAGGTATTAATTGAAGTATACTCTTTGGTTTAGTTTTGGGTTTGGTTTTACGGCATTTTCCAGATTTTTGTTCACTTGTTTCGAGATCACGGTAATCAGAGGTGTTTGAAAATCGGAGTACACGTTAACAAACACACCTGACCTTCTGTCGCAGAACTTGGCATCTCAAATATGACCCGAGCGAAGCTATAACCCACAGCGATTAAGGGCTGTCCTCAGTAGCTCAGTCGGATTCGCGTCTGACGGGTGATCAGGAGGACGCGGGTTCGATACCTGCCGGGGTCGGCAAAATTCTTTCGTGGAGATTGATCATGAAATCTTTTCTACGGTCATCCCCCCCCCCCACTTCCGCTGATTCAAGAAGGGCAGTTGTCAGTTTCTGGCGAAAGAATTTGCACTGTACTGGTTAACCGCTTACGTATAAGAATGCCCGGGAAAAGTGTAGATAGGTAAATTAACCGGCTTAAAATAGTGTTGACTGAGCCGTTAAACTCCAATACAAACCAAACAAAACAGCGATGCTTGACAAGGCTCTTATCCACTAGTCCACACATGGAGATCTATATACTCTTTGATTGGCAAGAAAATTTGTTTTCTGATATGTACAACCAGCAAAGGTTCGGGGTCGGTATTTACATAAATGAAGGCTAGACAGAGTTTTCTCTGTTCGCATAAGGTTTCGATGGACCTTTCGAATGGGAGGGAATGACTGATCTACCGACTGAATTGACGCTAAAGCTTATCCATAGCTTCGAGAATCAGAATGCTTCGAAGAGATGTTTTGTTGTGATTTAGCTCTTCTAGTGAACGAGAAAATGAACAGTTATCAATGCATTAATACATTCAGCTATTTTTGGAGATTTTACGGAACAAGGGCGAGTCCTTTGAAAACAAACCGCCTAGCTTATTTCTGGATGAGATATATCTCTTCCGTTTTGATATAATTACCCTCTAGAATGATACAACTGGGCCAACGCTGTTCCAGTGTCATTAGTCAAGAACTGAAGAAGCCAGGATTCTTGTATCTGACCCACTCCTCAACTGCCGCCTCGACTTCTTTGTTGGACTGGAAATGACGTCCACGGATATCTTTTTCAGGTTTGGGAATAAGAGGAGTCACTAGGATCTAAGTTCGGAGAACAGGCGGGTGCGTTATTAGCTCGTATCCATTCCGCTCAACAGCACCCATTGCAATTTTGCAAGTGTGGACTCTTGCGTTCTTCTGTTGGAGCAGAATCTCTTCGGAGAGTTTACCTCGGCGTTTTTACGGATCGCAGTTCTCATATGGTCGAGCAAATTTGCGTTATACGCACCTGTAATTGTACTTTTATTGGCTAGAAAGTCCAACATAATAACGCATGACGCGTCACAAATTACAGTTGCCATCACCTTGCCAGTAGAGGGTTGCTTTGCGCATTGCGCGTCCCAAATTACAGTTGAAATTACCTTGCCAACAGAGGGTTTCGTTTCGAATTTATTTGGCCCCGGAGACCCCGACACTACCCATTGGCTACTTTGAGTTTTTAAACATGTATTGAGACAAGACAATTCACCGACAAGACAACTCACCGACACGGTTTATGGAGACGACGATTCACCGACATAATTGAAGACAATTCACCGAGACACTTTTTGAAGACAATTCACCAATCTATTTGTTCAAAAACAATCGACCTGTAACTGATCAGTATGACTGGTAATCGAAGGTATTTAAAGGTAATTATGGATAAATGGTGTATTGTGTTCGACTGACCATACCTGTGAATGACCTTTTCTGCCTGTAGGGGATCTTCTGAGAATCGATTATTATGCTGAGAAAGGGGGAAAGGTTCAAGTCAGCACTTCTGTTCTGTATCATTTAGGATGCGGCTGCTGGCGGATGCGAGCTCACCGTAATTCTTGAATAGGACTTAGGTTGCCTCATTGTCTTGATGTCACTTAGATTTGTCTGTCGGTGAGCTATTTCAAAGTCTCACTGAGGCTATCCTGAAGCTTTTAGGATGCTGAGTCATGGAACTGCAATATTCATGACCCAATCATTGAAATTGTAGGATAAATGATGCTACAGTCTTGAACAAGGGGTTTTTCGACACTCAGCCTAGATATTAACCGTCATTTTACTAAGATTCCTTATACATGTAGTTGATCTATATTCTCCCTTACATCACGCCACTAAAATAAAATGTGAAATTTTATTCACGCCAGTCATCCTATGCTTTTGAAAAATAGAAGTAGAGGCAATGATCAGGAATCGATAAAATTAACCCACAGCTCCCATCATGGACACCAAAGGGAACGGTCGGTCTTTGTGTATTAGCTGGTGATAAATAGACAAAATTTAATGAATTTATCCTTCTCTCCGTATTTTAATCAAAGACGTGATGATATACCATTTTATTTTCAAAATGTTTCTTTTTATCATTTGAGCTATGAATGCAATATATAAATGTGTCGGTGAATTGTTTTCAAAAAGTGTCGGTGAATTGTCTTCAATTGTGTCGGTGAATTGTCTCCAGAAACCGTGTCGGGTCTTTTTCCCTGAAAATCTTGATCTCAGTCAACTGGAAATGGTAAAAGCTGGTTTCTTATTGACTTGCCCTCGTATTATCCAAAGCACCGGTAAATAGTGACTGTTTTTAATATAAATGAATACCAATACTCATGACTCGATCATTGAAATTGTAGGATAAATGATGCTCGAGTCTTGAACAAGGGTTTTTTTCGACACCAAGCCGATATATAAACCGTCATTGTACTAAGATTCCTTATAGTTGATCTATATTTTCCCTTATATCACGCCACTAAAATAAAATGTGAAATTTTATTCACGTCAGTCACCCTATGCGTTTGAAACATAGAAGTAGAGGCAATGATCAGGAATCGATACAATTAACCCACAGCTCCCATCAGAGTCACCAAAAGGAACGGTCCGTCTTTGTGTATAAGCTGGTGATATATAGGCAAAAATTCATGAATTCATCCTACATTCCTTATTTTAATCAAAGACGTGATAATATACCATTTTTTTTTTTTAAAGTAATGTTTTATGTTTATCATCTGGGCTATGAATGCAACATATAAATGTGTCGGTGAATTGTTTTCAAAGTGTCTGTGAATTGTTTTCAATTGTGTCGGTGATTTGAAACCGTGTCGGGGATTGAAGTGTCTTAGTCCCTGAAAATCTTGGTCTCAGTCAACTGGAAATGGTACAGGCTGGTTTCTTATTGACTTGCCCTCGTATTATCCAAAGCACCGGTAAATGGTGACTGTTTTTAATATAAAAGAATATCAATATTCATGACTCGATCATTAAAATTGTAGGATAAATGATGCTCGATAACTGATGCTCGACACTCAGCCGAGATATAGACCGTCATTTTACTAAGATTCCCTATAGTTGATCTATATTCTCCCTTATATCACGCCACTAAAATAAAATGTGAACTTTTATTCAAGCCAGTTACCCTATGCGTTTGAAAAATGGAAGTAGAGGCAATGATCAGGATTCGATACAATTAACCCACAGCTCCCATCAGAGACACCAAAGGGAACGGTCGGTCTGTGTATTAGCTGGTGATAAATAGGCAAACATTCATGAATTCATCCTACATTCCTTATTTAATCCAAGACGTGATAATATACCATTTTATTTTCAAAATAATGTTTTCTGTTTATCATCTGGGCTATGAATGAAATATATAAATGTGTCGGTGAATTGTCTTCAATTGTGTCGGTGAATTGTCTCCAGAAACCTTGTCGGGGATAGAATTGTCTTGTTCCCTGAAAATGTTGGTCTCAGTCAATTGGAAATGGTACAGGCTGGTTTCTTATTGACTTGCCCTCGTATTATCCAAAGCACCGGTAAATAGTAACTGTTTCAAATATAAAAGAATACCATATACCCTTATATAATCACCGGGCAAAATGAACAACAGAAACAAATTAGAATGTATAAAATATATATTTTGCAAAGTTAAGCATTTAGTATGCATCAGACAGATAATGTTACAAAAGTTTCAACTGTAGCTTTAACTAAATTAGCTTTTGATCTTTGTGTTACTCCTACTTTGAGATATATGGCGAAAGAATGCCTGTTTGTACTGCAGTAATTCAACCCACCTCGATTACGGAAAACAAATTTAAACAATAAATATCGGGCAAACTATATTACATAAGTAAAAGAAGTAATAGAGTACGTCTTACCTCTTAAATAATATAATCCATAATATCAAGGAAAATACTAAAAAGAAACAATAATAATAAAACTAAACTCAAAGCTCGTCTGATCAAATATCTCAGAATAACACAGGTTTTCTATCAACATCAAGGCTGTCAAGGCCCTCCTCTCCTTTTCAATAACGGCTAAGGCACAAATGACGTCACAGGTGAATAAATATAATTGGAGCGCGCACGCATGCTAATTCGATTTATATCACGTGGAATATGAAGCTCCGCCCGCCAACTTTTTTTGGAAAATAAACTTCCCCGATAAAATTTCCTCCACTATCTTCAATAAAATGAACACGATATCTCTCGTATATGAATGTCCATGGTCGCAGATGAGTCACTTCAGTCGGCATTTCGTTAAGGGGAATGGGAACACATTGAGGATTATTCCGACATTATTCAAAGCATTACGAAAACACGCCTATATAAATACATTGGAAACTTCACCGCCGAAAAAATCGAAATTTGTATAGGAAAAATTGTGATATTTTTCTTATTTCTGCTCAAAATATAGATTCTGGGTACTCGTTAGAACCGCCTCACCGAGGCGGTTCTAACGAATACCCAGAATCTATATTTTAGAGCAGAAATAAGAAAAATAAGGTTTACCCCTGTAAACCCTAGTTTTATTATATAAAAGTGGGGTTGAAGGGGGTCAAAATAATACAGGCGTGTTCTCGTGATGGGAGACACATTTCGGGACTTCCTGTTCGCTTTTCTATACGCCCTGTTCAGCTGAAAAAGGAGCATTAAAGGAAACCGCTTTGAGTATCTACGCCTGCCCAGGCCTTAAGAGCAAATTCTTTTCTGGAAAGGAACAAATTCTTTTCTGGAAGATATGACACCTGTTGACTCGCGAGACAAACATACTTTTGCCGGATTTGACTCTCCTGGAGATGTATCCATTCAACTTTAATGAGCACACAAGAAAGACCGTTTAAAGATGTTTAATGTTGATCCTGCAGAGTATCCAACATGGAACTTATCTGAAAATATTTAAACTTGACATGACATACATGTTCTGATTTAATAGAACCAGGGTTTGTAATTTTACACCATGGAATAAATAGACAAGTGCTATTGAGCATTACATCACATTAACAAGTCCGTGTAAGTACTCCCCACTTCATATAAACAACAATAGGTTTTACATGGGAGTACCTTATGTTTCTTGCTTCGGTTTCAGGGAAAGGTTACGGATTCTCGTACGAACAACCTCTGTGTGGCTGCTCCCGTGAGCACCCACAACTTATGTTTGGAGTATGAGTAAGACAAGAATAAAACATGTTCATCCGAGAAAAAAAATATTTTCAGAGAAATATAAGGATGCACCCTGTCACGCAGATGTGCAAAATCGCATTATTTATATAGAGAGTACAAGGCATATAACGATGGTACAACAATAATAATCAAACGACCTTCCTATTTTTATTGACATGCGTTTTCAATGATCTGTTCAGTAACCCTTTAGAAACAATAATATCAGCACAACACATATGCGCAGCCCCCGCATATTGGGGCTTGAAGAAATAAATGGGTTGCATGAGATTAAACCGACTGCACAAGAGTACTGGTAAACCGCTTAGAGTATCTAAAGTAGAAATAAAACAAAGATCAGGAATCGATACAATTAACATACTCCACCCATCAAAGATACCAAAGGAAAAGAAACACAAGCATGAAGCGACCAGACCATAATGGAAACCTAAACAAAGTAAGGCCATAAGGACAGTTACTTTCCCACAAAATGGCCAAATGGCAATCCAAAATAAAAAGACACAAGTGATACACACAGTAAGTAACAAACAACAATATAAATAAACCGCCAAAGAAGAACCGCCTCGGAACGGTCAGTGGAAAGAATTCCCCTGGGGGACTTAAATCGATTTTACGCGGCCACAATCCTCGACCATACTTCCGTCGCGATTTAGACAAATAATTTGTTCAGTCCGCATGAAGGCCTCCTAACTCATCAGTGCAACATCTCCGTGAACACAAATAATCAAAGAACCACAGAGGTAAGACCACGGTGAGGAATCTACAGCAAGAAACCACTGAAATGCTAGAGCCAAAGAAAACCAACAGTTAGACTCCGATGGGTCCGACCAGAGACAGAGCATCAGGCACGTACCAACATTACCTTGAATAAGATCTCTCTAATTCTCAATAAACCTTTACGTTGGAACCGTCATAGAATCTGAGGCCTGACCCACCGGCGTGCAATTGAAGAGGGAAGCAAAGTTGCCAACCGTGATTGGGTTAACTACCATGCATGCAGTCTGTCGTATAACATCCATGTTGTACCCAATCTTTTTATAACGAAGAATGATTTTACGAAACTGGGTGCTAAAGTCATTGCGGTTATATATTTTTCTGAATTTATATACTAAGTCACCAGACCTTGTTGCAGAAGAGATTTAAGTCCAATATTGAAATTTGAAATTAAATCAAAATGGCGTCTATAAAATTTTGAAAAGGCTTTGCGTAGTTTATGGTACCGATAACCCTGATTAAGAAGTTGAGCCGTAAATAATTTATTACGAGTGTTGAAGTCAGTTACAAGACTACACACTCTAGCAAATCGAATTAATTGCGAAATATAAACGCCATAGGATGGCGCACGAGGAACATCACCATCCAAAAAAGGAAAATTTACAATCTCAAAATCAAAGTCATCGCTATTATCATAAATTTTGCACGAAACAAGCCCATCTACAATTGATAGATGTAAATCCAAAAACGGGGCCTCGGTATCAGAAGAATTTGCTTTATTTAACTGAAGCTCTGGAGAGTAAATCTGACTGATCAAACCAGCGAAATAGGTATTATCAATATTTAATAAATCATCTAAATATCTAGAAGTGGAGCTAAAAGCTTCAATAATTTCAGATTGGTTATCAATGGAAAGCGACAACATGAAGTCTCTTTCATAACAATACAAGAACAGATCAGCCACAATAGGTGCGCAATTTGTACCCATCGGAATACACACAATTTGTCTAAATAACTTAGTACCGAATCTAATATAAATATTGTCAAGTAGAAAGTTGAGGGCATCACTAACTTTCTGACATGACCATTGTGTATAATGCTTATGCTCTTTAGAAGTGAAACTGCATTTCTGACATTGCATGCAAGATAGAGAGACTCTTCTCTGTGAAAGCGGTGCGAGTCGAACCGTCAGTGCTTATAAACCCGATTGGTTTCATTGGGAGGCAAGGCTTGATATGCTATTTCACCTTAAGGTTGGGTAAAAGTCCAACAAACTAGGAAGCAACGGCTCCAAAATGTCCTATACAGTGTTGACGGGCACGTTAAACATCAAATCAAACAAAAACAACACATAAGTGAAAATTGATGTAGTTTTTATTTTGGCGAGACTTGCTAGTTTAGATTAGTGATTCTAAAGGACTAGAAAATATAACCCACACTATGTTGGAGGGCAGGACAACGTTTTCGGCCGCTACACATTTCCTAAGCATCAGGTGTGGTGAAGATGAATATGTTCTATGAAATGGTAATCCTTTGGAAGCAAGGAATACAACATAAAGGTGAAAAAAGAGTATTAAGTTTTTATTTATTTAATTTTTTTTTCGCGAAACTAGCTAGTTTCGACAATTAGGCCTCATCAGTGCGTATATTGCATTAACCCTTTCAAACGTCACGAATATTGTTTTCGGGTCAAAAGGGTAAAGCATTTTTTCTACACATATTTGTACACAAGCCTTACAGATGGAGAAATACTATGCGTGCCCCATTTGGACTGGGACCGTTTTAAGTGCATGCATAATATTTTCTTATGTAAACATTAAAAAAGTTGATCACAGAATGTCGCATATGTTTTTGTAATGTTTTTGTAATACACATTGTGTTAATAGTTCATGAAACTGGTCAGAAATCACCATTACATAACAATACCCTAGTTTACAATATACAGGATCTTTCATGAGTGTTCATGTATTATTGAATTTATTAAACGAGTTGTGGAAAAGGGATAAAATGCGAGGCTTTTCCTCAACGAGTTTATATATACTTAAAATTCAATAAAACAATGGTACAAATGCAAGATTCTATTTATCATATGACATTTAAAACGCATTTTATTTACGATTATTTACAAAAATATTAATATTCCGCCATTAGAAAACGCGACGTCGTTAAGGACGTCGTACATGTAACGTTACGGAACGTATGTAGCTAATTTGCATATTTAATCCACTAGTGGATTATCGAACATATTACATGGCGTTATTACACTCTCAGACGCGACGTCATATGATAAAATGCTTTATTTAATGACTTTCAAAACGGCATTATTAGTCCGGGATTTGAGACCAGATTTTGAAATATTTAATGCACCCAAAATTCTCACGCTTTATTTGTGCCTTTTCATTGAGATAGGGGCCTAACCTATATGACATGTGATTATTTAGCAAATCTGGTGGGGAAAAGAGGTTAAAAATTCTATGAGTTTACACCCACCCCCATGCAGACGGTATAGTTGGATTGAGTTTAGCTATGTGTAGCTTGCGCTTACATATGAATGTTGATTTATTGCATCAGTCAAAATATTTGTCAATACTCGAAGACACCAAATTTCAAGATATGACGTAATTACATCCGGCGTTACCATACATTTTGACCATTGAAATTTGACCTCAAAAATTTGGTAAATTTTACACTATTTTCGCGCTAAATAATTTTTAGTACTTTTTGAAACAATTCTTTTTCGTCAGTATGAAGGACAGTTATTTTTGCACTTGGATGTGAAACTTGATGACTCTGTTTCAATCCGGGCATGAACAAGGGACTCGGATACCTATGGACCATTTTACAACTTTTTCCTGTTGTGTCACAGATTGTGATAAAAATTTATATTAAAACCAACATAAAATAAATTATTTTACTGGCTGGTCATAGATGTATCATAACAGGGACCGATATATATAGATCTATTTTTGAAAAGTTACTGTTGGCCATTTCTTCCAGTTTATATTTAGTGAGGGGAATATACATCACCAAGCATATTTGTCAGCGGGTGAATGTCAAGTGATTCTCTAAACTGGTGACTTGAAACAATCAACATTTAATGAATACATTGTATATCTCATGAATCATTATCCAGTTTCCGGTTTGTGCTGAAGGCTCCCCAAGTAACATCGACATTATTATATTTTAAACACGTAAATGTTACTGGCCACTACTAGGTCTTTATTGAAATCTTACTGGGTACCTTATTTTCTGTTAAGTCGCATGACTAAAAATAAATAGTACCCGAGGTTTAATGTAACGTAAAGTCATCCCTTATACAATCTTCTATCTTCCCTTTTCCCACAGTTGTGGTATAACCTGTAAACGTGCATCTTAAGATGTCACCTGCACTTACTTTCTACCATTTCGTTGGGCAACCTGCCTTCGATAGCCTTGTCCCTCTATTCACCATTAGCTCTTAATTATTCTGTGTCTCTTGTCACACACTGATTAATCTGGTCTTCATCTCCTTTTTACTACTTCCTTTTTCTGATATGTGTCCCATATATTGATTGTTTTGGGCTTAAACGCGCGTCACCCCTTGTTGGTCGTTTTGTGTCCTCTCCCCAGAGAGGAAGGGAGAAAAGCGATAGAAGAGATAGTTGAGCAGATGAAAGTGAGGGGCAGAGGAGAAATGGGAAAATGGAAAAGCAGCAACAGAAGAAATAACAGTTTTCCCCCTCTGCCCTTAACTGCTACAAGAACAGCAGGTCTTGTCCAGCTTTAAGCCAATATCAGTTGGATGCCCTATTGACGCAAGGTACACGTCACCTTTGCCTCACCCAACCACCACAATTGTCCCATACAGATTAGCCAAAAAGGCCTTCTATGACAAGCCATCAGGAGTTATCACTATTGAAAAATAGAGTGTATGCAATGATCAGGAACATATACAAAGTATCTCGCACCTTCCATTCAAAACACCAAAATGAAAACGTGATGGATACAAAGCCAGAAGGACAGTTATCTCCCCACATGACCAAACGGCTATCAAAAATAAATAGGCATTAGCAATACATACATCATAAGGACTAACTATGAAAATAATAAAGCACAAAAAAGGATCGCCGGCGGGGTCAGTAAGAAGTTTTACGGAGGCGGGGTGGGGTTGGGCACTTTAATTGATTTTAGGTGGTCACAATACTCGCCCTTGATTGTCTTGGTTAAAACCGATAAATTGTTCACTCTGCATGATGGAGTTCTAGCTCATCAGTGCAACATCTCCGAGAACAGAAAACCAAACGACTAAAGAGATGAAACAACGATGAGGACTCGACAGCATGAAATAGCTAGAATTCTGCAGCAAAGGAAACCAAACAGTTAGGCTCCGGTTAACCCTACCAGAGACAGAGCATCAGACACCTACCTTCAGGCGTTCTGGCAGAAATGCGTTCGTACATATGAAAGGAACTAGGCGGTCGGGTTAATTTACTTGAGGTTGAAACCTAATATGTCAGATATATTGAACAGTGAACAGGGACGATGTTTGGCATAATAAATGTTACGATTCCTATGTAAATCAAGCTTCTTCTCTACACATTTGTCAAGAAGGGTAGGAACATCAGGTTCAACACAGACTCTCGACTGACCTTTCTGCATCTTCATGTAACTTGGTGACCTCAATTTGCGCATGTTTGCCAAAAGATCGACCAAAACCAGAGTCATTCAACCAGCAAATAAGCTGGAGTATATCAAATCCGCAGCTGGAGAATTAGATGCTGATATTTAAATTTAGTAGAGTATCTTTTTCTGCACCAACTTAATGTTAAAAAATCAAAACAATAAACCTCTAAAACATTTAAGTAAAATCGCTCCACCAAATACTGTATAATGTTTCTTTTTTGTTTGCAGTACAATTTCGCAGACTTTCAGTCAAAAGGAGGCTTGATTGTTCAGAGGCGTAAACTCATTAAAACACGACTTTCCTTCAATTATGAAATACTGATAAAAAATCTGCCAACCCTTTGAAAAAAAACTGAAATAGGGCCGCGCTGTTATCTTCACTGAACACTGTCGTCTTTCAGAGGTATTGCTGTCATGGTAACTTCATACCAAACTACCACTGGTCACCAATTAATTGTTTATGAAGCTAAACAACAAAAGATAACCAAACAAGCGCAATCAGTAAAGCAGAAAACTGTGGCTGCTGTATCATGACAACGCCAATTAGATATTATCAAGCTTACGCGACTTTTAATAAATGCCCTGAACAAAAAATTATAAACAAGCGGCCGCTGGGAAACTACGCTCACCAGAGCTCAAGTTGGCACAAATCCCCCCTCCTCCACACACACACCCGTGGTGGCCATTTATTTCAACAGACCATAATGGTTTAGTAGAGGCCAATCCCAGGACCATTGCTGCCAAATTATTTTGAAATCAACCATTGTTTTCTTTTGTTGCAGTCGCATACATTATAGTCAGCTTTGAAACATCTTAGCAGGGCTAGAGTCCAAAATGCTGCATACCAAGGTCTTGTATTTCTTGAGATGAAGAATTTAAATTCACCTTTGGCCGTATATTGGTGTGACGATCACACAGATCCCTCTAACAAACTTGGATTTCTCGACCACGCTGATGCAGTATATGTAATTTGGTATCAGTTAGCCCAGTAGTTTTCGAAAAATTAAAAACTATTTAATCTTATGGCCCCAGGATCATTAAGTTGATTGCAAATTTCAACCATGATGCCATAAGCTGCAACAGAACCAGAAAACCCTGTCTTTTCCATACAAAATCCTAAGTGACCGAATGTGACCTTGACGTAAGAAAGGTCAGGGTCAACGAAATGTCATAATTTGAACAAATTTGATAGGGCCCGGGTCTCCAATATTGTATACCAAGTTTCAAGGTCATCGGTCGATTGGTTCCTGAGAAGGCGATTTTCAAAGGTTTTTACCATATATGGGCATGGCGGACATTTTGGTCATGTGACCCAGATATTCAGACTATATGTTTGTTCTTCCACCCCAGGGCGGCTTCACATATAATTTGGTTCCAATTGGCCTTGTAGTTTTAGGGGAGATGTCGTTTGGAATTGTTTGGATGCTTAAATGAGAAAAGAGGATAGGAACATTTATCTCCCTTTTTTATGTCTTTTTCCCCACTTTTTTGATTTTCTAACTCCATTTTCAAGATGCTGAGAGACCTCTAAATAAATTCGTATCATAGTTAAGTCTGAGAAAGTAAGGTGCATTAAACTCCTTAAATACGGGTCCTACGAATTTCAAATCCCCGACTATATTGTGATGAGAATGTGTGATATACCTCTTATGCGGGTTCTGAGATTAAATATATTTGAACAAGAAATACGAAAAAATATTAACGCCGCAATCCGTTATATAAAGTAATATTTACAAGGATATTTTGAAACGGTCTTGCAAAATTTATTATAAACGTGATGATTTTGATTTTAAGATTGTCAATTTTCCTTTTTTGGACGGTGATATTCCTCGTGCGACATCCTATGGTGTCTATATTTCGCAATTAATTCGATTTTGCAGAGTGTGCATTCATGTAACGGATTTCAACGCTCATAATAAATTGGTAACTGCTAAACTTCTTAATCAGGGTTATCGGTACCATAAATTACGCTAAGCCTTTTTGGACTTTTATAGACGTTATTCTGATTTAATTTCAAAATTCAATATGGACTTAAATCTCTTCTGCAACAAGGTCTATCGGAACCCGAATTTTATGATGAATTAGTATATAAATTCAGAAAAATATATAACCGCAATAAACTCAGCACCCAATTCCATAAAATCATTCTTCGATATAAAAAGATTGGGTACAACATAAATGTTATACAATAGACTGCATGCATGGTAGTTAACCTAATCACGGTTGACAACTTTGCTGCCCTCTTTAATTGCACGCCGATGGGTCAGGCCTCAGATTGTATCTAATGTTAAGTGATGTTGGTTGGTAGCTGATGCTCTGTCTCTGGTGGGTCCCATTGGAGCCTAACTGTTGGTTTTCTTTTACTCCAGCATTTCAGTGGTTTCTTCCTGTCGAGTCCTCACCGTTGTTTCATCTCTGCGGTTGTTTGATTTTTTTGTGTTCACGGGGATGTAGCACTAATGAAGATGAGTAAGGAGGCCTTCATGCGAACTAAACAAATTATTTGTCCGAATTGCGACGGAAGTGATAGCGAGGATTATGGCCACGTAAAATCGATTTAAGCCCCCCCCCCCCCCCCAGTGGAATTTATGTCACTGCCCGTTCCAAGGCGATTCTTCTTTCGCGGTTTATTTTTGTTATGGTTTGTCTTTGAGTGTTTTTCATCATCATTTTTACTCCCCTTGAACCCACTTTAATATACTAAAACTGGGGTTTATAGGGGTAAACCTTATTTTTCTTATTTCTGCTCTAAAATATTGTGTGGGTACTCTTTAGAACCGCCTTCATGAGGCGACTTCATGAGGCGGTTCAAACGTGTACCCACTATCTATATTTTGAGCAGAAATAAGAAAAAGAAATCACAATTTTTCAGCTTAAAATTTTCTCTTTTTTGGCGTTAAAAATTTACAATGTATTTGTACAGGCGTGTTTTCGTAATGGTCGCTTATATTATTTTGTTTCGAATAGCAAGTTGGCCATTTTGTGGGAAACATTAAGCAAACACGCCTATATAAATACATTGCCACCTTTATCGCCGAAAAAATGAAAATTTTAAGATGAAAAATTGTCAGGTTTTTCTTATTTCTGCTCAAAATATAGATTGTAGGTACTCGTTAGAACCGCCTCATCGAGGCGGTTCTAAAGAGTACCCACAATGTATATTTTAGAGCAGAAATAAGAAAAAATAAGGTTTACCACTGTAAACCCCAGTTTTACTATATAAAAGTGGGGTTCAAGGGGGTCAAAATTATATAGGCGTGTTTTCGTGATGGTAACTGTCATTTTGGCATTCCGCTGATGTTTCCATTATGGTCTGTTGTTTCATATTTATGTTTCTGTCCCTTTGGTGTCTCTGATGGGAGATATGGTTTAGTTGTATCGATTCCTGGTCATTGCCTTCACTTCTATTTTGCTAACGCAATGAAAGTAAAATGCAAAATAAACGCAAATCGAGGACTTAAGTTTTTTTCTGCTATTTGAAAAGAGGGTAGATATTATGTATTACGGTATACAACTCCTTCTGAAAAATGATACTTATTATTATGACATCGCAGGTAGACTGTGAGACGTAGGTCAGTACCATTATTGTGAAGGAAATACGGAGCAGATACAAAATTATATCTTTTAGTTTGATCATATCACAGCCGAAAATATCCGATTTGCTATATATTATAACAGTCGGGTCGGTCTTCGTATATATGAACCCGGATGCAAAATAACTAATGCGACATTGGTTTAAAGTGTATGCACTTTCCTTTTTAATAGTACAATGCAATCACAATCGAGTAGATTCATACGACTTTGGAGTCTTTTTTTTGTGGAGGGTGGTGGGGTTGGTTTCTTTTTGGTGTTGTTTTGTTTTGGACAGGCAACTGGCCATTTTGTTGGAAAATTACTGTCCTTTTGACTTTCAGCTATTGATGTTTCCATTTGGGTCTAGCTGTTTCATGTTTGTGCGACTTTCCCTTTCGTGTCTCTGATGGGAGCTGTAGGTTAATTGAATCGATCCCTGATCATTGCCTTCACTTCTATTTTACACATAAATAAAATCCAAAATAATTATAATAAGTCATTCCCTATAATTCCATCTGTGTCATCGAAATGTTGAAAATGCTACCAAAATGGTATTTTTGGAGAATTCTTTCGAAAGCGTAAGAATGAAGGTACCAGCGGCCACAGTGTAATGACTATTCAATCAAAACAGAAATAGAGGCAATGATCAGGAATCGATACAATCAACCCATAGCTCCCATTTGAGACACCAAAGGGAAAGAAACACAAACATGCAACAACAGACCTAATGGAAACACCAACAGCGGAAAACCAAAAGGACAGTTACTTTCCCACAAAATGGCCAATAAGCTATCCAAAATAAAATGATACAAGCGACATAAACACCTAAAGACAAACCATAACAAAAATAAATCGCGACAGAAGAACCGCCTTGGAACGGTCAGCGGAAACGAATTCAACGGGGGGGGGGGGGCTTAAATCGATATTACGTGGCCACAACCCTCGCCCAAAAGCTGCCATCTTTAACAGAAAATCAAAGGGGGAAAAACTTCAAGTCTTTCAATAGTTTCGAATCGAACAATGTTGAAGTCACTTCATATATACAATGATGTTAACATAATCTTTGACGTCACAATATATCGCTACTATGTCGGTGTGAACTAGTTCTGAAATTCTTGCTCATGGAATTTATCAAAGTATAAATCCGATTGGCTATCCAAAACAGAAATATATGAGCGACACACAAATTAAAAGATGAACAATAACAAAATTAATCCGCGACAGAAAGAGTGGCTTGGAACGGTCAGTGAAAATTATTCCACTGGGGACTTAAATCGATTATACTCGGCCGCAATCCTCGCCCTTACTTCCATCGCAATTGGGACAATTAATTTCTTCAGTCCGCATGAAAAACAGACGCGAAGTCATTAATCAGGAACCGATGCATTTACCCCACAGCTCCCAGCAGTGACACCTAAGGGAAAGAAACACAAACATGAAATAACAAGACCCTAAAGGAAACATCAATAGCGGAAAGCCGAAAAGACTGTTACTTTCCCACAAAATGGTCAACTGGCTATCAGAAACAAAATAATATAGCGAAACACACTCAAAGAAAACCATAACAAAAATATATCGCGACAGAAGAACCGCCTTGGACCACGGTCAGTGCAACGAATTCCACTGGGGGTAGGGGCCGGGGGGGGGGGGGGGGCTTTAAGCGATTTTTCGCAACCGCAATCCTCGTCTTTTCTTCCATCGCGAATTAAAAAAAATAATTTGTTCAGACCTCCTACCTCATCAGTGCAACATCTCCGAGAACACAAAAATCAAACAACACCAAAGATGCAACAACAACGAGGAATCGACAGCAAGAAACCTCTGAAATGCTAGAGCAAAATAAAACTAACAGTAAGACTTCGATGAGCCCCACCAGAGACAGAGCATCAGGCACCAACCAACATTACATAAAATTATATGCTCTCTAATTCTCAGCAAGCCTTTGGTGGAACTGCCATAGAATCTGAGGCCTGACCCAATGACGTGCAATTAAAGAGGGGAGCAAATTGTCAACCGCGATTTGGTTAACTACCATGCATGCAGTCTGAAGGCTTAACTCATCAGTGCAACAGCTCCGAGAACACAAAAAAAACAAACAACCACAAAACTGAGACACCGGTGAGTCCCCACGGTTGTTTTATCTCAGCGGTTGTTTGCTTTTTGTGTTCACGGAGATGTTGCACTGATGAGTTAGGAGGCCTTCAAGCGGACTGAACAAATTATTTGTCTTAATTGCGACGGAAGTAAGGGCGAGGATTGGGGGCCACGTAATATCGATTTAAGCCCCCCAGTGGAATTCGTTTCCGCTGACCGTTCCAAGGCGGTTCTTCTGTCGCGGTTTATTTTTGTTATGATTTGTCTTTGGGTGTTTGTCTCGCTTATATTATTTTATTTTGGATAGTCTTTTGGCCATTTTGTGGGGAAGTAACTGTCCTTTTGGCTTTCCGCTGTTGGTGTTTCCGTTGGGGTCTGTTGCTACATGTTTGTGTTTCTTCCCCTTCGGTGTCTCTGATGGGAGCTGTGGGTTAATAGTATCGATTCCTAATCATTGTCTCTACCTGTATTTTTATTTTATTTATTCAAAATTTTATGACATATACATTCATCTGTACAACAAATATTCTTAAGAAATGAAATTTATTTTTCTGCAGTTCATGGAAGTATTAACGCAGTGGGTCTCGTGCAAAGTAAATGAACCCGAAGGGGTTCATGTAAACTTTGCTAGCGACCCACTGTCGTTCATACTTTCATGAAAAGCAGAAAAATAAGTTTATTTTTTATATTTAAATTTTTTGCCCCTCATCACTGGGCGAAAAAAAGCTTGTAGGGCAAACTTTTAAAGCCCAAAAAAACATTTACACGCTGTTTTTCTACAAAGAGCGGTGCAGCGTTGACTTCATCAACGCCCGTAGAGAACAATGGTTAAGCATGACGTCACTTAACGTCACTGAAAATCATGTGATTCGATGCGTTCATGGAAGTATGAACGCAATTGTTTTCTAAAGGTTTACATTAGACTTTACACTGGAAATGTAAATATATACAAATGTCAAAGGATTGGATGTAGACACAGTCTATATTTATCCTCTCCTTTGTGGTGTTGTAGACATATACATATATGTCAATTATATAGATTTATCTAATGAATGTAATACAAAAATAATGTAACATGACACTTATTCGAGGAGAAAAAGAAGAAGAAGAAGAAGAAGAAGAAGAAGAAGAAGAAGAAGAAGAAGAAGAAGAAAAGAAGAAGAGATGAAGCATGATTACTCCGACATACAACAACATTTACCGTGTTGATTCTAATGTGATGGCATCACCGCAAATGCCTTAATATATGCGTTGCATATTAACTGAGTTATTTAGTTACTGTTTAAGTGTTTAAAAGATGTGTACATTTGACGATCCTAGCATTTAAATATTTAAATATTGAAACGTTGTAACCTTCACTTCTATTTTGGAAAAGTCAGTGAAAAGAATTTCACTGGGGGTCTTAAATTAGTTTTACGCGGCCGCAATCCTCGCCCTTACTTCTGTTGCGATTTAGACAAATAATGTGTTCAGTCCGCATGATGGGCCCAATCAGAGACAGAGCATCCAAATCTTTTGTAAATATTGTCAAGTAGAAAGGTTGGGGCTTCACACACTTTCTGACATAACCATCACCGTATAGAAAAGCATTTATTGCATTGCATCCAATACAGAGGGAATCTTCTCTATGAAATGTCCATTGAATTCATTGAATTAAATAATTAAGATTTTGAAGAAGTGTAGTGTAAAGCGTGGAGCATAAGAGTTTTTACAGAAAAAATCAGACTTCTCCCTGATCTGTCAAAAACTATGTCGCAATGTTTACATGTCACATGTTTTTGATGACATTAAGACGACGTTGCCTTCACTTCTTTTTTGATAATTTGGGAAATTCAGTGATTGTATAAACCGTGCTTCCTCTGTTCTTTTATGAAGTTTAGCTAACAGATATAACGGATGAAGTTTGTCTTCGCCTTCTGTAAGTATTGTTTAAAATAATAAATATATTCAAACAAAGTAATAACAAAAATACGCGGGTTTGAAAAGAGGGACCGACACAGTTCGTCTGTCAAGCTCGATCAATTTATACCCTTCATAGTCCGGCATTCTCTCTCACTCACTAGACCCTTATATATAGCATAATGGATGTTGGGGTGGCGGTGGCTTTCTATTATGTTGATTTTATGACGGCTTTATTATCTCATTGTATCCGTTCATATGTTACCTTTTATATTACTTCTTTTTTTTACAAAATTACTTGACCCATATATGACAATGGAATCTTCCATTTAGTAAGTTTGGTGTGGTCAATTTCCAATTATAGGGGCGTCAGATTTGTTTTGGTTTATAGGAGATTTCACAAAAATAAATGTTCTTTAAGCAAGCAGTGTAGACCCAGATCAGACTCCACTTCTGTGGCTGCACTGTTTGCCAATGTCACAGAAAAGGGCCGCTAGGCATATTTGGGTTAATATGTAGTAAAGCTTTTTAAAAGGATAAATAAAACTGCAAAATAAGTGTCGTTCAATTTATTTGCCGTTGCTAGGCTTACGTCCTTCTCGATCGTTTAACATTGATGATCGTAACTATAAAATTATCTTACAAACCTGTATTTAATACCAATTTTGCGAATAACACATTAATCCATTTGGCATTGTGCTTTCGTTTAAAACCTGAAGTTTATGATAATCAGTTCAGTTAAATGTTACTGTCAGTGGAAATTGATATAGGTGATTTCAAGTCACTATAAAAATAGTATTTCACTGTGAGTGCAAAAGTATTTCCTAGAAATCAATGTTTTCATATTTCAAAAATAGAACACATATAGTCATTTGCCAAAAGTAATCGGCCATTGTTGTTGTTTTGTACACATTCGTCGCACCTTTTCAAGCGTAGAATGTTGGAACTTGAGGATATACGAGTTATTTTACACATCACAGTTAAAACGCTGTAGTGTTCACCATCACCGTATTTACTGACCCTGTCAATATCCCAACCATCACTGTATTGTTGGTTTAAACTTTATTTTATTGTATAACACAGACATCAATGACAAGCATGTACATATTGAGAACATAGCTACACTAGTTGTAGTATCATACAAATGGGATCCAGAAAAAAGTCATATGACTTATTTGAATCTGTATCCTGGAGTTACATTCTTGTTGCTGTGCTAATTTACTTATTATTATTGTTATTATATATATACATACATATACATATACACACATACACACATACATATACATACATATACACATACACACACACATACACACATATATACATACATATATAAACATATATATACATATATATATACATATATATATATATACATATACACATATATACACACATACACATATATACACATATACATATGCATACATATATATATATATATATATATATATATATATATATATATATATATATATATATATATATATATATATATATATATATATATATATATACATACACATACATATATATATATATATATATATATATACATATATACACACACATACACACATACATACATACACATACACATATATATATATATATATTTTCACTAATACAATGTCATTGAGAATTACAATTGTGTGAAATAAAGAAACAAAATGAATTGAATTAAAGAATATAATAAAAGTGAACTGTGGCTCCACGGGGATGGGTTTTGAAGTAGATACATCCTTATATTCTGATATACAAGGATCGTGTCTTTACATAATATTAGTGAAGTTATGGTTGTAGGCTGTCTCTCAAAAAAAAAAAAAAAAAAAAAAAAATTTAGAGAGAGAAATGTGGCGTTTACAGATACCATACGGGTTGTGACGTGGATGTGCATGTGCGTGGGTGACTCAACAAAATCGTTTAGATTTCAGAATGAAGTCCTGTACTGCTATAATTATGTTGATATTATCGTTCTGTGACAGATCGGTACTGCCATGAAGTAGAATGTTTAGAGATGGTTGGCAGATCATTGAGACACGGTTTATTAAGTTCTGTCGTAAATTTCTGTACTGTTGACAAACAAGGAGGTAGTGTTTTGTATCCTCGATAGCTCCACAGTCACAAAAGGAATTATCTAGAATATTTTTTTGGAAGAGATGATGACGTAGCGAGCTGCAATTAAGTCTTAGTCTGGCATGGTGTATTTGGCCTAGCCTTTTACCAACACAAAAATACGACGGAGGGTTACTTAGGTTAGAATTTATCTTGTATTTGAAGGCTGCTACTGAGGGAGAAGCTTTCGTATCATCTGACAAGTCGTTCCAACTACGAGTAACCGATGGGAGAAAAGATGAATAATAAAGTTGTGAGTTTGCTCGTACGGTCTGTAAATTAGAATTATTCCGCAGCTGATAAGCTGTTATACTGCCAACCGTAGGTGGTACTAATGACGAAAGGTATTCAGGTGCTAGAAAATTCTGCATTTTATAAAAGAGAACAAGTTTGTGTTTTTGTCTTCGGGCTTCGAGAGATTCCCAGCCAAGATCAGAGAGGAGAGAATGTATAGATACCAATTTTGTTGCTCCAGTGACGATTATTGCGGCCTCATTTTGTATTTTTTCTAGTTCATTTGCCTCAGTTCGGGTACAATTGTCCCAGACAACATCAGCATATTCGAGAAGTGGTCTAATAAAAGATGTATATATTGTTTGTAAGGCTTTTCTATCGAGTGTAAATTTCAGTTTGCGCATTATATTTACCCTAAACCATGCTTTCGTTCTGATAGATTCTAAATGATCATGCCAAGTGCAGTCGGCCGAAAATATAAGGCCTAAATGTTTATGAGAAGGGACTTCGATAACATACTGTTGGTTCATAGAGATAGGAGGGTGATATGGTTTGTTGGTTTTACGAGTGAGGATCATAGACTCAGATTTGGCGGGGTTGAAGGAGACAAGCCATTTGTTAGCCCATAATTGAATTTTCGCCAGATCGGAATTGAGCTGAGCTTCTGCTTGTATAGGGTCCTCGACAATTATGTACAGACTAGTGTCATCTGCAAAAAGTCTGATGGAACACTGTATTGTTGAACTGATGATGATTTTCTTCTTTTGTTAAGAATCTCAAGGACGACATTTTTAACTGGATATAGGATATATCTCTCTTTATCGTATGACGCCGAGTCTGAGAATGTAATAACGTCATGTAACCAATTCGATAATCCACTAGTGAATTAAATATGCAAATTAGTTAGGTACGCCCCGTAACGTTACATGTACAACGTCCTTAATGACGTCGCCTTTACTTATGGCGGAATATTGACATTTTTATAAAAAACAATCGTGAATAAAATGCGTTTTAAATGCCATATGATAAATAGGATCATGCATTCGTTCTCATGTATCATTACGTTTATTAAACTAGTTGAGGAAAAGGGATAAAATGCGAGGCGTTTAATAAATTCAATAATACATGGGCACTCATGTTAGATCCTCTATATCATACTGTTGTCAACAGTGATGTCAATTAGTGATTGTAAGATCTTGGGACTATCAGCACCTAAAGCAACAGGCTGCATCACATATAAATAGTCCAAACTAGCTAGAGTCAGACAATCTTGTATTCCTTATATAAATCTGCACTTCGGATTCCACCGAGACGAATGCCTTGCTCAACTTTGAATTTGTCGGATATATCCCCTTGCCACGTTACTGATGATTCTGTACATTACGAAAACACGCCTATATAAATACATTGTAACCTTAATCGCAGAAAAAATGAAAATTCTAAGATGAAAAATTGTGATTTGTTTCTTATTTATACTGCAAACATAGGTTGTGTGTGCTCGTTAGAACCGCCTAATTGAGGCGATTCTAACGAGTACCAACACCCTATGTTTGGGAGCAGAAAGAAGCAAAATTGTGTGTACCACAAGTTTTCTTTATATAAAGTGGGGTTTACAGTGGTCTTCATTTCTCGGACTTGTCCACGTGATGATTTTGATACAGACTGTTGACGAGGGTCCATAGAATCCGTCCAGTACAATGTTGACGATTTTGCGCATCAGGCTCAGATGAGACACCACGTCAAAAGCTGACAGCATCAAGGAATGCGATGCAAGTGGAAGCACCCTCATCACGTTGATCACGAACGTACTTTTTGAGTATTAATGATGTATTCTTTGGCGGGGAGTTCTACGTAAATTCTCGCTGTAACCTATTCTATTAAGTAAGACACAGAAGTTCTATTTGATGACCAGCTATAATATTCCCGTAACATTTGCAATGACTCTGAACGCGTTCGATGTAAAAACCGCGGTCACTAGTCTGTAACTAAAGTGTGATCGAACTGTTTTTGGTTGTTTCCACGGTTCAATCATCGAGGATAGGTTTGTTCGACCATGTTTGACTGGCCCCCAGTTTTTCCTAAAGTTCTACAGAATACAAGGACCAGTAATTTCTTACGTAGGCATTGATTGGTTGCTATACTGACGTAGGGGTAAGGTGCAATAAAAGAAACAACAACCAAACTAAACTAAGCGTGATCGAACTTACTCTCTCATTACGAAAACAGGCATATACAAATATGTTGTAACCTATATCGCAGAAAAAATGAAAATTTTAAGATGAAAAATTGTGAATTTTGTCTTATTTCTGCTCTAAAATATAGATTGTGGGTACTTGTTAGAACCGCCTCATCGAGGCGGTTCTAACGAGTACCCACAATCTATATTTTAGAGAAGAAATTAGAAAATAAGGTTTACCCCTGTAAACCCCAGTTTTACTATATAAAAGTGGGGTTCACGGAGGTCAAAATTATATAGGCGTGTTTTCGTGATGGAAACCCCTGTAATTTTGGGGTTTTGGGGCGTGTGTTACTACCTGTTTTCTTGAAGAGTGGTGTAACTAGACCAAGCTTTATTATACTTGTCACATCACCAAACTGCAGAAACTTATTGCGAATTACGCATAGAGCGTTGGATATGGACTCTAGAGCGTTGGATATGGACTCTAGAGCGTTGGTTATGGACTCTAGAGCGTTGGTTATGGACTCTTCCGCAAACAAGCAAATGTTCAGCATTTATACCCATGACATCAGCTGCTTTTTTCCCGTCCCCATTCTACCAATGTTACGTTACAAATTAAATGTTCAATATGCAAAGCAGTTGTTCATTTCGAAGTATAAATTGAAGTCACTCTTCTTGATATTTTTAATATAAAGCATATGAAACCGCAACGAAAGTATCACCTTGGGACGGCCACTTATGGTATACGGGCGTCGGGGGAGGACGATTAACCGGTTAAACTGAAGATTAAATATCTTATTTTTTTATTTTGACACAAAAGTGTTTGGATTATCCCATTTTGTACCGGAAACCCCAAAACGGGTACCCAGGCAAACAGTGCAGGCCCAGATTAGACACTGCAGAACGCGGCGTCTGATCAGGCCCTACACTGTTTGCAAAAAGTTAAACCATTTTCCCAATCAACTTTGAAGAAAACACAACCTGATATCCCGAATTTTGAAATGGACTCATGCTTTATATAAGGAGGAAGATTCTATTTGGTACAAAAAGGGTTAAACATATAAAACGTGAACAGCACAGAAGAACCGCCTTGGAACGGCCAGCGGAAACGAAGTCCACTGGGGAGGGGGGGGGGGGGGGGGGTGTTAAATCGATTTTACGTGGCCACAATCCTCGCCCTAACTTCCGTCGCGATTTAGACAAATAAATTGTTCAGTCCGCATGAAGGCCTCCTAACTCATCAGTGCAACATCTCCGTGAACACAAAAATTAAACCAACCATAGAGATGAAACAACCGTGCCATGAGGACTCGACAGCAAGAAACCACTGAAATAGTGGAGCAAAACCGTAACTAAAAAGGAATCAGAATCAGAATTATTTACTAGTGACACGTCCTTAGACAATCCTTCACCAGGACCTTCGACCAACAGAACTAGTACATAGATCTCAGAAGTGTTGTTACTCTAGAGATGGTGTCATCTGCACCTTCTGCAGACATCAAGAGAGAAGAGGGGATCTAGTTCCAATCTGAGATTGTCCTAGAGATGAAGCTAAATTTATTTATGTCAGTCCTAGTGCCAATGTTTTGCAGGGCTAGTGAATGTTTTTTTCCGTAGTGTTGTCTTTGAAGGGGAAACAAGGTCATCCATGGGTTTACTGACTTTACCCTTTTCTCCGCTCTTTAAAAGACTCCCGCTTTAACTGTTCCAGAATGCCAGTCTTACTCCCAGTTTCAAACGAGTAGTTCCCAGTTACAAAACGAGCTGCACGTTTTTGGACCTTCTCCAATTCCTCCTAAAGGGTTACATTAGGTGGATCCCAAGACGTACTTGCATATTCCAGGACGGGACGATCCAGTTCCTTGTATGCCATTTCTTATACGTCTTGTGGGCATTCTGACAGATTCCGTCTCAAGAAGCCAAGGGTCCTATTTGCCTTAGTACAAATATTACCAAATTGAATGTGAGTGTTCCATCTTGAATCATTCGTGATTGTCACACCAAGGTATTTAATGCTTTCTACATTTTCAAGGAGAGTTCCTTCCAATTCATAGGTAGCATTGATCTTTTTGATCCGCTTTCTTGTAAGTTGCATCGTGTTACATTTACTGGGTTGGAACCGCATTTCCCAATTCCTTGCCCAGCTTCCCAATTTGTCAATATCATACTGAAGTTTCACTGTATCTTCCAAAATTTTTATTTCACGGTAACAAACACATTCATTAGCATGGAGCCTTATTTCTGTATCGATTTCCTTTGAGATGTTATTTATGTAAACGGAGAACAAACGTGGACCAAGACCTGTCCCCTGTGGGACTCCAGACTTGACATAGTGCAGTTTATATTTTACTTTTGGTCCTTTGAAATCAGCGTGAATATTCTGAGAAATCATAAATATACAATTGGTTTAGACTCATATTCTAGACAGGTTTTTAATTATTTGGACTCCATTTTGATTTATATCAGTCTCTGAATCGACTGCCTATTCGAAATTCGCAAAATTGCAGTATGTTTCCTCTGGCTTTCTTTGCCGGATCATTACAGGGTCACTGGTGAGGCTTTATTAGCCGAAACTACGTAGTATGACCCATCTTCTTTCTTATGAATGTTTTCATTGCTCTTAAAGGAACACATTTTTGATTTTTATTTGACAGGGGCCCAATCAGATTTACTTCTATTAACAACCAACCACCCGTTGCTCTCTATGGCATAGAAAAGCGTCAGTCCATTTTAAAGTTGTGCCACTAATGCCATACTTTTTATGTTTGCTTTTCAGAAGCTCATGAGGAGGTGTATCAAAAACTTTCTCATAATCCAAGATGAAAGTGTCAATCTCTCCACCATTATCAAAGATTTGAGCCCAGTCATCTATCACTGTCACTGTTTGTGTTTCACAGCTATTGTTCTTCCTGAAAGCATGCTGTCTATCAGATAATAGTTTATGTTTGTCAAGGTGGGTCATAACATTTGAACAAACTATGTGTTCCAAAAGTTTGCAAGGTACACATGTGAGTGGTACAGGGCGATAATTTCGAGCACAAGTTCGATCTCCCGTCTTACAATAGGCATATATTTGCTAAAGACCATTCCTAGGGAATTGCACCCGAATTAATTGACTGTTGAAAAAGGTGAGCAAAAACCGGACCTAATTCATCTGCATCAGCATCTTCATAAGGAGCAATCAGAATTACCCAAAAATGAAATACATGTATTAAACAGGAAAGAACCACAGCAAAAGCTCGGAGAGCGGTCAGTAAAACACTGGTGGGTTTAAGTTTAGGATCCCAAACCTCACCCTCACTTTCAGCGTGGTTCAAATATGAATTTGTGCGGTCCACGCGAAGGATTACTAACACATCAATTACAAAACAAATTCAAGTTCAAGCCAAGTTCGCCCATGGACGAGGAATGGACATTTAAACGCAAAGCGGAGAGACACCCTATGCTGCACACATCGCCGCTGGGACACTAGAGCAAGCAAAATCCAACAACTGAACCCATACCTTTGAGGGCCTTTTAAAATATCACATCGTTTTACATGTGACAAACAAACAGAAAGAACGAAATTGTCCAAGTTTCCCCATAACGTTTTCGAGGTTTGGGGCGGAAACTAAGGCGTGAAATGTGTCCTGCTAATTAATTTAGATATTGGCATTCTAAAACTTATAAGCAGGACAAAACAACACTCTTTGCTGATCCAAGAACAAAAAGTGTCTCATTTTCCCTCTGAAATAATATCCCTTCTGCATCAGATTACGGCGTGGGCGTCCCACAGCTTATCCATTATGGTAGAACCGTTTAAATGATCAAGACTTCATAAAGCGCGGGGAAGTGTTCAATACACTTTAGTTGTGCCAGGGGTACCAAAAACCTGTAAAATCGCTTCAAATGTACTATTAACGTATCAAGTACGCCCTTGAGCGGTAATTGGACTTTGTCAAAACAGTAGTAGAAGAAGTAGCAGGGTTTACATCGACATTCAGATTTGAGTCATTCGGAGTCTAACTGTTGGTTTTCGTTTGCTCCGGCAATTCTGTTGTTGTTTGCTGTCGAGTCCTCAACCTTGTTTCATCTCTGTAGTGTTTTGATTTGTATGTTCTTTGAGATGTTACACTGATGAGTTAGGAAGCCTTCATGCGGACTAAACAAAATTAGTGTATACCGCGACAGAGGTAAGGACGAGGATTATGGCCATGTAAAATCGATTTAAGCCCCCAGTGGAATTCTTTCCACTGACCGTTCCAAGGCGGTTCTTCTGTGGCGGTTTATTTATGTTGTTGTTTGTTACTACTTACTGTGTGTATCACTTGTGTCTTTTTATTTTGGATGGCCATTTGGCCATTTTGTGGGAAAGTAACTGTCCTTATGGCCATCCTTTGTTTAGGTTTCCATTATGGACTGGTCGCTTCATGTTTGTGTTTCTTTCCCTTTGGTGTCTTTGATGGGTTGAGTAAGTTAATTGTATCGATTCCTGATCTTTGTTTTACTTCTACTTTGAGGAAGGCTGTGGTTGTTTTAGCTTTGTGTTCTCGGAGATGTTACCATGATGAGTAAGGAAGCCTTCATGAGGACTGAACATTTGTCGAAATTGCGATGGAAGGGCGAGGATTGCGGGCGCGTAAAAACGATGAATCGTTCTAAGGCGGTTCGGTTCTACTGTCCCGGTTTATTTTTGTTGAAGTTCGTCTTTGGATGTGTGTATCGCTTATATAATTATTTTTATGCTCCCCGAAGGGGGAGCCATATAGTCGCCGCTTTGTCCGTCCGTCCGACCGTCCGTCCGTCCGTCACGCTCTATATCTCTAAAAGTATTAAAGGTATTTAAGTGAAACTTGATATACTGATAGAGGGCGATGGGGGAATCGTAAAATACAAGAACCATAACCCTGTCACCAGTATTTATGGAGTTACTTCCCTTCTTAACTATTTCAATGAAAAGATTGTCCGGAGCATATCTCTGAAAGTATAGAAGGGATTTAAGTGAAACTTGATACATTGATAGATGGCCATCAGAGGAAGTGCAGAGTGCAAGAACTGTAACTCTATCACAAGTAATTACAGAGTTATTTCCTTTTTTAGTTTTTGCTATATTATGCTTGTCCGGAGCATATCTCTAAAAGTTTTAAAGGTAATTTAGTGAAACTTGATACACTGATAGGGGGCTATGAGAGAAATCGCAGAATGCAAGAAGCATAACCCTGCCATCAGTATTTACGGAGTTACTTCCCTTCTTAATTAGGGCCCCACACAGTATTTTGGGTGCCCTATAGTAATCTTGTCAGTCAGTTTCAAATGTAAACCAAAACATTTAACCGGTTATAACTTCAAAAGTATTATCCCTACTCCCATGAAACTTCACACTCTTACTAACAGCCACAAGACCTACATTCTGACAAACCATATTGCTTTTGTCCATGTGTTTGTCACGCCTTAACCAAAAAATTTAACCTCGGTCATAACTTCAAAAGTATTTGCCCTACTCTCATGAAACTGCACACACTTACTTACTATCACAAGACCTACATTCTGACAAAGGGTCATAACTATATTGCTTTTCGGTGTGTGTTTGTCAGGCAATAACCAAACAACTTAAACTCGGGTCAAAATTTCAGAAGTATTTATCCTACTCTCATTAAACTTCACACACATACTTACCATCACAAAACCTACATTCTGACAAAGGGCCATAATTATGTTGCTTATTTTCACTGAATTATCTCCCCTTTTCCAAAACATATCTCCTGTTGTTTCATAACCATGGGTAATAGGGCTTTCATATTTCACATATATATTCCTTGTGACATTCTTCATTGAAAATCACTTACTAGGGAACACAAAACTGAGTTTCTTTGTCTAATGGTTTAAGATTTACATGCCCTTGCACGGAAGGGGCCTTACATTTCTCCTTATTTTTGCAGTCTTTTTTGAAAATTACTAACTATGGAATTCTTAGACTTTAGGTTAAACCCATTTGGTACCGGAAACCCCAAAAGGGGTAAGTGGCAAACAATACAGGCCCAGATCAGACGCCACGAAACTTGTGTTTGTCACGCCTTAACCTGGCCCTACTCTTATGAAACTTCACACGCATACTTACCATCACAAGACCTACATTCTGACAAAGGAGAATAACTTGTGTGTTTGTCACACCTAAACCAAAAACCTTAACCTCGGTGATTACTTCAAAAGTATTTTGTCTACTCTCATGAAACATGACACACATAATTACCATCACAAGACCTACATCCTGCTAGATTGCATTTGGGTGTGTGTTTGTCAGGCTACATTCTGACAAAGGGCCATTACTATATTGCTTATTTTCACTAATCATCTCCCCTTTTTCAAAAAAAATATCTCCTGTTATTTCATAACCATGGGTGATAGGGCTTTCATGTTTCACATGTGTATTCCTTGTGACATTTTCCATTGAAAATCACTTACTAGGGAACACAAAATGAAGTTTCTTAGCCTTATGGTTTAAGATTTACAGGTCCTTGCAGGGAAGGGGCCTTACATTTCTCATTTTTTTGGCATTCTTGGTTGAAAATCACTACCTACTTTATTTGTACTCCAAACATCAGCTGAGGGTACTCATTAGAACCTCCTCATTCAGACGGTTCTAGCGAGTACCCATAACCTTTGTCTTCAAACAAATCTTATCAAACTTCAAAGTGTATAGGATCATTTCACTAAAATAACCCTCCTACTACTGCGCATCTTCGGGGAGCATCCCTCGGTTTCACCGATGCTCTTGTTCTTATGGATAGCATATTCAGAAACTAATATGCACTTGAAATCATGTAAAACGACATAAAATTCGTCTCACTGACCGTTCCAAGGCGGTTCTTCTGTCGCGGTTTATTTTTTGTTATGACTTGATTTTAAGTGTGTGTGTGTGTGTGTGTGTGTGTGTGTGTGTGTTGTGTGTGGGTGTGTGTGTGTGTGTGTGTGTGTGTGTGTGTGTGTGTGTGTCGCTTTTGCTGTTTTATTTTGGATAGCCAATTGGCCATTTTGTTGGAAAGTAACTGTCCTTTTGTCTTTCCGCTGGTGATGTTTCCATTAGGTTCTAGTTCTTTCATGTTTGTGTCTCTGGTGGGAGCTGTGGGGTAATTGTATCGATTCCTGATCATCGCCTTCACTTCTTTTTTGCAATGACTTCAGTGACCAATTTCGTAAAAGCATTCTTAGATTTAAAAAAAAATGTTATACGACAGACTGCATTCATGGTAGATAACCCAATCAGGGTTGGTAACTTTGTTTCACTCATTTATTGCACGCCTGTTGGTCAGGCCTCAAATTCTATTGCGGTTCCAGCGTAAAGGCTTTTTTTGAATTTAATGAAATATTATGTAATGTTGGTTTGTACCTGATGCTCTGTCTCTGGTCGGGCCCATCGGCGTCTAACTGCTGGTTTTCATTTGCTCCAGCATATTAGTTATTTACTGTCCTCAACATTCTTTCATCTCTGTAGTTGTTTGTTATCCACCCCCCCCCCCCCACACACACACAGTGAAATACTTTGTATTTAGCTTTCCAAGGCGAACGCGGCTCTTCTGTCGCGGTTATTCCCTGCAGACACAAAACGTTGATTCAACGTTGAACTAACGTTGAAACAACGTTTTCAACGTTGTTTCAACGTTAGTTCAACGTTGAGTGCCTGCTGGGTTTTTGTTATAATTCGTCTTTGAATGTGTGTATCGCTTATATATTTTTGTTTTAGATAGCCAATCGGCCATTTTGTGGAAAAGTAATCGTCATTTTGGCTGTACGCTATTAATGTGTTCATTAGGGTAGTGGATTAAATATGCAAATCCAGTAGTGGATTAAATCTGCAAATTAGTTAGATACGCCCCGTAACGTTACATGTACGGTGTCATTGACGACGTCGCGTTTACTCATGGCGGAATATTGACATTTTTTTTGTTAAAAAATCGTGAATAAGATGCGTTTTAAATGCCATATGATAAATAGAAGCTTGCATTCGTGTTCATGTATTATCGAATTTATTAAACTCGTTGAGGAAAATGGATAACATGCTCGGCAAAGCCTCGCATTTCATTCCTTTTCCTCGTCGCGTTTAATAAATGCAATAATACATGAACACTCATGAAAGATCCTCTATTTATAAAGCACAGATATTATGTGTTTACTCATTACAATCGACAAATCGAAAAGGCCTTTTGAGACGGTGTATATGGGCAGGTTTTATGAGCGTTTGCTGGTCGCCTTTTCTCAAACGCTCATGCATTTAGAGACAATAGGAACATATATCTGAAATCAAATCTGTCATATGATCATAAAATTTTTAATAAATAAAATTTATACATGAAACCATTCATATGCATATACTCAATTAAAAATAAGTCCGAAAAGACTTTAAATTTTTATTGGCGCATGCCATTTCACCACTTGAGCCAGCAGGTGGGGTTGTGCATTGGACCAAGCAGGACCACACATTAGAGCGCACCAAGTAAGCGGCTTTTTTCTGGTAGCACTAATTTAGCGACTATCTTCTGTATTATATGACAACAACACGCGGGGCAGTTAGTGGCTGGTTCGGCACATTCTTGACACAGACATAAATGCCGACATGGTATGAGAACAATACAAGAAAGCTCTCGACTGCATGATTTACAAAGACACCATTCCTTCAAACGAAGATACTCTAGGTTCTCTCCGTAAACCTGAAAAATAAAATAAAAACAACCGTATAGGTTTATACAATATGCCCTATAAAATGTATCCATTACGATAGCACATCCGTGTGATATAGTGCATTTTCATACCTCAAAAAAGATAATTTCTTTTTGAAGAAAATGTGTGATATTTTTCTAATTTATACTCCAAACATAGGTTTCAGGTGCTCGTTAGAACCGCCTCAATGAGGCGGTTCTAACGAGTACCCACAACCTAGGTCTTGGAGCAGAAATAAGGAAAATGATGTTCAGCCCCGTAAACCCCAGTTTTCTCTATATAAAGTGGGGTTTAGGGGGTCTCTATTTCACGGACTTGTTCATGTGATGAATTATTTTAACTCTGCAGCGATGTTATGTAATGAGACTAACTTTCGCAGAAATGTAAAGCACCATTATGTGATGTGCAGAAGGCAAGAACAATAACTCTTACTTTACTACTTTTAGAATAATGGTCCTTTGAACAATTAAAACTTATTGGCTGTAGCTCGTCCTTGTGTATGTTATCTAGCTTGGAAATCCGTTTGATATATTTTCAGGAAGCAAACTTTACAGAAATAAAAAAGACCAAAAGCCAATGTGCATAAGACAAGGACCACAACTCTAATTGTACAACTGTTGGAATTATGGTCCATTGAAAATAGTGTTTTTTTTTTTCTCGCGCCTGCTATCAGCAATGCGCGATACAGGAGTCCACATTTCCTTTTGTCCGTTCGTCACACTGTCAACATTTGCGACCACACAAGCGTTCAGCCAAATGGCCAAGTTTACTAAAGGGCGCTACATAGCCTGTGGCGGATTCGTGCCTTTATTTCTTGTGCATGTCATGTAACTCGGAAGCAGTTTTTTTTTGTTGTTGTTGTTTTTGTTTTTGTTTTTCATGACACTTTACAGAAATGTAAAACACCTTAATACGACGCATAGAATTCAAGAACTGTTCCCTTAGTTTGGAGTTAAGGCCATCTGAATAGTCTTATAAATGTTTAGTCATTTCTCGGTGCTGTCTGTAACTTTAAATTTTCATATCAAAAGCAGTGAAGTCAGGGACATGGTTCTTGACGTCTGCATATCCACTAATGGCGCTTCACATTTCAATAAAGTTTCATGAAAAATCTCAGATTATTTTCAAGTTACAGTGGGGATGTAGGTAAATGACAAAAATCTGTATTATCAATATTCAAAAGGTCATAATTCCTAAACTAAGTAAACCAGACTTTCATCTCCAATGGGTACGGATTGCGCACCCCTTGTGGCTGATCTGTTCTTATTTTGTTAGGAAAGAGACTTTGTGATGTCCTTTTCCGTTGAAAGCCAATCTGAAATTTATAAAGCCTTTAGCTCGACTTTTAGATATTTGGATGATTTATTAAATATTGGCAATATTTGTTCCGATGGTAAGATCAGTCAAATTCATCCCCCCCCCTCCCCCACCCCCTAAATAAAGCAAAATTTATGAAAAAACGCGACGATTTTCATTTTAAGGTTGTAAATTTTCCTTTCTTCGATGGTAATGTTCCTCCTATGGCGCTTATAATTCGCAATTAATTCGATTTGCCAGAATGTCTAGTCATGTAACTGACTTCAACACGCGTTATAATGTGTTGACTGCTAAACCTCATCAGGATTATCCGTATCATAAATTATGCAAAGCCTTTTCAAAAGTTTATAGACGTCACTCCGATTTAATTTCATAAACATTAGCTCCGCAAGCGGGACATTATACACCCGTAGCAAGTTTATACTTGTTAGACTGAAACCTTCAAACAACAAGAACTGCTTCATATTATGGGTTAACTACATATCAAGTTTCAGCTTGATCGGATCCAAATTGTAGGAGAAGTTAGTCGGAAATGAAAATTCGAAGTGTAATACTACTATTTGTTTGCTGGACCATCCTCTCTAAACCATATGCACTGCTCCACATCAGAGTCAAACTTAATATCAAGATTTTGCGAGATCGAATGTTACCTGCAGGAGAAGTTAGCCACAAACAAAATGTGTACAGAAATTTTCAAAGGGGCATAACTGGATTAATTTGGGTGGACCGTAACCTCTAAACAATAAGCACTGCGCTACATAGTGGTCTAACTATATACGAAGTTTCACTTTCATCGGATATTAATTGTAGGTGAAATTAGCCACAAACAAATACTAACAGAAATCTGCAAAGGGGCATTACATTATCTATATCTAGTAAGCCTTAACCTCGAAACAATATGCGCTGCTCCACATTGTGGTCAATCTATATATCAATTTGCAGCTTGATTAAATGTTCACTGTGGGAAGGGTTAGCCATGAACAAAATGTTAAAAGGGACATAACTCTATAAATATGTGGTGAACTGTAACCTTGAAATAATATGCGCTGCTCCACATATTAGTCTCACTATATATCAAGTTTCAGCTTGATCGAATGTTAACTGAAGGAGGAGTTATCCGGTAACGAAATATTTACAGAAATACTCAAATGGGTATAACTATGTAAATATTTGGTGGAATATAACCTCGAAATATAATGCGCTTCATTAGGTCATGGTCTTACTACCTACTACGTTTCAGCTTGATCAGATAAAAACTGTAGGAGGAGTTATCCGGAAACGAAAACGTTGACAAAAATTTTCAAAGGGGCATAACGCTGTGAATAGTTGGTGGACCGGAACCTCGAAATGATATGCGCTACACCAGGTCATGGTCTTACTATCTACCACGTTTCAGCTTGATCGGATGAAAGCTGTAGGAGGAGTTATCCGGAACCACAGTTTACAAAAATGTTCAATTGGGCATAACTCAGAAAATATTTGGTGGACTGTGACCTCGAAACGATATGCACTACACCAGGTCATTGTCTCACTATCTGCCAATTTTCAGATTGATCGGATGAAACTGTAGGCGGCGTTATCCGGAAACAAAAGTTTACAAAAATGTTCAATGGGACATAACTCAGTCAATATTTGGTGGACCGTTACGTCGACCGTAACCTCGAAACTATATACCCTACATCAGGGCATGGTCTTACTATCTACAAAGTTTCAGCTTGATCGGATGAAAACTGCAGGAGTTATCCGAAAACGAAAACGTTTACAAAAATTTCCAAATGGGCATAACTATTTGGTGGATCATAACCTCGAAAAAATATGCGCTTCACCAGGTCATGGTCTTAGTACCTATCAAGTTTCAGCTGGATCGAATGAAAACTGTAGGAAGAGTTTTCAGGAAACGAAAAATTTACAGACGGACTGACGCCGACCCCATACCATAATTTGACGCGTTTTTACAAAACGGGCGTATAATCAGTGTTGCACTTAAATCTCTCCTGCAAAAAGGTATATCGGAACCCGAATTTTATGGTGTCTTAGTATATAAATTCAGAAAAAATATATATACTTGCAATGACTTCAGCACCCAATTTCGTAAACTCATTATTCGATATAAAAAGATTGGAAACAACATAAATATTACATGACAGACTGCATGCATGGTAGTTAACCCAATCATGGTTGACAACTTTGCTTCCCTCTTTAATTGCAGGCCAGGCCTCAGATTCTATGACGCTTACAGCTAAAAGGCTTCCTGAGAATAAGAGAAAATTAAATTTTATGTAATGTTGGTGTCTGATGCTCTTTCCATGGTCGGACCCATCGGAGTCAAACTGTTGGTTTTCTTTTGCTCAAGCATATCAGCGGTTTCTTGCTGTCGAGTCCTCACCGTTGTTTCATCTCTGTGGTTGATTGATTTTTGTGTTCTCGGAGATGTTGCACTAATGAGTTAGGAGAACTCCATGCTGACTGATGACTGAGTTTGGGCAAGATAACTGGCATTTCAATTCGAGCTTTTTACTCCTTAGAGGGAACGGGCCACGAGAATGTGGGTTGCATTAAATACCTTGGTGCGACAATCACACATGATTTGAAATGGAATACACATATTATCAGCATGTGTACTATGGCAAAAAGAGCGCTTTGTTTCCTTGGGCGAAATCTTCATCAGTATCCTCAGGATATAACATAGGAAGCATATAAAGGACTTGATAAACCAATCTTGGAATATGGTAGTTTTATCTGAGACCTCCAGGGAGTGTTCCTTCGAGAATATGAGATCCAAGATTCTTTGTTTTACATTACAACAAATAGCTGTTAGCCTTATAATTAGAAATTACGACTGTGAAACTGATTGGAATACTAGGAATCATAAGACCGGAGTCTCTCAAGAAAAAGAGGGGACATAAGTCTTACAGTAAGTTAACCCAATCACGGTTGATAACTTTGCTTCCCTTTTTAATTACGCGCCTTTGGGTCAGGCCTCAGATTGTATGACGGTTCCAGCGTAAAGGCTTATGTTGGTTGGTACTTGACGTTCTGTATCTGGTTGGGCCCATCGGAGTCTAACTGTTTGTTTTCTTTTGCTCCAGCATTTCAGTGGTTTCTTGCTGTCTAGTCCCCACCGTTGTTTCATCTCTGTGGTTGTTTGATTTTTGTGTTCACGGAGATGTTGCACTGATGAGTTTGGAGGCCGTCATGCGAACTGAACAAATTATTCGTCTTAATCGCGACGGAAGTAAGGGCGAGGATTGTGGCCACGTAAAATCGATTTAAACCCCCAGTGGAATTCGTTTCCGCTGTCCGTTCCAAGGCGTTTCTTCTGTTGCGGTTTATTTTTGTTATGGTTTGTCTTTGGGTGTTTGTGTCACTTATATTATTTTATTTTGGATAGCCTATTGGCCATTATGTTGGAAAGTAACTGTCCTGTTGGCCGTCCGCTATTGATATTTCCATTAGGGTCTGTTGTTTCATGCTTGTGTTTATTTCCCTTTGGTGTCTCTGATGGGAGCTGAGGGTTAATTGTATCGATTCCTGATCATTGCCTCCACTTCTATTTTATACAACGAGTTAGAGGGTTCTGTAACCAAATAGATGAACTTGCCTCCCCAGTTTGGCGCAGTTACAAATCATCACCCGGCGTTTCAGACTCCTGCTGTGAAGAATTGACATTTACCAAGAATCCGTCTTCCCGTAGGCCATTAGAGATTGGAGTACCCATCCCGATTCGATAATTTCCTCAGCTAAAGGTGCAGAGGATAGTGTAACTAGGGACTAACTTTCCATATCAAAGTGTCTGGTGAATGAAAGTCATTTGACTTGTCACGAGTAACAATGTTCTATAATCCTTTGGAAGCAAGGACTACACCACAGAACTGGGAAATATGAAGTGTACATGTTTTCTGGGCCAAACTAGCCAGTTTCGACCAATTAGGCCTCAGCAGTGATCCTCAAGTATTTTCAAAATTCCACAATGGTATCAATGATCCAAAAACACAAGAAAATATAAACTACACTATGGTGTAGGGCAGGGATACTTTTAACGGCCGCTACACATTCCCAAACACCAGCTGTAGTGGCGTTAAATATGTTCTATAAAAGGGTTATCCTTTGGAAGCAAGGAATACACCACAGAACTGGAAAATATAAAGTGTACATGTTTTCTGGGCCAGACTAGCTAGTTTCGGCCAATTAGGCCTCATCAGTGACCCATAAGTATTTTCAAAATTCCACAATGAAATCAATGATCCCAAAGGACAAAATATAAATTACACTATGATGTATTTGTTTGTTTGTTTGATTTGAGGTTTAACGTCCCCGTCAACACTGTAAAGGTCATTTTGGAGACGTTGCTTCCAATTTTGTGGGACTTTTACCCGACATTGAGATGAAATGACATCTTAAGCCCTGTCGCCCAAATGAAACCAATAGGGTTCATTAGCATGGACGGTCCGCCTCGCACCGCGGTTCCTGGACAGGCTTAGATCCTCTAAGCGGTTTACCAGTACTAGTGTGCGGGCCGGATTCAGCTCTGCGTGGAAGCATCATGCAGCCCATATATTTCTTCAAGCCCCTATGGGCGGGGGCCGTCACTATGATGTAGGGCATGGAGACTATTTACGTCCGCCACACATTCCCAACACACCAGCTGTAGTGACGTTAAATCTTTTCTATAAAAGGGTTATCCTTTGGAAGCAAGGAATACATCACAGAACTGGAAAATATAAAGTGTACATTTTTTCTGGGCCAGATAGCTAGTTTCGGCCAATTAGGCCTCATCAGTGACCCTCAAGTATGTTCAAAGTTTTACAATGAAATCAATGATCCCAAAGGACAAAATATAAATTACACTATGGTGTAGGGCAGGGAGACTATTAACGGCCGCCAGACATTCCAACACACCAGCTGTAGTGACGTTAAATATGTTCTTTAAAAGGGTCATCCTTTGGAAGCAAGGAATACACCATAGAACTGGAAAATATAAAGTGTACATGTTTTCTGGGCCAGACTAGCTTGTTTCGGCCAATCAGGCCTCATCAGTGACCCTCAAGTATTTTCAAAATTCCACAATGGAATCAATGATCCCAAATTACAATATGATGTAGGGCAGGGAGACTATTTACGGCCATTCCAACACACCAGCTGTAGTGACGTTAAATATGTTCTATAAAAGGGTTATCCTTTTTGAAGCAAGGAATACACCATAGAACTGGAAAATATAAAGTGTACTTTTTTGTTTTTGGCCAGACTAGCTAGTTTCGGCCAATTAGGCCGCATCAGTGACCCTCAAGTATTTTTCAAAATTCCACAATGGAATCAATGATCCCAAAGGACAAGAAAATATAAACTACACTATGATGTAGGGCAGGGTTTTTGGTTGCGATTGACATATAGATTGATTGCCATACGTATTCGGACGGACGAAGCGTTATAAATATGAAAACGCAACGAGATACAGCGAAACAATCTGATAACAAGGTCAACAGCTGACTGTGGTCGCGTTTTCGCATATTGTTTTAATTCTGATTCCAGCGAATATTGATTCACATCCGTGAAGTATGCTCAGAATATTTCAGATCGGACACGCCAGTACAACCACGTCCAAAACGAGCCTGCCGAAACGAATTAGGCAGACAGTCAGACAAATAGACATAGAGATCTAGCACATCGAACCCCTGGACAGCTCACTATACCACATGCAACCCTGCTAGCTTTGACTTCTCACCCCTACCCCCACCTCCCCCAACGCTCCCATCCTATCATCACATGAACAAGTATGTGAAATGAAGACCCCCTTAACCCCACTTTATATAGAGAAAAATGGGGTTTACGGGGATATACATTATTTTTCTTATTTTTTGCTCCAAGACATAGGTTGTGGGCACTCGTTAGAACCGCCTAAATGAGGCGGTTCTAACGAGCACCCACAACCTATGTTTGCAGTATTTATAAGCAAAATATCACGGATTTTCATCAGGAAAGTGGCCATTTTGGAGATGTGAAAAAATACACTATGTCGCACGGGTGTGTTATCATAATGTCTACATCAATTCTGATCATTTCCACGACACTAATAGGACATGCATGGTTTATTGTGATGGAAGACAGTTTTAAAAGCATACTTTAACATTTTCTCAAGTTTCGTCAATCTCATCATCTGCTTTAGCTTCTGCTTACAATGCAGCTAAGCGCACAGTTTGTTTAAGGTTTAACGTCCCCAACAACACGGTTTAGGTCATTTTGGAGACGATGCTTCCAGTTTTGTGGGACTTTTACCCGACATTGAGATGAAATGACGTCTCAAGCCCTGTCGCCCAATGTAAGCAATAGGGTTTATAAGCATGGACGGTCCGACTCTCACCGCTTTGCCTGGGCAGGCTTAGATCCTCTAAGCGGTTTACCGGTACTCGTGTGTGGGTCGGACTCAGCTCTGCGTGGAAGCATCATGCAGCCCATTTATTTCTTCAAGTCCCAGTGGGCTGGGCGGGGCCTTAGCACACAGATATTTTTTTTGTTGTTGTTTTGCAGCTAATGCTTGCGAACAGACGCAACTAGTCTACAGTTAAACTTATTATAGAACCGGAAAAATATGAATGATTTCGATCGAAAAAAGCACTGATCTGTCAGTTGTAAATTGAGAAGTAGTAACTAATAATATAAGGTAATATGGTCTCAACAAAAGTAATGTGCAAAGCTAAGCGTTACAGGCACGAGGGAGGAGAACAAAAAATCAGCGATCTTTATGATAACACACCTGGCGTTAAAATGCATTTTTTACATCTCCAAAACAGTCAATTGTCTGATGAAAATATGTGATATTATTCTTATTTATACTAAAACATAGACTGTGTGTGCTCGTTAGAACCGCCTCATTGGGGCGGCTCTAACGAGTACCCACAACTATGTCTATGAGCAGAAATATGGAAAATAATGTATACCCCTTAAACCCCAGTTTTCTATATATAAAGTGGGGTGTAAGGGGGTGTTCATTTCACGAACTTGTTAGTGTGATGTGTGACAGTGGATTCTGTATTCTTGTGAAGACATCCCAAATTTGTGAGTCTACATCGAGTCAAATATGAAAAGAAATATATCTTTTCTTTCAAATAACAGATTGTCCAACACTTGATTGGAAAATAAGCTTAATTTGAAAGAGTGTTTTTAGTCCGGGTTGTACAGCAGCTAACTGATTTTGAGCAGTTCCCATCTGACCGACCGTAGGTCCACTGTGTATATACCAAAATGGCCATTTCCTAGCATATATATTATATCTTACTGATGTTAACCCATTTAGTATCAGAAACCCCAAAACGTGCTGGCCCATATCAGACGCCGCAGAATGCGGCGTCTGATCAGGGTCCACTCTGTTTGCAAAAAGTTCTGCTATTTTCTGAATAGTTTTTGAAGAAAACACAACCTGACACCCCTAAATTATGAAATGGACCCATGCTATATATAAGGTGGAAGGTTCCATTTAATACAAAAAGGGTTAAATATAAGAGCCAGATATATCTTGGGCCAGCACACGTACCTCTCTTTTTCTTGTTTCCACATCAAGAAATTCCTTTTCACGATTTGCTTTGATAGCAGGGCAGTCGATATTCAGCCTCGAATGGTGTTCATATATGCTCTCGTTTTCTTTCTGGGTAGAGAGGCTAAGTCCACAAGTACAACATTGAATATCATTTCCTTCTGAAAGCAAAATAAAGATCCAATAATTGAGATAAAATGCAGTTATCTACTTATTTGAGATGAATATGCATAAGTGTGGTGTTCATTTAGTCAACAAGTCGTTGTCAGGAACGCACTCGCAAACTTATTCTCAAACAAATTCGGAACCCGAATTTTATGGTGACTTAGTTTATAAATTCAAAAAAATATCTAACCGCAATGATTTCAGCACCCAATTTCGTGAAGTCATTCCTCGATATAAAAAGATTGGGTACAACATAAATGTTATACGACTGCATGCAAGGTAGTTAACCCAATCGCGGTTGACAACTTTGCTTCCCTCTTTAATTGCACGCCGGTGGGTCAGGCCTCAGATTCTATGACGGTTCCAGCGTAAAGGCTTATGTTGGTTGGTACCTGATGCCCTGTCTCTGGTCGGGCCCATCGGAGTCTAACTGTTGGTTTTCTTTTGCTCCAGCATTTCAGTGGATTCTTGCTGTCGAGTCCTCACCGTTGTTTCATCTCTGTGATTGTTTGATATTTGTGTTCACGGAGATGTTGCACTGATGAGTTACCGTATTTGTTTAAATCGCAACGGAAGTAATGGCGAGGATTGTGGCTACGTAAAATCGATTTAAGTCCCCCAGTGGAATTCGTTTCCGCTGACCGTTCTAAGGCGGTTCTTCTGTCGCGGTTTATTTTTGTTACGATTTGTCTTTGGTGTGTTTGTGTCGCTTATGTTATTTTATTTTGGATAGCCTATTGGCCATTTTGTGGGAAAGTAACTGTCCTTTTGGCTTTCCGCTATTGGTGTTTCCATTAGGGTCTGTTGTTGCATGTTTTTGTTTCTTTCCCTTTGGTGTCACTGATGGGAGCTGTGGGTTAATTTATCGATTCCTGACCATTGCCTCCACTTCTAGTTAAGAAATAGATCAGCTCTAGCTGTGATTTGTTGAGTAATAAATCACAGTTTGGAGGTCAGTTGTTAAGTGGACAAATCACGAGCGCATAGAGCGCGTGATTTGTCTACTCACAACTGACCTACAAACTGTGATTTATTAACTAACAAATCACTAGCTAGAGCTGATCTATTTCGATTCTAACACGCTGAAACTCGGCAATAATGTTGTTGTTTCCTTCAAATTCTCACAACTTTTTGCCATTGTTAAAAGAAATCCCGCTAAAATTATTGACTGAAACACATGCATCTATATACTTTTCTAACGTTTTCGATGCGAGCAAATGACGTTACACCGTCCAACGTCAAGGAATTTGACTAGTGACGTCATAAATTTGCAGTTTTAATGACGTCACTCGTCACGCTCTTCTTTGCCGTGATTTGTTGTAGAATAAAACAGTTATTTTCCATTGCCTATATAGGCGCGCTGTGTTAGAATAAGAAATAGATCAGCCCTAGCAATGATTTATTTAGTGATTAATCACTGTTTAGAGGTCAGTTGTACAGTAGACTAAATCACGAGCACCTAGCGCGAGTGATTTGTCTCCTTACAACTGAACGAGAAACAGTGATTAATCACTCAATAAATCACGGCACAGCGCAAAGCCAGAGCTAAGGCATCACCAACAGAGATGTATTCCTCTAATCTCTGTTGCTATACCTGCAACAGACAGTGCAGAGCTAGAATTGGTCTCATCAGCCATCTTAAAACACACAAACATAACATTTCTCAAATGGTCTTTGTCAGTAATAACAGACGAACTTTGCCAAAGCCGCGGTCGAATCTGAAAACTAAATCCCTACAATATTCAAAGGAATACCCATGATCCCGATCACCGATAGCACAGAGTGTTGTATCACAAGTCCGTGAAATCGAGACCCACCTATACCCCACTTTATATAGAGAAAAATGGGGTTTGCGGGGCATACATTATTTTTTTTTATTTTTGGTCCAAGACATAGGTTGTGTGTACTCGTTAGAACCGCCTCAATGAGGCGGTTCTAACGAGCACCCACAACCTGTGTTTGCAGTATTTTTAATAAAAATGTCACGGATTTTCATCAGAAAAGTAGCCATTTTGGAGATGTGAAAAACTGCACTATGTCGCACGGGTGTGTTAACGTAATGTTGACCGAGACACATTATCACTGTTTCTACCCAGGAAAATCTGCCTAAAAATCCCGAGTGGGTCGATAAATCAAGGTTTGTCGCGAAGAAAATAGGAAGAAAAACCGCCATTTTGTACCAAATGGAATCTTTGTCCTTATATAAGCAGTAGTCTATAATAGACTGTGTTATTTTTTAAATGTATTTGAAAATGGCTTAAGTTTTTTTGTAAACAGTGTAGGACCTGATCAGACGCCGCGCTCTCGTTGCCGATATCCCGTGTCCTGGTTTCCGATACAAAGTGAGATAAAAACTCATACGAGTGACCGGCATTTCAAATAAAACTACGAGGACTGTTCAAATATGAATGCAAGTAGAACGTTTTCTCATGCACAAATGCGAAAATCACCTGGGAATAAATATCACAGCGTAGAAAAACATTTTACCTATACATTGATACCAAACCTGTTAAAATCCGTCCACTTTAGCCATGTATATCGTTCGATAAACACTGTCTACTCTTGTGATCTAATACAAAACATGGTTGGAAAAAGGTCAGAGTACGCCTTTGAAAAACGGTCCTATATTAAGAATCGTTGTATTCTTGGTATACGATGCAAAGACATTTTTGATGAAATATGTTCGGTTTATGGGCATAATGAAATGTCTTTTCCAACAGTTTTTCGTTGGTGTAAGAAATTCAGCTGTGGGCTAGGCTCAACAAAAGATGCACCACATGATCGTCGGCCGAAAAGAGCAACATCTGCCAAGGTGGTTGCTAGAGTGAAAGAAATAGTTGTTACCGATGTACGATACACCACTAGGCAAATAGCTAGTATGGTTGGCATCTCATTAGGAGCAGCTCATACAATTCTGAAACGGGATTTGAAAATTAGAAAGATCTGTGCTAGATGGATTCCCCATCTGTTGACGATGAGCAGAAAAAGACACGCGTTCAGTGCGCAAAGAAGTTGCTTAAACAGTTTCCAAATTACATTGCACGGTCTTTCGCTATTGTCGTCACAGGTGACGAGACATGGGCTCACTTTTTTGAGCCAAAACGAAAGATTCAGAACAAAATATGGGCAACAAAGTATTGCAAAAGACCATGCATTGCAAAGCGGCAAGGTTGGGCGGTCAAAACCAGGGGCGGTTTTAACCAGCGGTTTTAACCGGTTAAAACCGTCCCGGTCAATACGCCCTGAGTGGTCAATACCGGTCAATACTGGTCAATTGAAATATTGTGTGGTCAATTGAATAATTTTAGTGTTGAAGGCAAAGTTACTGAAACTATTTTGAAGTTTTGGTCTCTTTGCTGGAGGCTGATCATTTGATAAGAGTTTCAGGTTCAGATGTCATTTCTTCAAGTGGCCTCTTAGCAATACTTTCTGGCTTTTTCAGCCCTAGGCATTTTTGCCTATGACTCATCAGTCTTAAGACCTTAGCACTAACTTCAGTAGTGCAGTCTTTGCACCTTGCACTGTTCTTTGTTATCTTCCAAAATAGTGAAGAAGTTCCAAATTGGGTCTTTAGGTTTCATACATTTTTGACACCTTCAGAAATAGCTTGATGCTAAGATACTATAGATTGCATATAAATCAAAATTTCACACATTAGGCCTGGTGTCAGTTTACAATACCCCTATTAGGGACATGTAATTGGTCAATTTTGCAATTAGATCATTGCCACACCCACTGCAGTGGCATTGGTTAGTCTGTTTTGACAGCAATTTACAGGTGTTGCAGATACTTTTAAATATACAAAGACATCAGTGAATCGTCAAACATTGTTTGTTTAATAAATTACAGCCTTCATGAACTACTTCACAGGCCTGAAGATTAATGACAGGTGTATTTCACACTTTTGTCAATACACATGTATATGTATGTAAAAATTTCTGCAATAACATCAAAATTATATAATTTTTTTATGTGAACTGCCTTAAAATTTTATGATCAAAGATTATGTTAAATAATTGATATTTTCAAAGTTGAAAAGGGAAGAAGATTTGTGGGGGGAGAGAGGTGAGTGGGTCAATCTGGTACAACAATTTTTGTTTTCTGTGTCAAACAAAATAGGACCTTTCATAAATCCTTCAAAATCCATGATCCATGATACATTCAGTTTATCCATATTCCTGTAAATCGAAATATGAACAATCAATCTAACTTATAAAGGAAAAAAGAATAGTTATAAAGATTGTTTGATAAAAGAACATATAGTCTAACATCATTACATGATGTAGGGGGAAAGCTTTTAAGACCAGTTTAGCAACAGGACAGAGGCATATACTCCAGTGATTTAATCGACCACCAATCGACCAGTATTGACCAGTAATGACCGGTTAAAACCGATTTTAACCACCGGCCCGGTCAATACTCATATTGACCGGCTTTTTGCCAACCTTGCAAAGCGGACCATGAGCGTCAAGAAGGTAATGTATGCCATATTCTTTTCAAATCAGGGCCCTGCTATTCGGGTTGCTGTGCCTAAAGAGAAATATGTAAATGCGAAGATTTACAAGAATAAAGTTCTTCGAAAATTGAAGAAATATTTCAAAGAACGAAGATCCGCAACTGGTTTGGCCAATGTCAGATTGTTACATGACAATGCGTCATCGCACAAGGCGTTCATTGTGAAAGACTATCTGAAGCAGGAAAAGGTTGTTGAACTCCCTCACCCCCCGTATTCCCCTGACCTTGCCCCGTGTGACTTTTTTTTTGTTCCCGCGGCTGAAAAATACCTTTCTGGTCGAAAATTTGTACAGCGCAAACACCTCGGTTCTGCAATATTCCAGTGCCTTCATAGTATACCTCGAAAAGACTACCAAAATGCATTCAATGATTGGATCAGAAGACTGAAAGTTTGTATATATGTTAAAGGGAAATACTTTGAGGGGACAAAATAAATTTTTCATCGAAATCTATCACGGAATCATTTTTATGTGCTTAGTTGCATTCATATTTGAACAGTCCTCGTACCGATGCACGATACACAACTAGGCAAATAGCTAGTATGGTTGGCATCTCATTAGGAGCAGCTCATACAATTCTGAAACGGGATTTGAAAATGCGAAAGATCTGTGCTAGATGGATTCCCCATCTGTTGACAGATGAGCAGAAAAAGACACGCGTACAGTGCGCCAAGAAGTTGCTTAAACAGTTTCCAAATTACAATGCACGGTCTTTCGCTATTGTCGTCACAGGTGACGAGACATGGGCTCACTTTTTTTAGCCAAAACGAAAGATTCAGAACAAAATATGGGCAACAAAGTATTGCAAAAGACCATGCATTGCAAAGCGGACCATGAGCGTCAAGGAGGTAATGTATGCCATATTCTTTTCAAATCAGGGCCCTGCTATTCAGGTTCTGTGCCTAAAGGCAAATCTGTAAATGCAAAGTTTTACAAGAATAAAAATCTTCGAAAATTGAAGAAATATTTCAAAGAACGAAAACCCGCAGCTGGTTTGGCCAATGTCAGATTGCTACATGACAATGCGTCATCGCACAAGGCGTTCATTGTGCAAGACTATCTGAAGCAGGAAAAGGTTGTTGAACTCCCTCACCCCCCGTATTCCCCTGACCTTGCCCCGTGTGACTTTTTTTTTTTGTTCCCGCGGACGAAAAAATACCGTTCTGGTCGAAAATTTGTACAGCGCAAACACCTCGGTTCTGCAATATTCCAGTGCCTTCATAGTATACCTCGAAAAGACTACCAAAATGCATTCAATGATTGGATCAGAAGACTGAAATTTTGTATATCTGTTAAAGGGGAATACTTTGAGGGGACAAAATAAATTTTTCATCGAAATCTATCACGGTATCATTTTTATGTGCTTAGTTGCATTCATATTTGAACAGTCCTCTTATATAACTCGCCGACGCATAATTTCATAAATCCAATTGAATTGGCCACTCGTAGGAAAGCTTCAATATATACGAGCGCATTACCCATTTGTTTGTTTGTATTGGAGTTTAACGACCCAGTCAACATTATTTAAGTCATTTTGAGCCAGTCAGTTTACCTATCCACACTTTTCCTGTGCATGCTTATACATAAGCGGTTAACTAGTACAGTGCACATTCTTTTGCCAGAAACTGACAACTGCCCTTCTTGAATCAGCGGAATGGAGAGAATGACCGTAGAAAAAATTTCATTATCAATCTCCACGAAAGAATCATCACGGTTGCCGACCCCGGATGGTATCGAACACACCAGTCAGACGCGCATCCGACTGAGCTACCGAGGCCGGCCAAGCGCATTATACATATGTAGGAGTATATAAACGAGGGTACTTAATTTGCCTGCGTGACCGCATATTAATTTGTACTAAGATTTCACAGAAATGATTAACCGATTTTGTACCAAGTGGAATATTTCTCTTTATATAAACAGGAGTCCACTTCAAAATTGAGGGAAAAGAGGTTACATGTTTGTCTGTTTGTTTGATTTGATGTTTAACGTCCCCGTCAAGACTAAATAGGTCATTTTGGAGACGTTGCTTCCAATTTGGTGGGACTTTTACCCGACATTGAGATGAAATGACATCTTAAGCCCTGTCACCCGATGAAACCAATAGGGTTTATAAGCATGGACGGTCCGACTCGCACCTCTTTGCCTGGGCAGGCTTAGATCCTCTAAGCCGTTTACCAGTACTCGTGTGCGGTCAGATGCGTGCAAGCATCATGCAGCCCATTTATTTCTTCAAACCTCAATGGGCGGGGGCTGCAAAAAGGTTGCATTATTTTTGAAATGTATTTGGATTTTGGTAATATGGTTGATCTTTTTACTAACAGTGTAGGACCTGATCAAATATGAAAAAACAACAGTCATTTTCACGGAACCCGGGAAGGGATATTCAATTGTATTTTTAATATGTTGTGCGAACAATGCGTGCCAGATATTATCTTGTGCGCACAAGATAATATGTTGTGCGCACAACATATTATCTTGTGCGCACAACATAATTTATCTTGTGCTGACAACATATTATCTTGTGCGCACAAGACAATATCTTGTTCGCACAACTTAATATCTTGTGCACACAAGATATTATCCCATTTTGTGGGAAAGTAACTGTTCTTTTGGCTTTTGCATTAGGGTCTAGTTATTTCTTGTCGTGTTTCTTTCTCTTTGGTGACTCCATAAGGGCTGTGGGTTAATTGTATCGATTCCTGGTCATTGCCTTCACTTCTATTCTACCGGTGCAGACAGAAATGTAACTGTGCTAAATTTTTCCGACCTTGTCAGACCCGGCAGATATCGAACCTGCTATCTACTTCTCTCCGCCAGTTGCACATCCGACTGAGCTATACTAGGGACCGGTCTCCCGATTGAACATGTATTGATATGCATTTACGATAACATGCGGTCCAGGACATAGAAAATGCTTTGGTCACAGAACTGAGGGAATCTGTGACCCGCGTTTCACATCTTTAATTTACTATCATGCAAAAAATATTTTTCAAAAATTACAGACATAATAACTAGTATTTAAAGTTAAATGAAAATGGTCTCAAAATTGGTATCATCTGTCAGCAGCAAAATGTACGAGAAATGGCGAAGCAAATTTCACGTGAATTGGCTGGTAACAGATGTCTGTCAGCAACAAGTTTAACGTGAATTTTCTGCTTTACTAGTTTCTTCCTTAAATATACTGAAAATTTTACCATAAAAAAAGAAAAGTTTCAGAAAAAAAAATCTGATGTTATATATATATATATATATATATATATATATATATATATATATATATATATATATATATATATTTCTGCTCAAAACGTAGGTTGTGGGAATTCGAAATATTAACTGCCTCGCCAAGGCGGTTCTATCGAGTACCCACAATATATGTTTTTCGGCTGAAATAGGAAAAATGTTTACCTCTGTACTATATAAAAGTGGGTTTTAAGAGCGTCAAAATTGTTATATATAGACATGTTTACGTGATGTGCAAATGTCAAATACAGTGTTTCTCATGACGCGGACCATATTGCACATGGCCATTAATTCTCACCTAAAGTTTCTTTCCGCCCGACGACGCCTAAACCATTACAATTGTTCACATCGAAGGAACTGGTCCCATCCTCTGGTTGCGGCGTACTTGTTTTCTGAAGCATCAATCAAAACAAAACTTTGTTTATAGTATAAACCAAAAATGTGAAATTGCATTTTGCATTTTACATGTTCATGCAATTTTGTTTGTTTGATTTGAGGTTTAACGTCCCCGTCAACACTGTAAAGGTCATTTTGGAGACGTTGCTTCCAATTTTGTGGGACTTTTACCCGACATTGAGATGAAATGACATCAGAAGCCCTGTCGCCCAATGAAACCAATAGGGCAAAGATTTTGTAAATTCTATTTCCTTTCTTCCATGTCCACACAGCATCATGATTGCTCTCTGATCCATCGTGAAGGTGTTAAATGGGGCTCAGTTGGCGTGCCCCACCTTCCATCCCAGGGAGAAATAACCACAGGAAAACATGCCTATATAATTATGATCCCCTTGAACCCCACTTTTATATAGTAAAACTCGAGTTTACAGGGGTAAACTCTATTTTTCTTATTTCTGTTCTAAAATATAGATTGTGGGTACTCGTTAGAACCACCTCGATGAGGCGGTTCTATCGTGTACACACAATCTATATTTTGAGCAGAAATAAGAAAAATATTACGATTTTTCATCTCAAAATTTTCATTTCTTTTCGGCGGTTTAACTTACAATGTATTTGTATAGGCGTGTTCTCGTAATGACAGACATTAAACTATGACCGTCCTTCTTGAGCAACAGGGTTAATATGTACAATAAACATGATCAAACTTGTAAAGATGTATTATATGGGTTCGGTTGGACGTCAGAGATATTGTAGTGTACATATTAGAATTTTCTCATCGGAGCGACTCTAATGGGTACACAACATACATTTTAAAGATAAAATAAGAAATATCTCACAGAGACTTATTCTAAATACGTTGACATCTGTATTTAACCTTTTTTGTACCAAATAGAATATTCCATCGTATATATAGCTGTAGTCCATTTCAAAATTTAGGGGTGTCAGGTTTGTGTTTTCTTCAAAGTCTATTTGGAAACTGACTAAACGTTTTGCAAACAGTGTAGGCCCTGATCAGACGCCGCGTTCTGCGGCGTCTGATATGTGCCTTCACTGTTTGCCAACCACCCGTTTTGGGTTTTTCAGTACAAAATGGGTTAAACGCTAGAGTCTTGAGAATGAGATCGAGTCAACCCAGGTAAACAGGACATTGGTGCTTACTATGTGATTGTTTTCGCCCGAGTAATTTAGTATAGGAACTTATTTCATTTTTGTGGATTTTATCGATGTTTATCATATGACGTCAATATAACGCCATGTAATATTTTCGATAATCCACTAGTGGATTTAATATGCAAATTTGCTAGACACGTCCCGTAACATCCATAACGACATCGCGTTTACTAATGGCGGAATATTAACATTTTTGTTAAATAATCGAGAATAAAATGTGTTTAACTGTCATATGATAAATAGAATCTTGCATTCGTGTTCATGTGTTATTAAATTTATTAATCTCGTTGAGGAAAATGGATAAAATACTCAGCGAAGCCTCGCATTTTATCCCTTTTCCTCAACTCGTTTAATAAATTCAATAATGCATGACCACTCTAAGATCCTCTATGTAAACTCCGTGATAAAGTCCACAAAAATGATAATTCATTCCTTGTATTTCCATCCTTGTCTGCGAAATGATTACAGAATATTACCAAAATGGCCAATTTTAAGAATAATTATTATTCCTGTATTTCATTTAGTTGAAGTTTCATTTTGTTAACTGGTTGAAATTAATAATGAAGAGTTTTCTAAATGAATATTTAATTTGATCTTATCTCATCTTCAAAATAACTTGAAACATGAATATAAAAATTCATGAGTTCTACAAAACCAAACATAATGCATACAGAATGCGTGTTGGAGTATTTGGTGACTCTAACATATAATTAATAACATATCATATATGTTAATTTTAAATTAAGTAATGATTAATGAATTATTCATTAATATTCACCAAACCGCCAACCCAAAGGCCCAAATTAGCAATACAAATGAAACCATAAAGCAATAAAGTAAATAAACCAATAAAATAAAATAAAATAAATTAACAATATCAAATAAATATATAAATGAATAAATATATAAATAAATAAATAATGATAGGCTCATAAATATATATTCACAAAACAATAAACTGATATATTTCATACGAGTAATTATGATCAGTACATCTTGCCAAAAAGATTAATATATTGAACCCGAAAATCCCCATCTTTGCAGACAGTGTAGAATCAAATCATATGGTTTCATTAGAATCCATCTGACCAGACTCAACAGTATCTCTCGTGCTGTCTTTAAAACAAACGTACACACTATACCAAGCAACCCGACCGACTGCTAATCAGAAATGGGTGTGGCCAAATTAATCCATTCAGCAGGACACACAACAAAAACGGGGCTTTTCTGATATTCTGATAACAAAGCATGTCGTAAAGAACAAAGCATGAAATAAAGCAGTTAATAACGAAATAGAAATAACCCATATATTACTCCATACACACTTGAAAAAAAAAACAAAAAAAAACTTTTATTTCTTTTTTTTTTTAACTAAATGCTTTGAATTGAATTAATTTCTAGAATTTATGCAGGCAAGCATTATAAAACCTTATCAGCAGAGCTTGATCCGGCAATACACTGTTTGCCACTATTTCATTCTTTGGTAACCAGAGCATATATGGGTTAACATTGAAAGCAAAAGCAAACAAAATGAAACTGAAGAAGAATGATTGTACACCCTGAGCACCGGCAATAGCATTGTTGTCAATGTTTACTCATATACATATAGGCAGACATACCTATATGTGAGTGTTTGAGATTTACGTCTTACCAACAGTTAGGGTCATACGAAGACGGGAACTTGGTATAGACTCATTCGAAAGTCCAAAGAAGCCTGGGATCGAATCTGCGAACCGTGGTTTACAATGCGAAAGGCACAACCACTACACCAAAGGCTCCTACATCGATATATGCATTTATACATACCCATAAACACACACATATATATATATAATAAACATCATTGTTAACTTGAAAATTCCATCATGGATGAAACCGGTTGTTAAAAATACAGGAAAAATAACTTTTATTCCAGTGTTTCTTTAATTTTTTCATAGTATATATATATATATATGCATACCTACATATAGTGTAACTGCCACAAGATCCAGAGTACATGTGTGTACTCAAATTTCAAGTCCCACCAACAGTTAAAGTCATACTGAGACAGGGCGCGAAGTTAAAGACTCATCAAAATCCATAGAACTCATGAAACTCAGTCTATGAGACGAGTACCATAACCATTTCCCATTGTGGCTTCCAAAACGCTGCAGAGCCAGAAAAATCAGTATAAAACGTTGTATGTCAATCTAGTTTTTTTATTCCCTAGATTGCAACTAGACCATAGATTACATTCAAATATCGACAGCTATTGCAGGTCTCAGAATATACCAAAAACTAAACAATTAACAGCACACACAGAAAAAACAAAACGCCACATTTGTCTTACCAGATAACTTGTAGGAAATTCTTCAAAAATCTGAGAAATAACATATTTCCATTACTACTTTAAAGTGGAAATAACAATGAGAAAGAAATATCTCAGCCTATTTGAACCCTCCAAATTAAGGTGAAGTCCTTCATCAAAATTTGCAAATAAATAACGTCTATGTGTGCCAAATCTTACCACAGCTTTATACGAGCATATAAACTTAAAACCTAAGTCAACACTCATTCTCACACGCAAGTGCCTGTTAACGTCTATTTGCTATCAGTGCTGTAGAAAAATATACAGCCAACTGCAGATTTTGGTTCAGCAGATATGCTAATAGTACAGCTAACAGCTGATTCACGCCATTTGTAAAACTGATGAATACAGCGCTAGAAAGCTTAACATAAATGGCAAGAACTGCATACATATAACTAAAAATGCGAATGGTATAACTACATCTAAATATAATATCAGCTATTAAATAAATTTGTTACAGCAACTTGCCTTCCATCTATTTCATTTAGGGAAGTGTATGCAAAATTCCAATTTACAACTAGTTCCAGTGTGACTAGCTCTGCATTTATTTTGAAGACTAAAACATTGTACCTTACACTTTTGCACATGTTATAATGAACCTAAAAATGCAGAAAATTATTTTAATGATCTCGCAAAACATTTGGTGGGGGAGCGGAGTGTGAGTGGCTTTGACCAAGTGATGTAAGGAAACATCAACAATACATGGACCAATCAATCATAAGAACAAATCAGAAAATCAGTCTGTCCCTTCAAGTTGGCAAATTATTGACTGTTGTTTTAAAGAAGATAATGACAACAACAAAAATAATTAAGGAAAGAATAGGACTATGAAAGTAATTAATTAAGCAAATTCATAACGTCATTGAGTATTACTGACATGAAGTGTCTTTGTATTGCAGGGTTTAAAAATGCACAAGAAGGCAATATACATGTAAATAGGGTAAAACGATTCACCATGTCTTATTCATATTGTGTCATAATATAATTTTTTCAGCATTATCATTTTTGCAATATTGTCAACACTAACTTTAATCATGAACAGTGCATGAGTGCATTTTATTTTTTTCTCTTTAAACTTTTTGGATAAAACTTGAGTTGTATATGTTGATAATGTATGTTCTCATTTACTTTTTAACAGGGGGATGGGGGTGGGGGGGGGGGTAGGGGAGTTTTTATTATATAAACGCCTATGTTTAGCTTTGTATGATAAGGTGGCCCTTAATGGTCATAAAACACAATAAAAATACACTTTAAGGAAATTTTGTCCCCTGGTACTGAAAATGATTTTGGCACAAAAATTGACCTGAACCCATATCTAGCTTTCAAAAACAATGTTACCGGTTTCTGATTCTTTTTTTTAAATTTGTTTGCTATATAGAGCACATATGTGGTCTCTTTTATATGCAATATCTTGGGGTGACAAGATCAGTAACACATCTAATACTTATGATGAACATTTTATTGTTTGCATATTTTCATGAAAAACAGAAGAAATGTCGTAAATAAATTTATCAGGAAGATTAAAATACATAGACAAATTTACGTTTTTTTTTTGTATTAGATTAATCCTTATGGAGTTCTGTTGCCAATCAAAGCAACAACATTTGAAAATAATCACACCTGTTGATTTAAGACTGAAAAGTTCACATGTGCGTATGACCTCTACAGGGGATTACCTTAGGGAGCTCTCCTGAGACCTATATGTCACAGTTGTTACTGTTCGTAATATACTCTTAAAGGTGAATTGTCTTGGTTGTCGCTTTTTCGGTAGTTTGTTGCACCTCGTCACTTCGGCTTATATTCAGGTGGCAAAACGAAAGTGCCTTCATTATTGTTTATTTTTGACATTTGAGGTCAACCAATGGAATTTCTTTTATTATAGCCAAAGGTATTTTCCCCATTGACTTTCAACGTATGTGTGAGTAACAGTATGTGTGATTGGTCACTTTTAATATGCACAATAACAATTATTGCACGCGGGAAATCTTATTGTATGATTTCTGGAACAGCCATTTTAAGCAAAATGCTTTCAAGTTGTCCATAGAAGAACATGGTTTAGTTTATCCCTTGTCCTGCTATTCATGTACATCTCTGCCTTTGTAAGCAGTGTGGAACCAGATCAGATGAATTCTGATGATGCCATCTGATCGGGGTCTGCAATGTTTGCCATTCAGTTTGTGAGTTTACGTATGTACATGAATAGTTTTATGTAGTTGCATTGGTTATTTAGGGGAACAAGAGTTGTCCCAGCCATTGTTCATTATGTTAGTCTGTGTCCCACATTCCGATACAGAAAATAGTTATTATATAAGGGATTTCGGTAAAACCTGGTGTGAAACATTAATATTTTCCCTGTGCTGCAATATTTTATGTGCTGGTCCCAAGATTATGTAGTTTTAATAAGACCAATGTGTGTGAAGTTTTAATTATGTGTCCCAGCAACTAGTATGGTCATGCAGAGATGAGGCCTTGGTCTGGCGGTTTGTCTGATGTCTGAAGGAGCCAGGGATCAATTCAAGGACCTCGATTATTAAGCGCATAATATTCAAACCACTGTATCATACGGCTTCTTGACCAAGGTAAATTTATATATAAATTGTGAGAGGCAAATATACAGCTCGGTCGGTGAAGCTGAGCCGTCTGATCTGTATCTTTGTTATCTCAGTGACGTCTAATCTGTCTCTCTGTATTTTAGAATTTCTGTATTTATTTATTTATGTTAATATGATTTGTGCATGAGGTTGGAATACTTTCATATATTATCATGCACCGGCTGTCCGAAGAATTGTTGTCGTCGTCTGACATTTGTCGATTCATACCGACAAAGTCTTCTCTATATTTATTATATTTATTCAGGGATAGTTATGACAGTTTGTATTGTCATGCTATATTGAATATATGTAATATCAACTAGTCATATATATTTATTAGTATATTATAGTAGCTATGACAATTATTTGTATTTGTTGCAGGACACCCTTTTTCTCCTATTTTATAAATAAAATCAACTAGTCCGACTGAGTTACTCTATATCCCAAACTCCACCTGCGACACATGGCGCCCACCAAATCGGTTCAACGAATCCACTAGATCAACTTAGGGTGTTCTGGCTGTATGTGATGTCTGTGTCTTCATGATGTCTGATGTCCACTACTGTGTTTTATTCGTGATGTCTGATGTTCTCTGCTGTGAATTATTGTTCGTGTATCTGTGATAAATATAGTTCTCACAACATATCTTTACTGCAGTATGCGAATATGGCCGGCCCCGTCAAAATTAAAATCTTAAGTCTAATTTATATTTAAGCAAGCTTGCATAAATTTCAACATAACTACCATGCGCGTAGAGTATTATCTATAAACACTAGCTATCAACTAGTGATATTATAAAGACATCATTGTCAAGATGATGGTTCTTTCAACTTTGATTATTACGGCACATACGTGACAGCCGAACTGTTTCTATTTTATTATTTATCTCTTATCAGTATTATGTATATGTGCTTGTGTGTGTTTGTGCTATATTTTAACAGGATTTCTGTGTTGATGTATAGTAGTTAGATACAATGTTTCTTTGGTATTCGTTTAGCTCCCGGTGAGATTAAAACTGTTCATGGGATAGCAAGAAATGTAGGTCATTTTAACACTGCGGTTACAGAGCATACAGACACTTCTTTATCAGGTGATTTGACCATTTGTCCTCGTGTTGTTGAATTGAAACATTCTGGTACGACTAATAGAATTCCAGTCCGTGTTTGTAATTTGTCTGCTCATGTGATTGAGATTCCTCCAAAATCTCTTCTCTGTTCTTTGAATGGTGTAAAGGTAGTTGATTCTTGGACTCCTGATTTATCACAAAAACAGGATCAACACTTAAATTCAACATCTTTTGAAGATTTAGGCGTCACTGTTGACACTGAAAATCTTACTTCGGATCAGGAAGAGCAGGCAAAGGTTGTATTAAATAGATGGTCTTGTATATTTTCTAAAGGTCCAACAGACCTTGGCAAGGCAGACATTGTTAAGCATGAGATAAAACTTAATGATGAAACTCCTTTCAAAGAGCCTTATCGTAGAATTCCTCAAGCCCTTTATGAGGAAGTTCGTATACATCTTAAAGAAATGTTAGAAGCAGGTGCAATAAGGGAGTCACAAAGTCCATTTTCGTCCAATGTCGTGCTTGTTAGAAAAAAGGATGGCTCATTACGCTTTTGCGTAGATTTTCGCAAATTAAATAGCCGTACAGTTAAAGATGCATACTCATTGCCTCGTATTGATGACACCATAGATACACTTCTAGGGGCAAAATTCTTCTCAAAATTAGACTTGCGCAGTGGCTATTGGCAAGTTGAAATGAAAGAAGAAGACAAACATAAAACAGCCTTCAGCGTAGGAAACCTGGGATTTTACGAATGTAATCGCATGGCATTCGGGTTAACTAACGCACCGGCAACATTTCAACGTCTTATGGAGCGCACTATGGGGGAACTCAATTTGAAGGAATGTCTAATCTTTTTAGATGATATCTTAATTTTCTCTGAAAATTTTGAGGATCATCTGGACAGATTGGAAGCTGTTTTTAGCAGATTAAGGCAACATGGTCTTAAGTTAAAGCCCTCAAAGTGCGAATTCTTTAAGACGAATGTTAAATATCTGGGACATGTGGTAAGTGAAGAGGGAGTAAAAACTGACCCAGACAAAATAGAGGCATTAGCTGCTTGGCCCGCACCAAGTAACGTAAAAGAATTACGGTCATTTTTAGGCTTCACGGGCTACTATAGGAGGTTTATAAGGGATTATGCCAAAATCGTTAAACCCTTAAATGATTTACTTGTGGGCCATTGTACCCATAAAGTTCACAGACAGAAGAAGAAGAAGAAGGAGTCTGTTCCTTGGCAGTGGGGTGATGCTCAAGAGCTTGCTTTTAATTCCCTTAAAGAAAAACTGTCCTCTCCTCCTATTTTAGCATATGCAGATTTTTCAAAACCCTTTATTCTGCATACTGAGGCCAGTACTGAAGGGCTTGGTGCTGTTCTTTATCAAGAACAAAACGGTCTGGAACGCGTTATTGCGTACGTTAGTAGAGGCCTTAGGAATAGTGAAAGGCACTATCCTGCACATAAGTTGGAATTTCTTTGTCTGAAATGGGCAGTGACTGACAAATTCCATGACTATCTCTATGGAAATCAGTTCACTGTCTATACAGACAACAATCCCTTAACTTATGTTTTGTCTACAGCCAAATTAGATGCAACAAGTCATCGGTGGCTAGCATCTCTTGGTAGTTTCAATTTTAAATTAGTTTACAGAAGTGGTAAATCCAATGGAGATGCAGATGGACTCTCTAGAAGACCTCAGGATACAGAGGAATTATTTCCAGATGTTATTTCGGCAATTTGTGATGCCCTTACTGTATCACGTGACAGTTGTCCTTTGGCCGAAAATTTAGTTGTTACTAGTCATGCAACTATTCTGGATTCTGTTGATCCTCATTTAGATCATTCAGTAGATTCTACTGATATTAGTACTGTTGACTGGGCAAAGGAACAAGCTTCCGATCCAACCATTGGCAGAGTCATGTATTTGATCAAAGGTGGTTATAAACCACAAGATATTGATCGAAAGTCTGAAAGTTCAGAGGTTTCGAAATACTTTCGAGAATGGAACAAGTTATCTTTGTGCGACAACATTTTGTACAGATTTACTGTACTGAATGGTGTTGACACAAAACAACTTGTATTACCTGTTCGCTTTCATAGCATTGTGTTACAACATTTACATGATGATGTCGGTCATCAGGGCCGTGATCGCACTCTGTCATTGGTTCGTTCACGTTTTTATTGGCCTGGTTTAGAAGCAGATGTGGTAAACAAGGTACAGAATTGTGAAAAATGCATAAGAAGAAAGATTATTCCAGCTCCTGGTGCTGAACTATGCAATATAGTCAGTACACAGCCCATGGAATTATTATGTATTGATTTCCTTACGTTGGAAAGGTCTAAGGGCGGCTTTGAAAACATCCTGGTCATTACAGACCATTTTACAAGGTACGCCCAGGCATTTCCAACTAGAAATCAAGAAGCCAAAACCACTGCAAAAGTTCTCTTCGACAATTTCATTGTTCATTATGGCTTCCCTGCTCGTTTACATAGCGATCAGGGAAGAAATTTTGAAAGCAATGTCATTAGTGAATTTTGCAGCCTGGCTAGTATTGAAAAATCTAGAACTACACCATACCACCCTATGGGGAATGGTATGGTGGAAAGGTTCAATCAGACCTTATTAAATATGTTGGGTACCTTAGAGAGCCATCAGAAAGATGACTGGAAATCATATGTAGCTCCATTGGTACACTCGTACAATGCTACTCGCCATGACAGTACTGGTTATAGTCCTTTCTTCCTTATGTTTGGAAGACACCCCAGACTTGCTATTGACGCCTATTTAGGTCTGAAGTCCCCGGAGGAGCATAAAGTCCGTTCTAAGGAGCATTATGCAACAAAACTGAAGAAACGTCTTCAGTTTGCATATAAAGTTGCTTCAAATGAAGCTCGTAAAATAAGAGACACTATGATCTCAAAGTCAGAGAAGCAACTTTAGATGTAGGCGACAGAGTCTTAGTAAGGCAAGTTGGCTTTCGGGGAAGGCATAAGATAGCGGACAGATGGGAGAAAACACCATATGTAGTTGTTAAAATCCCCAATAAAAATGTCCCTGTCTACAAGGTCCAAAAGGAATCTGGTGACCATTTGGTCAAAACTCTACACCGGAATATGCTACTACCGTTTAGTGCTATTCCGGCAAAATCTGATAATTCAGATTCTCAAGCAAGGCCTCTTCGATCTAGAAGGGTTGCCACCAATCAGCGGGATACATTTTCAGGTGATTCAGAATCAAGTCATTCTGATTCTGACACAAATACACCTTTTATTTACCCCGTCCTGCAACCTAGGCGTGGAAGGTCTCAGCAAAGGAGTAGAGTTCCTTCTTCTATTTCAGGTCATGGTCCTAATATTCAATTATCAGGTTCCTTATCTGATCTTGATTCAGTGCAGACAACTGATGGTACTCCAGATGCATTTCTCGTGGATGACACTACACACCCTTATTCAATAGGGACTGACTCAGATCAGTCACATCCACCAGAAGCATCTGAATTACCAGCAGCAATGCCTCCATCCCCGAGAAGGTCGACCAGAGTAAGAAAAGCTCCTAACCGCTATGGCGAATGGGTCAGCAGCCAGATACTGATTGAAAACCCAGATGTACAGGAGTACTTTGTTTAAATATGTATTTTATTTGTGTTTTAATTACATTTTCCCACTCAGGGGAGAATGTCACAGTCAGTGAAATTATTTGTATTTGCAAATAAGTGTTTTATATACATTTTCCCATCCAGGGGAGAATGTCAGTCAGTGAATTTATGTGTATTTGCAATTAAGTGTCTGAATGTCTCTTTGATTGTTGTGGTTAGATCCATTACAGTCTTAAGATACATTATATATTAAAATTGTGTATTTGCAAATCCTTGTCTGTGTATGTTTCTGTGGTTGTTGTGGCAAGCTCTATAGCAATCATAAGATACATTGTATTTTATATGTAAAAGTCTGTTTAAATGGGGATAGTAGCTGTGTTATAACTCACAACCTGCTGGATGTTCATGTTGATTTACTATGTTTCATGAACTGTTCAGGAATAGTTCAGTTATGAAGTGTTTTCTTTAAACGTTGGAAATCATGAGATACATTATTGTATTCATATAAAGTGTAAAAAGTAGAATACTGTGTGGAGCAATTTTTGCTGATATTGATTCTTCAGAATCATTTAACTGATTGGTGTTCTTATAATGTGTACACTTCAGGTATTGTATGGTTTTTGATTTTTTTTCATATCACATCCAGCGTCGTGATTTCCATACTTTGTTGATATTGAAAATGTCAGGAGACATTTTATTCTAAGCAGGGGAGAATGTCACAGTTGTTACTTTTCGTAATATACTCTTAAAGGTGAATTGTCTTGGTTGTCGCTTTTTCGGTAGTTTGTTGCACCTCGTCACTTCGGCTTATATTCAGGTGGCAAAACGAAAGTGCCTTCATTATTGTTTATTTTTGACATTTGAGGTCAACCAATGGAATTTCTTTTATTATAGCCAAAGGTATTTTCCCCATTGACATTCAACGTATGTGTGAGTAACAGTATGTGTGATTGGTCACTTTTAATATGCACAATAACAATTATTGCACGCGGGAAATCTTTTTGTATGATTTCTGGAACAGCCATTTTGTACAGCTGATTTTCAACTGAATTGAAGTCTTCAATGATTTCAGAAATAGATATAGATCTAATAGTATTATTATTTTAAGGTGAGTCCAGGTAATTCCCCAATGCTTGCCCTTTTCCACAATAGTATTATTTTACCAGAAATTGTGTGTTTATTGTGAATGGGCCAATATTTACATTGTACATGTAAATTGCTGATAAGCAAAATGCTTTCAAGTTGTCCATAGAAGAACATGGTTTAGTTTATCCCTTGTCCTGCTATTCATGTACATCTCTGCCTTTGTAAGCAGTGTGGAACCAGATCAGATGAATTCTGATGATGCCATCTGATCGGGGTCTGCAATGTTTGCCATTCAGTTTGTGAGTTTACGTATGTACATGAATAGTTTTATGTAGTTGCATTGGTTATTTAGGGGAACAAGAGTTGTCCCAGCCATTGTTCATTATGTCGGTCTGTGTCCCACATTCCGATACAGAAAATAGTTATTATATAAGGGATTTCGGTAAAACCTGGAGTGAAACATTAATATTTTCCCTGTGCTGCAATATTTTATGTGCTGGTCCCAAGATTATGTAGTTTTAATAAGACCAATGTGTGTGAAGTTTTAATTATGTGTCCCAGCAACTAGTATGGTCATGCAGAGATGAGGCCTTGGTCTGGCGGTTTGTCTGATGTCTGAAGAAGCCAGGGATCAATTCAAGGACCTCGATTATTAAGCGCATAATATGCAAACCACTGTATCATACGGCTTCTTGACCAAGGTAAATTTATATATAAATTGTGAGAGGCAAATATACAGCTCGGTCGGTGAAGCTGAGCCGTCTGATCTGTATCTTTGTTATCTCAGTGACGTCTAATCTGTCTCTCTGTATTTTAGAATTTCTGTATTTATTTATTTATGTTAATATGATTTGTGCATGAGGTTGGAATACTTTCATATATTATCATGCACCGGCTGTCCGAAGAATTGTTGTCGTCGTCTGACATTTGTCGATTCATACCGACAAAGTCTTCTCTATATTTATTATATTTATTCAGGGATAGTTATGACAGTTTGTATTGTCATGCTATATTGAATATATGTAATATCAACTAGTCATATATATTTATTAGTATATTATAGTAGCTATGACAATTATTTGTATTTGTTGCAGGACACCCTTTTTCTCCTATTTTATAAATAAAATCAACTAGTCCGACTGAATTACTCTATATCCCAAACTCCACCTGCGACATATAGTAATTTATCAAATGAAACAAAGTTATATATATAGTTGATAGACCTCAAGTAAACAACAACTGAAGTTTCAAGAAAATCTGTGTGTGGGCAGATTTGGAACTCCCCCTTTATATTGCATCTAAATGTAACAACAAATAGAAAAGGCAATGTCCCCGCTCAGATCAGCACACAATATGATTTGTCCTGCTCACAGATTTTAAAATACCAACGATTGTTGGCATTTTAAAATTTATGAGCATGACACATTTCATGCTCAAGTGAGCTGAGCATGAAAAAGTGTTTTATAAATTCTGAAAAAGATTACAGAGACACAGTTGGGAGTCTTTGTTTTATCATCACGTGAACTAGTCCGTGAAATGAAGAACCACCCCCAACACACACACCTAAATCCCACTTCATATAGAGAAGGCTGGGGTTTACGGGGGTTTACATTATTTTTTCTTATTTCTGCTCGAGGACATATGTTGTGGGTACTCGTTAGAACCGCTTCAATGAGGCGGTTCTAACGAGCACCCACAACCTATGTTTTGAGTACAAATGAGAAAAATATCACGGATTATCATCAGAAAAGTGGCCATTTTGGAAATGTTTAATATGCACTATGTCGCATGGGTGTTGAGGGTCATCATAGGCTGTTCGGTGGTTTGCCAGACTGCTGACGCCTTCTGATGGAGCAGTGACAATATTATAAAACCACCGGTAGCTCAGTCGCATCCGCCTCTGACTGGTGATCAGTAGGTCGCGGGTTCGATACCTGCCGGTTCGGCAACAATCTGTTCTAGGATATTGATTTTGAAATTTCTCTAGGGTCAGTCTCTCCCTTCCGCTGATTTATTAAAGAATGTGACTACTCTATACCATTTTCAGCATTGTCAAAGATTATACCAATAGAACCTTCATCACGAAAACACGCCTATATAAGTTTGACCCCTTGAACCCACCTTTTATATAGTAAAACTGGGGTTTACACAGGGGTAAACCTTATTTTTCTTATTTCTGCTCAAAATATATTTTGTGTGTACTCGTTAGAACCGCCGAATCGAGGCGGTTCTAACGAGTACCAACAGTCTATATTTTGAGCAGAAAAAAGAAAAATATCACAATTTTTCATCTAAAAATTTTAGTTTTTTTTTTTTTCTGCGGTAATCTTTACAATGTATTTGTATAGGCATGTTTTCGTAATGTGGTGATGTATGGAAATATTTACATTTTCAATCGCTGGTAGTCCAAAGCGTGGCTGGGAGTTATGCATTACAGTTGCCGACACCACTCCAGTAGTCTCCACACTGTTGACAATTTCTTCAGATGATTTTTCAGTCATATTCACAGCACAGTCACCGTTTCCTCCGTTTTCTCCAGCAATGTTGATCCCGTTTTCCATTGGTTGTTTCGCGAGCGACTTTAAATATGGCATAGCCCATATCAAGAAAATTACCTGAAAATATTCAATATACGATGTATAACATATTCGATATTATATATGAGGGAATGGATTAAAATTTCGTACATTTTGAAGTTTAAGCCATCCCTACAATCATACGTACAGTGAAATTCCTATATAATTAAAATAGAAGTTACATCAATGATCAGAAATCGATACAATTAACCCAAACCTCCCATCAGAGACACCAAAGGGAAAGAAACACAAACGTAAAATAACTAGACCCTAATGGTAACATCAATAGCGGAAAGCCAAAAGGACAGTTACTTTCCCACAAAATGGCCAATTGGCTATCCAATGCAAAAAGATATAAGCGACACACACATTCACAGTCAAACCATAACAAAAATATACCGCGACAGAAGAATCACATTGGGGCTGTTAAAAAATAAAGACCACTTTGGGGTGTTCAAATATGGTTTTATAAGACCACTTTTGAACAGCCCCAAAGGTGCTCTTTTATAATAGAAAACACAAAGAAAGAATAAATGAAACTTTTAATAGCAGAATTAGTCTTAATTTTAGGTGGAATCTATTTGCAGAAATCTAAGTTGCACTCCTTTTTATCGGATTTTTACATCTCTCTGTTAATAAAGCGCATATTTAAATAAAGATAATGAATGGACTCTACATATTTGACATTAAACCTGCAAATAAAGTAGAAGTAAAACAAAGATCAGGAATCGATACAATTAACTTACTTCACCCATCAAAGACACCAAAAGGGAAAGAAACACAAACATGAAGCGACCAGACAATAATGGAAACCTAAACAAAGGAAGGCCATAAGGACATTTACTTTCCCACAAAATGGCCAAATGGCCATCCGAAATACAAAAGACACAAATGATTCACACAGTAAGTAACATACAACAACATAAATAAACCGCCACAGAAGAACCGCCTTGGAACGGTCAGTGGAAAGAATTCCACTGGGGGGCTTAAATCGATTTTACATAGCCATAATCCTCGCCCTTACCTCTGTCGCGGTATACACTAATTTTGTTTAGTCCGCATGAACGCTACATACAAACAAGTTTACCAGGAGATGTCTCAGTCTACCAAAGGCTACCATAGGCACCAAGCGGAGGAGCAAACAAAAACGGAGTATATAAAAGATACGGCAACAAAGTGCATGTGAGCTAATTAGCACTGGGGCCTGGCCGATTTGGACCCGGGGGCATGGTGGCAGTATTTATGTAGATGATCACTTAACGTTGCTTCATACTAAATAACTAAGCTCTTGACCTCCTGGTTGCAAAGAAAATGTTTAAGTTTTTCCCATTATAAGTCAATAAGGGTTAATGATTCCCGGATTTTAAAGGCATGGTTGGCAGAATTTATGTATGTGACCTTATAAAGACGCTACATACAAACAGTCTGAGCTCTGGGTCTAATGGCTACAGAGAAGAACAATTTTGAAGTTTTTCCATTATAACTCCATTGGGGCTAATGAGCCCTGGGGCGTGTTCAATGTAGACCCTAGGGAAATGGTTGGCAGGATTTATGTAGGTGATCACTTAACGTTGCTACATACTTATTATCTAAGCTCTGGGTTTTATGGTTTCAAATCTGAAATGTTTTGTATTCTTCCATTATAATAAAAATCAAAAATGTGTTCCTTTAAGAGCAATGAGAACATTCATAAGAAAGAAGATGGGTCATATTACGTAGTTTCGGCTAATAAAGCCTCATCAGTGACCCTGTAATGATCCGGCAAAGAAAGCCTGAGGAAACACACTGCAATTTTGCGAATTTCGAATAGGCAGTCAATTCAAAGTAGAAGTAAAACAAAGATCAGGAATTGATACAATTAACTTACTCCATCCATAAAAGACACCAAAGGGAAAGAAATACAAACATTAAGCGACCAGACCATAATGAAAACCTAAACAAAGGAAGGCCATATGGACAGTTACTTTCCCACAAAATGGCCATATGGCCATCCAAAATTAAAAGACACAAGTGATACATACAGTAAGTAACAAACAACAACATAAATAAATCGCCACAGAAGAGCCGCCTTGGAACGGTCAGTGGAAGATTTCCACTGGGGGGCTTAAATCGATTTTACGTGGCCACAATCCTCGCCCTTACTTCCGTCGCGATTTAGACAAATAATTTGATCAGTCCGCATGAAGGCCTCCTAACTCATCAGTGCAACATCTCCGTGAACACAGAAATCAAAGAACCACAGAGGTGAGACAACGGTGAGGACTCGACAGCAAGAAACCACTGAAATGCTGGAGCAAAAGAAAACCAACAGTTAGACTCCGATGAGCCCGACCAGAGACAGAGCATCAGGCACCAACCAACATTATCTCTTTAATTTTCAATAAGCCTTTACGTTGGAGCCGTCATAGAATCTGAGGCCTGACCCACCGGCGTGCAATTAAAGAGGGAAGCAAAGTTGCCAACCGTGATTGGGTTAACTACCATGCATGCAGTCTGTCGTATAATATCCATGTTGTACCCAATCTTTTTATATCGAAGAATGATTTTACGAAATTGGGTGCTGAAGTCATTGCGGTTATATATTTTTCTGAATTTATATACTAAGTCACCATAAAATTCGGGTTCCGATAGACCTTGTTGCAGAAGAGATTTAAGTCCAATATTGAATTTTTAAATTAAATCAGAATGGCGTCTATAAAATTTTGAAAAGGCTTTGCGTAGTTTATGGTACCGATAACCCTGATTAAGGAGTTTAGCCGTTAATAATTTATTACGAGTGTTGAAGTCAGTTACATGACTACACACTCTAGCAAATCGAATTAATTGCGAAATATAAACGCCGTAGGATGGCGCACGAGGAACATCACCATCCAAAAAAGGAAAATTTACAATCTCAAAATCAAAGTCATCGCGTTTATCATAAATTTTGCACGAAACAAATCCATCTACAATAGATAGATGTAAATCCAAAAACGGGGCCTCGGTATCAGAAGAATTTGCTTTATTTAACTGAAGTTCTAGGGGTAAATCTGACTGATCAAACCATCAAAATAGGTATTATCAATATTTAATAAATCATCTAAATATCTAGAAGTAGAGCTAAAAGCTTCAATAATTTCAGATTGGTTATCAATGGAAAGCGACAAAATGAAGTCTCTTTCATAACAATACAAGAACAGATCAGCCACAAGAGGTGCGCAATTAGTACCAATCGGAATACCCACAATTTGTCTAAATAACTTAGTACCGAATCTAATATAAATATTGTCAAGTAGAAAGGTGAGGGCATCACACACTTTCTGACATGACCAAAGTGTATATTTCTTATGCTATTTAGTAGTGAAAAATGCATTTCTGACATTACATGCAAGATAGAGAGAATCTTCTCTGTGAAAAGCCCATTCAATTAAATCATTAAGCTTTTCTTTTATAAGATTATGAGGAAGTGTAGTGTAAAGAGTGGAAAAATCGTAGGTAGACAGACTAGAAGCACGAAACTGTCTAGATTTCAATTTATTTAAAACCTCATTCGAATTTTTTATAGACCAAAACAGATTTCTTCCTGATCTTTCAAAGACTTTATCACAATATTTAATTACATGCGTTTTAATAGCAGTAAGACAGGAAGTTAATAATTTAGAAAGTTCAGTGGTAGTGCAAGAACTAGAATTTGCAATAAACCGTGCTTTGTAAGGTTTTTTATGAAGTTTTGGTAACCAGTATAGCGTAGGAAGCTTGTCTTGGCCTTCGTTAACACACACAGCAAACTTGGTGGCTGAAAGACAAACATGTTTATCTACTATAGCTCTCTCTTCAGCCAAAGGCTGAAGTTCATAGGCCTTAGTACCACCAAGCTCCTGCTTAAGCGTGTTAACATAGTGGAGCCGTCACACAACGACGACGTTGTTAGCGGCCTTGTCTGCAGGGGCCAAAACAAACTTCTTATGAAATTCTTGAATACCTAGTTTAAAGACTGATATAAATCAAAATGGGGTCCAAATAATTAAAAACCTGTCTAGAATATGAGTCTAAACCAATAATTTATTTCTGATTTCTCAGAATATTCACGCTGATCTCAAAGGACCAAAAGTAAAATATAAACTGCACTATGGTTGATGTACAGGGAGACGTTTTACGGCCGCCACACGGCACAACACAAGCTGCAGTGAAGGCAAATAAAAATCAAAAATGAGTTCCTTTAAGAGCAATGAGAACATTCATGGGAAAGAAGATGGGTCATACTACGTAGTTTCGGCTAATAAAGCCTCATCAGTGACCCTGTAATGATCCGGCAAAGAAAGCCTGAGGAAACACACTGCAATTTTGCGAATTTCGAATAGGCAGTCAATTCAAAGACTGATATAAATCAAAATGGGGTCCAAATAATTAAAAACCTGTCTAGAATATGAGTCTAAACCAATAATTTATTTCTGATTTCTCAGAATATTCACGCTGATCTCAAAAGACCAAAAGTAAAATATAAGTCTATGGGAGCAATTAGTCCCGGGACGTGGCCACTTTGGACCCATGGGGCATGGTTGCCAGGATTTAGTTTAAACTTTATTTTCAATGTACAAATGTTACAATACTGTATACATGTACATGGTAATACAATGGGCAACATTCAAAAACATTGTACATAAGTGATTCAGAAGAATCTCTGAAAGATAGTCAATGCATAAATATCGTCACGATGATCTTTAACAATATGTTGTACTGGATTTTGATAGTTTGTGATTACATTTGTATAATTTATGTCTCATATCTAGAGCCAAACAAGAATTGCAATAGTAAAATTCTAAGTCCTCCACGAGGAAGGAGGTAAGGGTATGTACATATAATCAGTTATAGAACATAGCACATACTCATACTGGAGCCCAACAGTTATACAAACGCCAACAGTTTCGAGACAATGTCAACAACGCCTCATTGACGTTGACTCGATGCTGCCTTGGCGCCATACGAGTTATCTGTTGTGGGATTAGTTACATTTTATTTATTCGTTAGAGGTTCAATGTATTGGTGGGTAAGCATCGACTCATTCCACAGTGAAACGTTTAGATTTCGAGATAAATAAATGAACAGCTTTAAAAACCTGCACATACTCATTAAATGAAAGAGTTTGGCTACCAAACAGCAGAACGTTAAGGGTTGGTTCACATATAACCGAGACACTGTTTATCTGTTCAACTCTTATATGTTGGTAGGGATTGCAGATAAGCAAAACATGCCGCGTGTCTTCTATTTCACTACAGGCACACAGTGGACTATGAATGATGATTTTAGGGAAGAGGTGTTGATTGAGTGCGCTGCAATAAGTCTCAGACGTGTATGGTGAATCTGATACTATAAGAATCTGATATAGGGTTCTGTTGTAGATGAGCGTTTCCAACCCGAGGGATGACCGTGCTGAGCGGAACCGAGGCTACGCCGAGGTTCCGCTCAGCATAGTCATCCCGAGGGTTGGAAACGCCCATCTACAACAGAACCCCATATTGGATTCTTTTTCTTGCACAACGCCTCCGGTTAGTTTTGACAGCTCGCACATGTATACTGTTTACAAAATAAAAGTAGTGCGGAAGTAGTTCCGGCAGTTGAATAGAATTGAAGCGCATTTATGTTAATTGCCTGGGTCGGAACACCAGGGTCAGAACATAAATTTCTATCCCAGGGTAAAATCACGGATTTCCTTGTCTGGTGTGCAAGAAAATCTATTCCCAGTTAGATAATAAGCGGCGGGCGAATAATATTGGAGTTACGTAGAAGTAAAACAAAGATCAGGAATCGATACAATTAACTTACTCCACCAATCAAAGACACCAAAGGGAAAGAAACACAAACATGAAGCGACTAGACCATAATGGAAACCTAAACAAAGGTAGGCTATAAGTACAGTTCCTTTCCCACAAAATGGCCAAATGGTCATCCAAAATAAAAAGACACAAGTGATACACACAGTAAGTAACAAACGACAACATAAATTAACCGACACAGAAGAACCGCCTTGGAACGGTCTGTGGAAAGATTTCCATTGGGGGGCTTGAATCGATTTTACGTAGCCACAATCCTCGCCCTTACTTCCGTCGCGATTTAGACAAACAATTTGTTCAGTCCGCATGAATGCCTCCTAACTCATCAGTGCAACATCTCCGTGAACACAAATAATCAAAGAATCACAGAGGTGAGACAACGGTGAGGACTCGACAGCAAGAAACCACTGAAATGCTAGAGCAAAAGAAAACCAACAGTTAGACTCCGATGGGCCCGATATCAGATGTAAGACTTGGGGAGCTTTGGGGCGACATAACGCCATGGCAGCCAGAATTCGAATCCGATCAGCCCGAAAATTTACACAGACCTTTACACCACATGATGGTGTTTCTCAAGAAATTTGATAAAGATTGACTGTCTGGTATTAGAGATATAGATAACTTAAGTAGTGGACGGACAACAGAGGACTACGGACGCTGGTGCATTGGTTAGCACACTTCTAGCTGACTAGAGCCTTCGGCTCAGGTCAGCTAAATGTGATGCAATATCTTGCATATCTGCTTTAACACGATAAAGTACATCTGATATTCGATATGTTGAAAGTAGAAAATGAAACACTTCAATGACTCTTTAGGAAATGTTGAAGGAGCAGCCTCGTGAAACATGACTTTCGTGAAATGCAAACAAATAGTAAAGTGAAAAAGTACGAATACGAAACGTCGACTACTACCAAAACGAATTAGAAAGATATACATGTGTCTCAAAATTATGAACAATTCCTCCAGAGGTGTAAAACTTGAGATCATACACCTCGAAAATAATTTAAACAGCAAGAGAGGAATTTATACACAGCTCAAAAGAATTAAAGGAGCAAACACATATTTCCTCATAGTTTTAAGATTTTGGATAATGATAATGAAACAACGCTTCAGAACGATGAATAGCTTTATCTGCAACATGTTATTGGCAAAAGTTCACAAATCACGGCCTGTAACCTGTTAAGGAAGAATTTGCATAAATGTTTGAGAAATCGCCATCTTTACGTCAGATTATTTTAGATGTCATAGACATGCGCACATCAGTCACGTTTTCCTGTCAGAAATGTGTATGACCACCTCGAGCAGCAAAAACCCTCCTGGCATCGCCTACCAACCAAATTTTGAATAGTAAATAAAGCTAGTGTTTCCCACTCGTGTCTAAGAATGTTTGTGAGTTTTTGAATATTCATTTGTGGATGATCGCCCTGTGGAATACCTCTGTAAAGGATGTCCTACAAATGTTATATTGGGTTTAAGGCAGAAAAAACGTGCCGGCCAGCCCCCTTCTTCAATAGTCTCACGATTAAGGTAATCCATGCACACTCTAGCAGTATGGGGCGCGCATTATACTGCATCGGAATGAAATCGTCACCGATTGCCCCAGCAAAAGGCCTAACAATAGGATCTAGAATTTCATCTCGATACCGTAATGCAGTCAATGTAAATTCGTTAATCACGTACATGTCCTTTCGGCCTTCATAAGAAATTCCACCCCATACCATCACTGACCCCTCCATATCTGTCTGTTTCCAGAATGATGCCGTCCTCGTATCGTTCTCCGGGTCGTCTCCAGACTCGAACACGTCGATCTCATGCACTCAGGCAAAATCTGCTTACATCTGTGAACAGACTAATGTTCTTAGGCAAACTCATATCGCCAATCACTATGTTGCCTGGTGGAAATAGGCCCTCTTGCCGGACGTCTGGTCCTCAGATCACCTTCAAATAACCTGTTACGTATTGTTTGATCGGATATCCTTTGACCAATTTTATGCTGGAAATCGATTTGTAGCCTTCTGGCCGTGTACTGCCGATTTCTTGCGCTAGATTTCGAAGATATTGATCTTCCCTTCGTGACGTCGTGCGGTGTCGGCCTTGTCCTTCTCGTCTAGTAAACTCGCCAGTCTCCTGGTAACGTCGCCATAGCCTGGCAACAACACATCTCGCTGCATCAAAGCGTTCAACAACAATTCTTCGGGTGTACTCACTTTCAAGCAAAGCGACAGCTTGAGCTACCTCCACTTCTTCCAAGAACCGCCTAATACCATATGAGCCCCGCCAAGCGAATTTGGGTCTTCGAGCATTCCGTCATGACAAATTTTAACTGCGCATGTCCAGCCATTCAGAGGGGACAGTGATATGGCTTTCTGTCTGAATGTTCCTCTTGATTCACTGCTTGTATGAGCGAGCAGCGAAGGTTTCGGGCGAGACTGCGCGGAGGCTCGCCTGAACCTTCGTTGCTCGCATAGGCGATAAGTACTAAAATCGCTTGACGGGGCCCATATGAAGTCACTATGAAGCCCAAAATAACGCATAACCGAAGGATTGACATGTTCCTGACCCAAACTCAGATTTTGAAAATATCGCCCCATACCGAATCTCAGCCGTTTTATAGGGTATCGATGCTGTAGCTCACATTCTTGCTTTGCACGTGAACCTTGCTTCTTGAGGTTTGCATGAACATTGTTAAGAGGTTTCACTTTAAAACAGTGCCTTTGCTTGAGTTTGAAAATTGCCAAGTGGTGATATTATACAGATTTTAAGCTTTACTCCTTTGTTTTGAGCAGTGTTTTATGGGTAGAACTTTGGAGCAACCTTCCATGGCTCACACAAATTAAAATAATTCACACGACAGTATAGCTAATGCAATTTGACATGAAACTTATTACCTCTATTACCATAAGTTCACACATGCTGAATGCATATATTTATCATCGCCGTTTTCCGAAGGGGTCGATATTGTTATTCAATACATGCAGGTCGGTAAATAGGTCGCGATTCACGAGATGCCAAACATACACGAGAAATTTAGGAAAACCGACTTATTATGCGTTATCATTGATTAATTTATTCTTTGCAGAGAGATCAGTCTCATGTCAAAATGTCAAATTATATTAGCTATAGCAACTTGAAAGTTTATTTGTTTTTATTGTTTGTTTTTGTTGTGTTTTTTTTTTTTTTTTTTTTTTTTTTTTGGGGTGGGGGGGGGGGGCGATAGCCCCAGAGTATTGAAGAGTGATTTTGGCACTACTTTTTAGGCGGACGTAAACCCGTCTATAGTCATCGTTCACCATCAAAAGGGGGTCTTTCAAGGTATAGGAAATTTGCATTGGTTTCTGCCCACGCTTGGATTTTGATGAAATTATGCACACTATTTTCCTTGGGTATAACCATTATAATTGCGATGCATTCACTTTTAAATTTTATTTCCGAAGTAAATTTATTACATATTTTATGAAGACTCTATCACAACAGAGAGTACTCTCATATAAACTTGTCTACAGTATTCAGAGTTTCATACGTCTAATGCTGCTATGTTTTATGAATTAAAGCCATAATTGGTGAGTTAGTTGATACTATGAATGACCTCATATGTCTAGTAATATGGCTGGGCATTCAGTTTTCTTTGATGGTGTCCCCAAGTTTCAGCTTCTATTTTTGTCTTCATTAAAATTTTATATGCCTTTTTACCATGTTCCAAGTTTTGTCAAGACACCATTTTAGCATAAAAACAACCCACACATCTTAGAAACGTGTTGATGAATTTTGATGGAAATTGAGGACCGGTAACATTGTGTTTTAACAGACTGAATACTGATAGTCCTGATTCAGCAAAATGTGAAATTTTATGATTATCATGTTTTGGCCATTCTGTTTAATAATACTTTACTATTGCTTTCAATTTGGATAGCTATAGTACAGTATGGTTTGTGTAAGCAGTTCATAGCATAATTATAAGTATTATTTCAAAAAATCCATTTCGGTAAATTTGCCCCCTATGGAACAAACTATTTTGTCTACAGAACTATACCGCAAAGGTTTTGATGACAAACATCAACAAACGCACCCATGTAATCATGTGCACAGTTTTTATTCTGTCTTTCTTGTCTAACTTGGTAATGGTGCTAAGGTGATGCTTAGATTTAACATTCAAATCAACAACATACCAGTCACTTAAGATGTTGCTTAAGATTTTGTGAGATTTGTTATCCGACTCGAGATAAATGACTCTCAAGTCAAACTGTTGTTTGTTTATATAACCCTAACTGTCCATTTAAAAAGAAAGGTTTGCTCTAGGGAAAATCAATAACACTTGAGATTACTTTTCCTGGACATTTAGTTTTCAGAATTGTATCTGCATAGGCACTAGCCAATCTATCTTTTTTGTATAGCCCCTATGAACGAAATCAAACGGCTTCCTGAAGCTGTATTCCAAAGCCATTTGAATCTGCTTTTAGAATTCACATTTGTCGTACATTTGTCAGTGTTCCAAAACTTATGTGATCATGATTGTGTTGCCTATATATTTGTATAGGTCTTTCACTTCATTTACCTATCTCAGCAGTTGTTGCAGTAATTACAAAGCACATTATGTAAGATATCAATAAGCATTTAAAATGTTGATAATAATTATTCAATCTGTGAGTTTTGTTTTATTTGATTTGAGGTTTAACGTCCCTGTCAAAACTGTAAAGGTCATTTCGGAGACGTTGCTTCCAATTTTGTGGGACTTTTACCCGACATTGAGATGAAATGACATCTCAAGCCTTGCCGCCCAATGAAACCAATAGGGTTTATTAGCATGGACGGTCCGCCTCGCACCGCGGTTCCTGGACAGGCTTAGAGTCCTCACCGTTGTCTCACCTCTGTGGTTCTTTGATTTTTGTGTTCACGGAGTTGTTGCACTGATGAGTTAGGAGGCCTTCATGCGGACTGAACAAATTATTTGTCTAAATCGCGACGGAAGTAAGGGCGAGGAGTGTGGCCACGTAAAATCGATTTAAGTCCCCCAGTGGAAATCTTCCACTGACCGTTCCAAGGCGGCTCTTCTGTGGCGATTTATTTATGTTGTTGTTTGTTACTTACTGTGTGTATCACTTGTGTCTTTTGGTTTTGGATGGCCATATGGCCATTTTGTGGGAAAGTAACTGTCCTTATGGCCTTCCTTTGTTTAGGTTTCCATTATGTTCTGGTCGCTTAATGTTTGTATTTCTTTCCCTTTGGTGTCTTTTATGGGTGGAGTAAGTCAATTCCTGATCTTTGTTTTACTTCTACTTTAGATCCTCTAAGCGGTTTACCAGTACTAGTGTGCAGGCCGGATTTAGCTCTGCGTGGAAGCATCATGCAGCCCATATATTTCTTCAAGCCCCTATTGGCGGGGACCGACAATCTGTGAGTAGTAATCGCATTACTCATAGGATTTTAAATTATTTTCAGTAAATACATTGTGATGTTTTTTTCTGTCCAAACACTGCAATGCTCTTTCTAAGCTGAGAGATACATTGCACAGAAATGTAATGGTAATTATTAATGAACAAAAAGCAAGCAAGAACAGTGCTTAAAAAAACCTTGGACTTGCATTCAGTAGAAACATTCAAGAAGTGGTTGAAAGTTTTACAACCAGAAAAAAATTACTAAAAGCTCGCTTCCGATAAATTAACCACTATATTGACAAAGTAAATAGAAAAAAAAATAAGACACTAAAAACATCAACAATTACAATACCAATGCAGAAAAGAGACATATTTATGCATGTGTACTATAAGGAGAAAACTGTTTCTCTCTCTGTCTAATAGCAAAATTTCTCTAGGTCATGGAACAGCTTTGTTTACACCAAATATTCTGCGCCTCATCCATCAATGATATCTTTTGCAACAGAAACTCAATATCAGTGACATTTCAATTTTTGGAAATACTAACCAATAATTACTGTAACTTTTTTGTTAGGATAATAATCCAGCGTTCATAAGGACAGAGTATATCTAAGGCTTAATCTGGCCATGGATTTATCAACAGAACTATTTTTATTAGTATCAACAAACCGCTGACCATTGCGTCCTTGCATACCAGCTTGGTATGGAAATGAAAATAATGGATCTCCTTGCCTTACACCTATTTGAGTAGCCTGGTTTATGCAAAGTCATTAAATAAAGTTGCACATGTTCACAATAATTTTGCTGCTAATTAAAAAGCAATATATGTTGTTGAGCCTAATTTGTTGATTAGAATACCTTTTGATTTAGTGTTTTACTATCTACTATTTTGGATAGATCATAGTGTATAAAGGAAAGGAAAATATCAGAAATTCATGATATTTTAATAGTTTTTAAGCTAGATCAGCTCAATATTTATTCATTTTGATTTGTATATCATTTTTATTACGTAAGTGTTACGAGTTGCCTTTTTGTAAGGTTCTTGGATGATTTCAATAAAATAGTAAATTTTGCAGAAACGACTTGCATCCATTAAGGGTGTAAAACTACAGTGTTACCGGTTTCGGATTTTCATGAAATTTGGCATAGCTAACGAAAATACATATGGCAAGTTTTCCTAGCAGAATGAAATCTTGACAAAGACTGGAACATATTCATCTTAGAGATTGAATTTTGATAATTTTTTAAAATTCTAAATAAAAAAAATGAGATTTTTGATAATTATTTTATCAGAAAATGTAACTTTCAGCTAGAGCTGTCAGTGAAACTGACTAGGGCCCCGGCAGCGCTATCAGAAATTTGTGGACGGACAGACAGACAGACAGACAGACGGACGGACGGACAGCGTGATTACTATAGGGCACCCACACTTTCAGTGCGGGGCCCTAATTAATTCCAAAGGTTTTTTAGTATGAAAGGAATGCCTATGGAGTTCTGCATTCAATCCAATTCACAGATCTTGAAACTAAATAAAACATAAGATTTAAGACGAACTTATTTGGAGACCGACACCAGCTCATGGAGGGAGTCAGTTAGAGTGGCCTCCTGGGTCCTACTTTGATTTATATAATTTATTAAATACATTTTTATAGGTTGTATATGCTGAGTTATTAAAATACAAAGTTTAAAGAAAACACATGCATGGGCACAGATGAAAGACCCCCTTTGTGCACCTCTTGAGACATTCCTTCTTCTAGTCCTCCGCTCAAGAAAAGAGAAAAGCATATCTAAATATAAAGAGAAAAAAACAGTACCGATCAAATTCGGCTTGACTATTTGAAAAATGAAAAAAGACCTGCTTGTTATGTTTTACAAAGAAACTTGCGCTGAAGGCTGAGTAAAAAAAATCAAAAAAAAAAATCGGCACTATTTTCCTACACCGTTGCTGTTAATTCTTGATTATCCCCCAGATTCTGAACAGAACCCTTCTTGCACTGATATTCGGTGTCCCAATTCTTATAGAAATGCGTTTTCTCCAAGTCATTGACAGCTGACAAACAGTGTAGACTCTGATTGGACTGCTCGTCCCATACCGTCTGATTTGGATCTATAAGGTTTGTAAGTTATGGGTGGAGTAAGTTAATTGTATCAATTCCTGATCTTTGTTTTACTTCTACTTTGTATCAGTATCTGTACCTGTATCGGTACATGAAGCGATGTACTGGGTTGAAAGGGTTGATACGCTTCTCTGCGATTATAAGTCGCTAAAGACTGACATAAAAAAGTATTCCGACCGCTTTGGAGAGGCCTAATTATAAGTACAAAATAGAAATTTATTCGCTGTGAATTTTACATAAAGCTCCGTACTTTAAGAAAATAATAAAGTTATTGATCGGACGCCGCATTCTGTGGCCTCTAATCAGGATCTTCGGAGTTTTCGAATACCCCAGTAAAGGGACGCTTGGCATATATGGGCAAATAAACTGCAGAATCTGTGAACGCAATAATACGCCCTTGGTGAGACGAATCAAAGTAGAAGACACGGCATTTGATCAGGGCATATACTATTTATTTAAACTGCAGAAATTAAAGAATCAGAAATTTAGCACTTTTGCGTCTTTTTATGTCCCCCACTTCCGAAGGAACTAAGGTGGCATATCCTTTTAACAGACTGGGAATAGAACAGAACTTTATTTAAATAACTGCTTCTCAGGCCACTGACAGGTGGCGTCAAGATGAGCTATTATCTCCAATTTACGGTGTTAGCATAAAAAATGTAGGCATAACTCTGGCAATAAGTGGTGGACTGTAACCTTGAAATAATATGCGCTGCTCCGCATCATAGTCTAACTATACGTAAAAATTCATCTTCTTCAGATGTAAAATGTGGGAGGCATTATCCGGAAACAAAATATGTTTAGAAAATATGTGAAAGGGGAATATTTGGCGGACTGTAACCTGAAAATAATATGCACTTTTCCACACCATGGTCTTACTATATGTAAAGTTTCAGCTTCATCAGATGTAAAATGTAAGAGGAGTTATCCTGAAAAGGAATATTTAGAAAAATCTGTGAAAGGGGTATAACTTTGGTAATATCTGGCAGACCCTAACCTCAAAATAATGTGCACTGTTCCATATTATGGTCTTATTGTATGTAAAGTTTCAGCATCATGGGACCCAAAATATAGGAGGATTTATCTGGAAACAAAATGTTTACAGAATTTATTATTTGGTGGACCATTACCTCGAAATAAAATGCGCTGTCTCAAATCATGGTTTAATTATATATGAAGTTTCAGATAAATCGGATGCAAAATTTAGGAGTCATCCGGAAACGAAAAGTTTACAAAAAAATTCAAAGCGGCATAACTCTATTATTATTCGACGGACCTTACCCTTGAAACGATATGCGCTGCTCCACATCCATTTATGATTTGGTATGTCTCCCTTTTCGACTAAGCTATTTTAACCCTCAGGGATCTGGAGAACTGCTTGACACTGTAGTATAATTAGGTCTTATAAATCAATCTCTCTCAGTATTTTGATTTTATTTGAAAACATAAGGTCGTATAAATAAAGTTTGCTAAGAGTGCGTTAAAGACATTAATTCCATCACGAGTGCGAGGCGCGAGTGAAATTTCTGATGTTTTCAATACGCAGAATGATAATTTGTAGGTGGGCCTCTTTAGATATGTGATAGCCAGCAAAATCGGAGGAGATTAATACAGATTCAGGAAGGTACATGTAAGAAAAATAAATAAATAAATAAATTAGTTGTTTTTTTTTTTCAGCTTGAAAAATAAAAGACTCAACGTCCTTTGAAATGCATCATGTATATATTTGAGGGTCACTGATGAGGTCTTAATGGCCGAAACTAGCTAGTCTGGCCCAGAAAACATGTACACTCCATATTTTTTAGATCTGTGGTGTATTCCTTGCTTCCAAAGGATAACGCTTTCTAGAACATTTTTATTAAAATAACCCAGTTGAAGATAAAAACACTCAGTGATAAATTCAAGAACAATTACATGTACTGACTGTAGTCATTTTTTTTCCTTTCAAGTTTGATTTAGATAAATCCGATATAAATGTTCAAACGTTAGTTTCTATGTACTTTCAGTACTTTGATTGCATTAATGCATACGACATAATCACCACCAAGAGACACCTTGAGAAAATATAGCGCAATATTCGAAACAGTTTCAAAAGTTCCTCATTAAATGAAACAGCCGATGGAAATAAATATTATGACTTGAATGTTTTATAAATTAATCCATGAAGTTTACAGTGACAGGGATTCACTGAGGGATTCTCCGTGCAAAAACAAACGTGAAAACAAGGTAGACTAATACACCATTCATCGTCTTTTTACAGAGCAGTACAATTAGCCCATTTTACAGCTCATTTTGTACCGGAAATCCCAAAACTGGCAACTGGCAAAAAGCGCAAGTCCAGATCAGATACCGCAAAACGCGGAGTTTCATTTGGGCATTCACTGCATGTTTTCGAAAGGTTCATCATTTTTCAGATCCATTTTAAAGAAGCCACAACCAGACATCTCTAAATTTTGAAATGGACTCGTTTCATACTGATATAAGGTTGATGATTCCATTCAGTACAAAATGGGTTAAAAGTTCGCAGTGTGGGTCGATTATGTAATTCTTTGTGTCATTAACCCATATATGACAATTTGATATCTCCCTGTTAAGAAGTTTGGAGTGGTCCATTTCCAATGTTAGGGTAGTCAGGTTTGTATTGTTAGCTGTATTTTTTTTTTTTTTTTTTTTTTTGCAAAAAATTCAGCAAACAGTTTAGACACAAATGAGACGCCAGGTGTGGCGGCGTCTGATCTTGGGGTGCAATGTTTGCAACTGTCCCCACAAAGGGCTGATAGGCATGGGTTAATTGGGTGATTATATCAATAACGAGGAAGTCATTTTGTTTTCAGAGTGTTGGCCCCCTAGGCATGTGAACGGCCTCGTTAGCTCAGTCGAATGCGTGACTGACTTATAGTCAGGGGGACGCGGGTTTGATACCAGCCGGGGTCAGCAACATGTTTCTTGGAGATTGATCCTGAAATCTTTTCCACGGTGATTATCACCCTTATGCTGAATCACGAAGGGCAGTTGGAAGTTTCTTGTTTGGATGTTTATATTGGAGTTAAAGGCCCATTTAACACTATTTAGGTCATTTGTGAGCAGCTCACTTTACCTATCAACACTTTTCCTGGACAGGCTTATACGAAAGTGGTTAACCAGTACAGTGCACATTCTTTCGCCAGAGACTGATAACTGCCCTTCTTGAATCAGCGGAAGGGAAAGAATGACCGTAGAGAATACTTCATGATCAATCTCCACGAATGAATGTTGCCGACCTTGGCAGGTATCGAAAACGCGTCTTCCTGATTACCAGTAAGACGCGCATCCGACTGAGCTACCGAGGCCGGCTGGAAGTTTCTGGTGAAAGAATGTGCACTGTACTGGTTTACCGTTTACGTACATGTAGGAGAATTGTGGCTAGGTAAATTGACCAGCTCAAAAATGACGACTTGGTCGTTACATATGGGGCGACGTTTTACTATTTAATCCGTATTTATAGATATCCATAATTATTTATGGATATCCATAATTCGAATAATGGATATCCATTATTATTTATGGATATCCATAATTCGAGTTATGGATATCCATAATTCGAATTATGGATATCCATAAATCGAACTGAATTCATGAAATCCATAAATCGAATAATGGATATCCATTATTCGATTTATTGATATCCATAAATCGAATTATGGACATCCATTATTCAGCTGATTTATGGATATCCATAAATCAAATTATGGATATCCATAAATCGATTTATGGATATCATTAATTAAGATCGAAATATGGATATCCATAAATCGTATTATGGATATCCTTAATTCGAATTATGGATATCCATTAATCGGTTGATTTATGGATATCCATAAATCGAATTATGGATATCCATAATTCAACTCTGCAAATAAACCTAATGAATAATGACTGCTCCCTTTGCGAAAAAAAAATCGACTATTCGCGTCAGGTTCCGATTTAGGTGTGTAATAAAAGCCGGGATGGACGTGGTGGTAATGTAGGGTAGGCTTAGTGGTGGCCTTTGGTGTAAGAGAGATATGTTGTGTTTTTTATTTGAGGTTTAACGTCCCCTTCAATACTATTCAGGTCATTTTGAAGACGTTGCTTCCAATTATGTTGGGCATTAAGCCTTCATTGAGATAGAATGACATCTCAATCCCGCCGGCCTCGGTAGCTCAGTCGGATGCGCGTCTGACTGGTGATCAGGAGGACGCGGGTTCGATACCTGCCAGGGTCGGCAACATTCTTTCGTGTAGATTGATCATGAAATATTTTCTACGGTCATTCTCTCCCTTTCACTGATTCAAGAAGGGCAGTTGTCAGTTTCTGGCGAAAGAATGTGCACTGTACTGGTTTACTGCTTACGTTTGAGCCTGCTTAGAAAAAGTGTGGATAGGTAAACTGACCGGCCTTAAATGGCCTAAACTCAAATACAAACAAACAAACAAACATCTCAATCCCTTTCGCTCATTGACTCGCACGAGTTTGTTAGGACATGCTTAGACCTTTTAAATCAAAACCTATTTCTCCTATCCCCAATAGGCGGGGGCCAGGAGGTATATCTGAATTTGCCTGGTATTCCATACATCTCAAGTAGAGTATTATATGGATATATGTTAATACTATATACAGTGAAATTCTGCTATTAAGAGACTAATTCTGCTTTAAAAAGCTTATTTAGAACGGTGCAATTAATCTTGCTTCGTGAACTCTGCACACAATGTCCTCTGGTCAGGGACCACCTTTGGAACTGTTCAAAAGTGGTCTTAATATAAAAATTTTAGTGTATAACGGCCATGTTCCTTTTTCCCCAAGTATGCACGGATTGTCTGTTTGGATCGTTATAATCTTACGTCCGACTTTCAGTGTCCTTATGTGCGCAGTCCTCATTGAGATGATTCCGAGGGACAGGATGCGTTGGTCGGAATTTCCAGATCTTACGGCTGGTTCCGATCTTAGTTAAGTGCACACGTGGCGGGCGTATGGCGTCCGTTGCTTTGGAAGCCTTACGGACTGAAAAGGCTGAACGGCAGAGGGGTCCCTTTGACTGGCTATCATCTTCCAGCGATGATGAAGACCTTGAAGATTTTTAAAATTAAACAATCACGTGTCTTAGGGAGAAAACATTAAACCAAAAGCTTTGACGGTGATTTATGGATATCCATAATTCGATTTACGGATATCCATAAATCGAATTATGGATATCCATAATTCCATTTATGGATATCTATAAATACGGATTAAATAGTAAAACGGCGCCCCATAGTTACACACCAATATAAACTTATTCAGCTTATAGCTTCAAACAGCTACAGGTACCCTGCCATAATATGTCGGTGTTATGGTTTCAATGTTGATAAATACTCGTCTATTTATAAATCATAACAAACAACGGTGTTTTCCACATGTACGTAACGGGTTATATTCTAACTCAAAATCACTAAATTTTGCAGTGTCAATGTAAGTTGCGTAGCGCAACTAGTAGCGAGGAGCGCCCAAAACGACCGGTTTACTTTCCTGAGGGTCGCAGGTTCGATCCTCGCTGACAACCTTTTTTTTCATAAAGCTATTAAAAGCATGATTTATTTTTTTCTTGATGATTTTTTTATAAAATAGTTTCAGAATTTACATTTTTATTATTTCTTTTTTAATTTTCAATTCTGTTTATTATTTTTGTATTATTATTTTTTCGTGAATGGTTATCTATTTATTTTAAAGTTCAATACATGTCATGCACAGTTTTAAAGATCAACTTCACATTTGATTTATAATAGTGAATAAAAAAGAAACACCAGCAAGTACATGTACAAGAGAATTGAAATACAAGATGCCATAATTTGATACAATGGAACCTGATTGGCCTAGACCCTATATGTGACATGTGAAAGTAAAGAATAGGCACACCAATAACATGACTTGAAATTAACATTGATTAGAAATTTATAATTTAATTCATGTTGATCATACGTTATTTTAACGTTTATCGATTGTTAGTCACAAAACTGCACTTGTCAGAAACAAAAAACTTCGCTATTTGAAATTTGATTCTCGTCAGCCGACAATGTCTCTTCTGATGTCAGAGTAGCGAAAAAAAAATGTTAAAGAAAAAACATCCCCAGCGAGATTCGAACCCGCATACTTCAGCTCTACAGGCCCGTGACTTTACCACTTGGCTAGCGTCGATACAGTGCAGGTACAGTATTTTTTAGCCTGATACCATCACATTAATAGGGAGTCACCAAACATAAAATTAGATCATCCAAAAATAACATATAATTGCGTAGATAAATTTAAAAATAACCTTTATTTACAATAATATTGACAATACCAAACTGACAACTGATGTCGGTTTACCTGTATGTTCATTTGATTTTATTCAAAAACATGTTCTTTATGAGTCTTATTTAAATTAACAACCAGAGCTAAAATTGCCAAACCCTATCCATTGATCACAAGCTGTTGCCCCATCAGCACTCTCAGTGCTTTGATTGTATTAGGTTTTAACGGCCCAGTAAACACTATTTAGGTCATTTTTAAGCCGGTCAGTTTACTTATCCAGACTTTTCCTGGGCAAGCTTATACGTGGCGGTGAACCCGTACAGTGCACAGTCGTTCGCCAGAAACTTACAACTGCAGTTGACATTGTTAAAGGATTCGTTGCTTTGTAAAATACATTTAATACGATCTGCAAAAAGATATGACTAGTGCACATCTATATTCGCAATAGTATTCAATGGGATTCAAAAGAAATTCGAATTGCTAATGGCAGTATGTCTCCCATAGGTAGAAAATGACCTGTTAAATGAGTCTTTCAACCTCAATGATGAACTATATATGTGACCCGTCAGAGAAAAGGGGACCTTCTGTTTTTTTAACCCAGCAGGATTTTGGCGTGACATCAATTTGTAGGAAACGTAAGACATGCGCGTGCAAACATTCAAAGTACTTTGTGACTGTTTTGTTTGTTTGGATTGAGGTTTAAATTCCCCGTCAACACTATTTAGGTCATTTTGGAGATGTTGTTTCCAATTTTGTGGGACTTTTAACCGACTTTGAGCTGAAATAACATCTCAAGACATGCCGCCTAATGTAAACAAAAGGCTTACATGCAATGGTCAGTCTTACTTATACCGCTTGGCCTGGGCAGGCCTAGTACTTCTAAGTGGTTTATCATTACTCATTCATGGTCAGTTTCAGCTCTGCGTGGAAGCAGCATGCAGCCCAATCCATTTCTCCAAGTCCGATAGGCGGGGGCGAAGTTTGTTATTGTACTTAAAGTGAAGGATTTAAAGACATTTATTCTTTAAGCGTACCACACACTGTGTTAATAATTGTTTTGGTGCCCCTTGTGACATACTGTCTATAGCAGATCGAAGGGGTCCATTATAAGGTGATAAGTAGCTCTTGCTCAATACCCTGACTGAGGCACTTAATGTACATGAAAAATTAGATTCAAAATTTACACCACTAAATACATTATTTATGTTTTGAAAAAGGAATGTAATGTATACGAAAAAAAAATATACAAAATATAAACAGATGTCATTTATACATGTTTATATTTTTCATTAACAGCATGGTGTAGGCATTATGTGTCAAATATTAACGTTGCATTCTTTTTAGACAATAATTACAAAACTTGATGCTTATACATGTATATACTTTTTTCAGAGGCAGTAAAGTAATAATGATAAAACTAATAATAAGTGTATGTACATTTCTGAATTTTTTTCCCAATGTACTCCAAATATATTTGACAAACGTTGAACCGATTTTCAAAACGAAGCAGTTCTGGATAGCCTCGAATGTCCCCTCTAAATTTGCACTACCCAAATGGCTTCTTTGACAAGGACAAACTATTTTATAATTTTGGCACGTGCCTTTCTATGCAAATTAAATGATTCGAGTACCTATCGCTTTAACAATTCAGGCCAGTGAGCAATATTCCCTACAAAGCGAAATTTGAATGCCGCATGCATCTTGTTTTGGTTAAACGACACCCAGAACGTATATGTATTTATTTATTTATTTATTTTTTTTTTTTTTTTCATTTTAAAAAATGTTCCAGATATATATTAATTCGACATCTCATATAAGAATTCCGTATTTCTGTCTTTTGAAAAGCTTACAAATTAAAAGATATGTAAAAATAAATCTACATGCGGAGATTGGTTGTCTTTTCATATACAAAATAGAAGTGACGGCAATGGTCAGGAATCGATACAATTAACCCAAAACCTATGTGATCCGGTGAAAATATCCCTGCTAGCATTCTACAGAAATCTACAGCGGGCCGTTAGCGGCCCGTCAGCTACCCTGACGGGCCGCTAACGGCCCGCTGTAGATTTACGTAGAATGCTTACTGGGAATGGAACATTTTATAGATTGGCATAAAATTCGCATGAATGCATGCGTCCGTCATAATTATGCAGTTATTCAGTCAGACGTTACTATAGCACTGCCAGTAGATTATGCCACTTCTGAGAAATGTATCCCATGTTCTTACGAAACACTCATCAAAATAGAAGTGAAGACAATGATCAGGAACCGACATAATCACCTCACTTCCAACCCATCCCCATCCAGAAAACACAACCATAAAACAACTTCAACATAAGAAAAACGTCACAGGTGGACAGGCAACAGCACGCCCGCCCCTAACAAGACACACATATTTCTCAAAATAAGAAGACATTAGCAAGACGAACTGCAACAAAAACAAACCACAACAAACGAACACTGATTGTTAACTGAACATAAAGCCATACACGTTTGGAGTGTAAACATTTTACGGGCGACATAAGCTAGAATAAGTCAAATGCGTCTCTGACTTTAATAATTTCACAATTCCACAACAGTTTCAATGACCTAAAGGACTAGAGAATAGTATCTAAACTTTTTACAATGGTAGATTTGATATGGCCTGCTTTGGAAAGTGACCTTCAACATGCGTAGCGTTTCTTGGCCAGGCTGTGTAAGGCGGGTTGTAAGGTAATGTTATGCTTATTTACGATAGATATTACCGTTACTTTAAATTTGAAATAAGTTTATACGTACATGACAGCCCAAGTTGCATAATACTTAAAAATCAGTAGCTGATAATGTTTTCATGAAATTATCAACGGAAACCTTTTAGTATTGAAAAGGTTGCAAAATGTTCTCTGCATGTTTGTTAAACGTCTGCTGAGTGAGTGAATGTTCCAGAAGCATCAACAATGAAAGTATACCTAAATCAATTTGGACCAAACATTTTCAAATTAAGGGGAATGGGAACACCTGGCAGATTTTTCCGCCATTTTTCTAAGGGAGGTAACTTTCGGGACTTCCTGTACGCTTTTCTATCAGTTCTGTCCCACGGAAAAAGGGGTCAGCTCTTAGAGGAAAGAATTTGCTCCTTGGGAGCAAATTCTTTCCTTTAAGAGTTGACCCCTATTGACATGGGAGACAAAAATACTTTTGCAGGAGTTACCTCCCCTGAAGGTGTTCCCATTCCCCTTAAATGTATAGAAAAATAATAAATAAATCTACAACATACGTTTTTAATATATAATCCACCCAAGACAAAGCTGCCCAAGTGATAATAAGTCTAAACGAAGCAGTTGGAAAACCCCTTCAAGATTGTTCGATCAGGTGATGCACTACGTCATGCACTACTTAGCTACAAATGAAACAAGTCCAAAATTATTTCTTACTTATTCGTCCTCGTCTCGAGAAATATATAAAGTTATTGTTGTTTTTTTTTAATTGCAAAATCTTTCAGACAATTAGAGCAGGCATACAAAAGGGCATCTTTGAAGGGACTACTTTTTTTAAACGCGCAGTAAGTCCTCGATGACTGACTAACTAGATATCGACCGGGTTGTTGTGACAGCTTATTATGTGTATGGTATTTATAGAATTCCCTGAAAACAAACAAGCAGGAAGAAAAAAACTGATAGGGGTAAAGTAGTATATATTGCAAAAAATACATACATAGTAGTTAGTTTTTACCGTATACCTTATACATTACATTATTGTCAGTAAAAACAGCACAATGCAAAACCTTTACAACATTAGGCTCATTGCTGAGATTAAAAGCTTTTACCTTTACATATTTGCTGCACCGTGTAATATTATGCACTGATATATGATGCAGTGATAATAACTTAATATTTATGAAGAACGACAATATTCTCAAACTATTATTTAATAAGGCGACTGTCTCTAGCATATAATAAACATGATCATAGCTACAACAGAAGTGCGGTATTTTAGAGGCTGAAAGTAGTTATATTCAGTAAAGTTCACAGTGGGGCTTATCAACAGTTTACTAAGACTAATAATATAACATCAACAACAAAGATTTATTTTCATTTAAACACCTTGACAATAAGTAAAATCTGACATATCAAACATTCAGTCCTTAATTAGCACAAGAAAGTTCAGCCAGTTCAGTGAACATTGATATTTGCAAGGCAGACAGTTTTTTTTCACAAGTCTGATAGGCAGTAATTAAAAATAATTGGTAAACCTATGATGCTGTTGTTTTTTAACAGTTTTCACACACACTAATCTGACAAGTTGTTGATAAAGTCAAGTTGATTTTCAGCAATACGAGATAATATATATTCAAGGATAAGGAGAACTGTTTATATTTCCATCAAAATGTCAGGATTTATATTTCACCTATGTTTTTATCATTATCCTGTGCCATAGTTCACATAGATTCAATTATTTTTTGCTTCACAGTACGACCAAAGCGTGAAATATATGGCGTCATGTCATTCTTTCTTGGTGGTATAACCGAATCAGCATTATTATTTCGAGTGAAACTGCTCGTTTTGCAAATTTGAGGCCCCTGAATGGATTTTCCGTTTCTTTCATTTCTAGTTGAGGGCTGATTAGAAAGGCAATGATCAAATGTAGATTCAGAATTTGCTTGATAATTTGGATTTTTTTCCTTGGATTTCAAAGATGACGTCTATTACGTCGATAAACAGCACCGTCTGTTGACTTAACGGAATGCATTCATTTTGTTGAATTCTAGCAGTGTCTCCTATACTGAGTGAAGTCTGTGAATTTGAACCTTCATAAAAATATTTCTTTTGCTGTTGTTTAGCACGTTATTTTTTTAATTTGTTCAGTAGGGGGTGTTTTAGGTTATAGCTGATCAAGGGTGACTGGCAATGCAAATCTCAACTTTCTCCCCATGAGTAACTGACTGGGAGAAAAGTTTTGGGGGAGTTGTGCGGTACTCTAGTATGTCCAAATATGAATCTTGTCCTGCTGATTTTGCCTTAGCGAATATTCTCTTACAACTGCCGACCATTTTTTCGATCATCCCATTGGACTGACTGTGCTTTGGGGACATTTTTTTCAAAGAAAAGTCCTAATCGTTAGCGAATTCTAAGAATTTTTCAGAGCAAAATTGTGGTGCATTATCGGAGAAAAAATTTATTGGAATGCCATTTCTAGCGAAGGTACTTTGTAACTTGACAATGATACTACTGATTTCATGCTGGGAAGTTTCTGTACTTCAAAATATTTACTGTAGTAATCTACGGCAATGAAGAAATTCTTGTCATCCCAAGTAAATATGTCACAGATGATGTTCTGCCATGGGATCAATGGCACCTTGTGGGGTATAAGCGGTTGTTTTGGATTCGAACTTTTGCGTTCAAGACAGATAGGGTATCTTAATACCATCTCAGTGATTTCGGCTGAAATGTTTTGCCAAAACATGACGTCTCGTGCTCTGTGGAGATTTTTTCGCTGCCAAAATGTCCTTGGTGTGATATTTTGAGCATCTTTGGTCTTAAAAACTCGGAATTACGATTTTCTGACCCTTCATTTGTGGATCCTGCTCAGTGTGTGTCTTAATCTCTTTCATTTTGCGATCACTGATTGGTAGACTCGACAACACTGCGTGGACATGTAAATCCATACCCTCAGCAAATTCTAGTTGTGTATCTGGCACACATCTGTGCAATAGTGTGTCGGCGACAGTCATCTTTTTTCCACTTACGAAATTAATCTCTATGTCATACCGCTGTAATTGCAGTCTCGGTGGGGCTGCATGAAGCGGCTTTTTCATGATAGATACGATAGGTAAATGGTCAGTTTCTACGTGTACTTTGCGACCATAAATATACTGTTCGAAGGGCTTACATCCGAATAAACATGCATATAGTTCATTCTCTATCTGTGCATAGAGGGTTTCCGTGTGTGTAAGGGACTTGGACGCATATGCGATGGGCGCATATGCGATGACCGTTCCAAGGCGGTTTTTCTGTCGCGATTTATTTTTGTAATGGTTTGTCTTTGGGTGTTTGTGTCGCTTATATTATTTTATTTTGGATAGCCTTTTGGTCATTTTGTGTAAAGTTACTGTATTTTTGCCTTTCCACTATTGATGTTACCATTAGGGTCTGTTGTTTCATGTTTGTGTTTCTTTCCCTTTGGTACCTCTGATGGGAGCTGTGGGTTAATTGTATCAAATCCTGATCATTGCCTCCACTTCTACTTTACTAAGGGAGAAATGGATGTATCATGTTGAATTGACATTCACCTGGAAATAAACCTACACCTTGGAATGCTTTAGCATACTGTATCAAAACAGTAGCTTTCGTGAGATGCGTATTTTCTAGGGGTTGAAAGGCTTGAGTAGTTTATAGAAATAAGTAACTGTCCTTTTGGCTTTCCGCTATTGATGTTTCCATTAGAGTCTGTTGTTTCATGTTTGTGTGTCTTTCCCTTGGTGTCTCTGATAGGAGCTGTGGGTTGGTTATATCGATTCCTGATCATTGCCTCCACTTCTATTTTGAGTAGTTTGTATTTCTTGTCCTTTGGGATCATTGATTCCATTGTGGAATTTTGAAAATATTCGAGGGTCACTGATGAGGCCTAAATGGCGAAACTAGCTAGTCTGGCCCAGAAAAACATGTACATTCCATATTTTCCAGTTCTGTGTTGTATTCATTGCTTCCAAAGGATAACCCTTTCTAGAACATATTGTGTCTCACAGGATAGCACTAATTTGATCAATTCCAGGCCGATACTCGACCTTAAACCAAGTATGGGAGAGGAACATGTCTCTACAATGTAGAAACAAAGGTCTTTCTTTCCATCTTTGCGTTTGCAGGTTAATGTGACACAACCTAACGCATTTAGTGTGTTACCACTATAGGCGGTCAGTTTGGTTGGCGGTCAGTCTCGCTACTTTGGACATCTCCTTCCTGATGCCCGGGACTTCCGTGGAGCGTGGGTCATGTTTGCTGATGTTGGCTCGGTGGGGGACGCCTATCTTGATCGCGCGTTTCTTACCTGATGCCTCCAGCTGATATTTCTCATGAGCTACGTTGGTTGGTTGGTGTGTGCTCGGAGAGGGATGTGCTGTGTTTGCCGGGTCTTGTCCATCATCCGTTTCGGTTTCAAAACTTTGGGGTTTAGACACACTGATGAAGCTTAAATATCAAAAAGGCCTCTGTGTCACTAAATTTGGTATAGTTACTCCTTAATTGCAACCACTGGGTCGGTATCTCTGCTGGTGGATGATTCGTTCGTCCCCGAGGGTATCATCAGCTCAGTATCAGTTCCTTAGTGCTGAGGTTGAAACGGCGGTGTTGACGTCAGCACTCAAGTACTGATTTAAATAACTATATCATATCTTGAATTTTTGCAGTATAAAATTCTAACTTTTCTAAAACTAAGACTGACTTGTCAGGTGAGACATGTATCTTATCGGATCTGGTTGCAACGTTTTGTTATATTTTAAATATTGCAAGTCTCGCGATGCAGATTTAGCTCTGTGTAAAGTAGAAGTAAAACAAAGATCAGGAATCGATACAATTAACTTACTTAACCCATCAAGACACCAAAGGGAAAGAAATACAAACATTAAGCGACCAGACCATAATGGAAACCTAAACAAAGGAAGGCCATAAGGACAGTTACTTTCCCACAAAATGACCATATGGCCATCCAAAATTAAACGACACAAGTGATACACACAGTAAGTAACAAATAACAACATAAATAAACCGCCACAGAAGAACCGCCCTGGAACGGTCAGTGGAAAGATTTCCACTGGGGGGCTAAAATCGATTTTACATGGCCACAATCCTCGCCCTTACTTCCGTCGCGATTTAGACAAATAATTTGTTCAGTCCGCATGAAGGCCTCCTAACTCATCAGTGCAACATCTCCGTGAACACAAAAAATCAAAGAACCACAGAGGTGAGACAACGGTGAGGACTCGACAGCAAGAAACCACTGAAATGCTGGAGCAAAAGAAAACCAACAGTTAGACCCCGATGGGCCCGACCAGAGACAGAGCATCAGGCATTAACTAACATTACAAAGAATTAGATCCCTCTAATTCTCAATAAGCCTTTACGTTAGAGCCGTCATAGAATCTGAGTTTGTAAGTTTGATATGGCAAAATGTTAACCTGAGAACCAGTGTCCAGGTACAGAATGCGGTCCTACCTCATTTCTACAAATGCCTGATCATTCACAAACTTATTGCTCTCTACACTATCTACAAAGAAATCATTAGAATCACTTGTTTGCACTTGTGAATCATAATTCATCGCAGAAACCTCATGAACAGACTTTTTAGATCTACACACAGTTTCGAAGTGGTTCCATTTATGACAGAAATTACACGGCTTGCCCTTAGCCTTACACGTTTCCGATTTCGTATGTTTATAGCTACAATTTCCACAATTGTCACCTGCATATTTCTGTTGGCCTGGTTTGTCCGTGCCTCGAGCTCCGCTGTTCCTCTGTTTTCGACCCGGTTTCCCCTGTAGTTTAGTATTCGTATGTGTGCCTGCAGCGGCGACGTCTTCTGTGTGGCGTTACTTGTGTGATATACCCCTGTAGGAGCAGCCATAGTCTTAAGTTGCTCCTGTGCATAATCATAACTTTGAGCTATCTGAAAAGCTTTGTCCAGCACTAGTTTGTCCCCTTCATTAATTAGCTTCTCCCGGATTTTGACTGACGTCACGCCGAACACGACTCAGTCCCTGGTCATGTCATTTTCATAATCTCCTAAGGCGCAGTTCTTAGCTAGGAGTTTTAACTTAGTAATAAACTTTTCACTGGATTGTGTCCATTGGACTTCATGATTAAACTTAAAACAACCCTTTTCCCCTAACCATAGGGGAAGATAAGTGAATTTCACCTCTTCCGTCTTTGCTTTAAGTGGTCCATTGAACACTCATTCCACATGTTGTTTTTCCAAGCCTCGGGGAGGTTATTTGACTCCCAATCCATGCGCGGCTTTGGAATACCTAATAGGTCCATTTTCACAAGTTTAAATCCAAGTGTAGCGTGTACCGGGTCGTCCACGAAGTCAAGCAACGTGGTCACCCATCCAGGTACTAACCGTAATCTCCGTTGCTTAACTTCGTGAATAAGCCAACCACTGTACCCGCGTCGCTAAAGGAGCCGGCTCCTACAGCAAGGCTGTAGAAGTGGTATTTGTCCATAACCGTTACATTTCTCCCCCTCATCTCTTGACTTCGTCCCGAAGTCACACATGCCTCACAAGGCTAAGCCCGAGGGCGGAGTTTATGTAACAAACCAGCGGCACTGTTTCCATCCCACCGCTGCCACCAATGTAGCGTGTACCGGGTCGTCCACGAAGTCAAGCAACGTGGTCACCCATCCAGGTACTAACCGTAATCTCCGTTGCTTAACTTCGTGAATAAGCCAACCACTGTACCCGCGTCGCTAAAGGAGCCGGCTCCTACAGCAAGGCTGTAGAAGTGGTATTTGTCCATAACCGTTACACAAGTTTTAAAGCTTAATAAATGAATCGTTTGGTCAGTTTAGTAAAATCCCACTTCTGACACCAGGTAGTATTATGCACTGATATGAGAGAGTGAGAGTTTGACATCCCACCAACAGCTAAGGCTATACGTAGACGGAACCTCGGTTTAAAGACTCATCCGAAAGTGTGGAGAAGCCCGGGATCGATCCTGCGATCCCTGGTTTACAAGGCGAGTAGCATATACACTACAGCACGGATACTTCTAAATGCACTGATATATGATGCAGTGATAATCACTTATTATGTATGAAGAACGACAATGTGTTCAAACTATTATTTAATAAGGCGACTGTCTCTAACATATAACAAGCATGATCATTGCTACAAGAGAAGTGCGGTATTTAAGAGGCTAAAAGTATTTATATTCAGTGAGGTTCACAGTGGGGCTAATCAACAGTTTACTAAGAGGACTGGCTAATAATGTAACACACCGCTTGTTTAAGGAGGGCTGCTGACCTTAAACACATGATCACCTGGTCACAGAACAGCGAATTGTCTTTGTTGTACCTTTATTTGTGTATATTCTTTTGTTTTTCCTTTTCCTGTTTGTGCCAACGGTAGGTAGTGTGTGTTCTGTGATTATGACCCTCCCTGTTCATCTTCATTAGCAATCAGTAACATGAAAAATAGAAGTGAAGACAATGATCTGGAATCAATTCAATTACCTCGTACTTCTCATCAAAGACACAAAAGCCGGGAACAAACTAAAACAACTTCACTAAATGAAAACGCACAAGCGGAAAGCCGAAATGCATGCTAAAAAAAAACGAAATAACACATGTACAAAGTCATTTAGAACATCTAATACAGGAAGCTTATAATTGTTCGTCTGTCATTACTGAAAAGGACCACTCTTAATCCCATTTGAGAAACGTTATTGTTCGTGTGTTCTAAGGTGGCTGATGAGACCAATTCTAGCTCTGAACTGTCTGTTGGGGATAGAGCAACAAAGGCTAGAGGGGGACAGCTCTGCTGTTGATGCCTTAGCTCTGGCATTGCGCTGTGCACGTTTCTGCTCAGCTTCACTGATTTTTTGTTTTTGCCTCGTATTCACTGGCACACCTTCTTGAGAGGCCTCGCCACTTTGCTCTGTCCGGTGCAATTCGTTCCCACGACTCTGTTGGAATGTTAAAGTCCCTTAGGAAGGCTTTAAAGGTGTCCTTATAGCGGTTATTCTGACCGCCATGGGAGCGATTGCCCATTTATGGTTCTCCGTAGATAATTTTATTTCGCATACGTTCCTCAGGCAGTCTAGTAACACGCCCTGTCCGTCTTAACTATGCTAACTCTAGAAATCTATGTTCACTTTGCATATCTGCCCTGTTCAGGACTTCCGTGTCTGGAATCCTGTCTTGCCACTTAATCGTTAAGAGTTTTCTAAGACTTGTATTGAAGTGATTCAGTCTTTTGGCGTGCCGTTGGTAAACGGTCCATGTTTCTTATGCATACAACAGTGTTGGCAGCACCACAGCTATGAAGACTTTCAGTTTTGTGACAATAAGTTCTGAAGTTAGATCCCTTGTGGAATGTTGAAAATATTTGAGGGCCACTGATGAGGCCTAATTGGCCGAAACTAGCTAGTCGGGCCGAGAAAATAGGCTCACTCCATATTTTATTTTCAGTTCTGTGGTGTATTCCTTGCTTCCAAAGGATAACCCTTTTATAGAACATATTTAACGTCACTACAGCTGGTGTCTTGGAATCTGTGGCGGCCGTAAAACGTCTCCCTGCCCTACATCATAGTGTAGTTTATATTTTCCTGTCCTTTGGAATCATTGATTCCATTGTGATATTTTGAAAATATCAGAGGGTCACTGATGAGGCCTAATTGGCCGAAACTAGCTAGTCTGGTCCAGAAAACGTGCACACTCCATAATTTGCAGTTTTGTTGTGTATTTCTTGCTTCCAAGGGATAACCCTTTTATAGAACATACTGGAAGCAAAGAATCCGTCAAATAAACGAAAATTGCGGACTCGGTTTTATTGAGTCTGTTCATGGCCAGTACTTAAATGTACAACACCGGCCACGCCCTCTAGGGCTGGCTTAAGCAGAACTCTATTTTCAAAATGAATTAAAATGAACTCAATGATCCCAAAGGTCCAGAAAATATAATCTGCACTTTGATGCTTCCACTTCGGTCCAAGACACTACCACATGTCGGTAAAATGCTGCACTAGCTTTGGCAATCCTGGCATTGACTTTATCATCAATGTACATGGCTCTTCACATTGTGATCCTAAGGTAGGTGACCTTGTCTACCAAGTGCATTGTTTGACCTTTCACTGTAATGGTGGTCTCTTTCTAAGGCTTGCCAGATGCTGGCTGGTAGACTACCTCAGGAAACTACAAAATGTGTCGAACACTGCAGTTCAAGGTCAAACGCCACAGAACGCGTCTGTTCAGGAAATTCGCGGTAAGCAAAACGACTATCAATTTTCTAAAAGTATTTCTAAACAAAAACTAAATTCAATCTGGTATCTGTAACTTCTACATGAAACATTGCTTATTGCAAGGCGGAAGATTCCATGCAATATGAAACTGGTTGACATATAACATTACGCTAACACACCCGGGCGACATAGAGCATTTTTCACATCTCCACAATGACTACTTTTCGGATGAAAATCAATGACATTTTTCTTATTTGTACTACAAACATAGGCTGTGGGTACTCGTTAGAACGGTTCTAAATGAGCGGTTCTAACGAGTACCAACAACATATGACTTGGAGTAAAAATAAGAAAAACAATGTTTACCTCCGTAAACCCCAGTTTTCTCAATACAAAGTGGGGTGTAAAGGGGTGTTCATTTCACGAACTTGTTATCGTGATGAGTCACCGCAGTAGAATCATTACGAAAACACACCTTTACAAATACATTGCCACCTTTATCGCCGAAAAAAATGAAAATTCGATGATGAAAAATTGTGATACTTTTCTCATTTCTGCTCAAAATATAGATTGTTGGTACTCGTTAGAACCGCCTCATCGAGGCGGTTTTAACGAGTAGCCACAATCTATTGTTGGTACTCGTTAGAATCGCCACAATCTATATTTTAGAGCAGAAATAAGAAAAATAAGGTTTACCCCCGTAAACCCCAGTTTTACTATATAAAGGTGGGGTTCAAGGGGGTCAAAATTATATAGGCGTGTTTTCGTGATGAGTAGAATGACCATCGGTGGACGGTCCGCAGATAAAGAAATACTGGGCAGGTTCAGGTGCTCTTCAAATCCGCTGGAGGTTTTGGTAGAAAAAATGAGGATATACTGCATTTTTCATACATATTTTTTTCATAACATCCAAAGCATGTCCAGTGTGATAAGTACCGTTAATTACGTAAAATGTGCTCTCAATTTTATAGACCTCATTTCGATGTTGGATAAAAATCTTTTCTGCAACAGAAACTTTCTGAACTTGAATTTAACGGTGACTTAGTGTGTAAATTCAGACAAGAATAGGCAAAGAATGATTTTAAAACTTAATTTATATTAATGGCTCTGCTATTTGAAAAAAAGATGGAGTACAGCATACAAATGATACAACAAACTGTATGCTTGGTAGTTAGTCCATTCACGGAGGACAACTTTACGTTCCTCTTTAATTACGTGCCCGCGGGTCGGCTCATACTCTGTGGCGGTTTAAAGACTATTAAGTACTTCGATTGTTACTCGTACCTAATGCTGTGTCTCTGGTCTGGGTCCCCGGAGTCAAACTGTTGGTTTTTGTTTTTATCAGTTTTTCAGTTGTTTCAAGCTGTTGAGTCCCCAAAGTTGTATCTCTGAATATGTTTGATTTGTGTGTTCTTGGAGCACTGATGAATAAGAAACTCTAAGGCGGACTGAACAAATTACTTTAATTTATGTATTTATTTATTATTTATTTAAACAATGATTTGAAAGGGTGAAGCTATTCTACATTGCGGCTCTCTATAAGTAATTTTTTACACATATACGTAGTCTAAAATGAAAATAATAAATAACATGCGGTATAATAACATCTTAAGACAAATTGGATGTGCAAAATAAACATCTTAAAAAAAATCTTCTCTATATTGACCCCCTTGAACCCCACTTTCATATAGTAAAACACTGACCGTTCCAAGGCTGTTCTTCTGCCACGTTTTATTTTTGTTATGGTTTGTCTTTGGGTGTTTGTGTCGCTTATTTTATTTTGGATAGCCTATTGACCATTTTGTGGGAAAGTAACTGTCCTTTTGGCTTTCCGCTGATTGTGTTACCATTAGGGTCTGTTGTTTCATGTTTATGCGTCTTTCTTTTTGGTGTCTCTGATGGGAGCTGTGGGTTGATTGTATCGATTCCTGATCATTCCCTCGACTTCTATTTTACATATAGTAAAATGTGGGTAAAAGGATGGTTTTCCCTTATTTCTGCTCTAAAATATAGCTTGTAGGTTCTCGTTAGAACCGCCTTAATGAGGCGACTCTAACGTGTACCCACAAACTATATTTTGTGCAGATATAAGAAAAATATCACATTTTTTATCTTAAAATGTGCCTTTTTTCTGGCGATAAATTTTACAATGTATTTGTATAGGCGTGTTTTCGCAATGGATAGGATTGAACATGATATAATAGTCATAATCAAACAATTAAATATATGCGCTACATATAAGTATGCTGAAAGGAAAACAAGGTTAATTGAAATTTATATGCATTAAGAGCCCAGCGCCAGAACTTCCAGTGTATTAGCTCAATATCCTTGGCATAGTGCATTCCCCCGACTTCTGAGCTGTAATTCAATATAGAACCAACCAATATGCCAACAATTTGCATTTTTCAGACACTGATAAATCCAATTGCGTGAACAATGCAAACAGGTTGTGTAACGCATATGATGCATGTTGTGACAGCCTTTTTAGGTCCTTAACCAGTAACAATTCTTAACAAAATTTACACAGGGTACTTGAAATACCGAACAACAACAGATTACAGCTTTTGTGAGAAATGCATGTGTCCTTAATTGAGAAATTGAAAAAGTTCAGAATGGAGCTGGTAGATTTATAACAAGCAATTACTGCTTTGAAACTGGGAGCATGACAAAAATTCTAGGAAAATTATGATAAGAGTCTCTCAAGAATATGAGAATAGACATTAGGCTCATACTCTTATACAAATATCTAAAGGGTGCTGCCACCATTCCAACAGACGGCCATATTTCCCCAGTTGGCATTGTTGAACGCTACATTCAATGTCATTTCAGACCCATACTGCAAGAACTGTTCTTCCTCCGAACCATTAGAGCTTGGAACGTCCTTCCCAATTCGATTATTTCGACAGCTGAAGGTGCTGAGGATTGTTTGGCTAAGTTTACTTCTGGTGTATCAATGTCATTTGACGTATCACCAGAAACAATTCTGATTCTGATTCATGTAGCAAAGTTAATTAAAATGCACGTAGCAGACATACGAATACAATATAAACCACGAAACCACGTGAAACAATTTCTGAGAGTTAAAACATCAGCATGTACGATGTAAAAAACACTTTAGGGCCTATAATACAATATTAAGTAAGTAAGTAAAGTAGAAGTAAAACAAAGATCAGGAATCGATACAATTAACTTACTCAACCCATCAAAGACACCAAAGGGAAAGAAAAACAAACATGAAGCGACCAGGCCATAAGTGAAACCTAAACAAAGGAAGGCCATAAGGACAGTTACTTTCCCACAAAATGGCCAAACGGCCATCCAAAATAAAAAGACACAAGTGACACACACACTAAGTAACAAACAACAACATAAATAAACCGCCACAGAAGAACCGCCTTTGCACGGTCAGTGGAAAGAATACCACTGGGGGGGGGGGGGCTTAAATCGATTTTACACGGCCATAATCCTCGCCCTTACCTCCGTCGCGATATACACTAATTTTATTTAACGAGGGTAACAGCATTTAGCATAGACATTTACATGCATCAGCTAATCTTCCATGAGGCGCTCATTTTAATTTAACTGTTCCGTGCGTAAACCTTGCAAAATCGGATGCACGTTGGAGCAGAGTTCTAATGGCGGAGACCAAATTACGAACAGCAAGACCCCTGCTCACACAATCGCATCACGCACGGACTACGCCAGGCACATAAGAGCAAGGCACCTGCTAAAAGAATCTCTAAAAAACTAACCATTTATAACCTACAGTTTGATATTAAGTTTTCATAAATCTATCCAGGGAACCACCGTCTCTAACAGACCAAGGAAAGGCATTCGTCAGCCTAAGAGCTGAACATGAAAATGAGCTACTGAACACAGATGTAGGTGATTTAGGTACATGCCGAGACCATTGTCCGATGAACTATGTAAACTAAGATATATCTATGGGCAAGGATTGATGCCACTTTAAGTCGATTCCAAACCCAAGTAAAACATTCACAGACCGTTCCAAGTCGGTGTTTCTGTTGTGGTTTATTGTAGACCTGTTAATATTTGCTATTTTATCCTTTCGGATTGCCTTTTGGCCATTTGTTTTTGTAAACTTCTTTTGGCTTTCTAACTGTAGTGTTTTATTATAATTCCATTGCGCCAGGTGCGTCAAGTACTGGTCATGAACAGACTCAATAAAACTGAGTCGGCTATTTTCGTTTATTTGGTGTATTCTTTGCTTCCAAAGGCTCTTACTATTTTATAACTGATTTCAATTTGCTATCTAGGGCGGAAGTTGTGAGGTGACTGTAACATTTCCCGATCATTGCGTCCCTTGTAGCTGTTAATATTTTTTGATAGCCGTTTGGTCATTTTGTGGAAAATAATTGTCCCTTCGGCTATCCGCTAGTGGTGCTTACAGCAGGATTAGTTAGGTTAGACGTATAAATTTGTTTTCTGTCGTGTCTGTTAATTTCAGTGGAGCAGGCAATACTAATTTGTTTAAAATAATCTTAGAGTTAGACTTAATCCTATCAAATCGCCCATCCTTTTAAATATACTAATCCGTTCAAAAGAATTGGAATGTATCCTAGTATTTCTAAGAGCAATGCTAAGAGGTGCAGGTACTGTTCGCATTTATGCACTGTGTCTGCCGTTTCTTTATCTGCAAGCGGTAGACGCTTTTCTGTCCTATACATGTCCGATTTGGCGTGTAAGTTTACAGATTTGATATATGTGATAACCTCACGTGCTGCAAATTGTGAGATTCAGTACGTCAGGCAAACTTATCCATGTCACAGGCATTTATTCTTGATTATTGAGGAATATCAATTCATTACATAATATTATGTAGCCCTAAAAAATCCTCTGTCTTCAACAGGTAAGGGGTCCCCTTTAAAAAATCAATAGTTTACTAACTGATGACTAGAGTGTACATTATTGATTTCCCCTTAAATGCCTCAGTCATGGGATTCAACAAGAACTACTAATCACCCTATTAAGGGCCGCCTTTGATCTCCTATAGACAGCATATCACAGTGGGCAATAAAACAATTATGAACACACGGTGTGTCCTACTGCTCAAGAATAAATGCATTTAAAACTAGATTTAACGAACATTAAGCGTAAAACACTATCATTTTCAGTACCGTCAGTTTAAACCTACAGGTCATTCTGTAAATGATATAACAATACAACCAGTAGAAAAAATACTTTTGATATAAATTCTACATCTAGGTTTAAAATTATTAAACGACACGAAACTGAATTAAAATGGATCAAATTATTACAGGAACTTTTTACATTGGGCTTTAATGACACCATTTATCATGAGGTGAATATTTCTAAAATGCCCAATTTTGATATTTTCTTGCTTCTGGGCTGTCAAAAGCGTAAATCTAGATCGCACGGCACCAGGCAAAATGGCAACTATTAATGAGGCCTAATTGGCCAAAACTACCTAGTCTGGCCCAGAAAACATGTACACTTCATATAGTCCAGTTCTTTGGTGTATCCCTTGCTTCCAAAGGATAACCGGTTTATAGAACATTTTTAACGTACAATAGGCGCTTTTAAAAGAAATAATACCAAGCTGAAGTGACTGTCCACAATATTATTGAATCACAATGCCACTCAATGCTTTTGTTTCTAAGTTTATTACACATTGCTATATTACGTATTCTGGATACCGAGGCGAATAAATTCTACGATAGTTCTAATTAGTTATATGATGCTGCCCTTTCAACAAGAGGTTATATTCAGCATGCCTGTCGTCCTTTCATCGATTCTGAAATCAATCACAAACGTCATTACATCAAAACATATTTCAATAATAAGGGTTTTGAATTTATAGATTCAACCAGTATCTTCCGGGACAGTTCGGTGATTTCATCCATTCCTTTTTATTTTTCAAATACAGAAACATCCATACTTTGTTATAAATACAATAAATCTTTTAGATATTTCGCTTTTAATTTCAATAAACTTGTTTCTGATCTTGATATTGATACTAACTCTCCTGATACCTGAGATTGTAAAGTAGAAGTAAAACAAAGATCAGGAATCGATACAATTAACTTATTCCACCCATCAAAGACACCAAAGGGAAAGAAACACAAACATGAAGCGACCAGACCATAATGGAAACCTTATCAAAAGATGGCCATAAGGACATTTATTTTCCCACAAAATGACCAAACGGCCATCCAAAATAAAAAGACACAAGTGATACACACAGAAAGTAGTAACAAACAACAACATAAATAAACCGCCACAGAAGAACCGCCTTGGAACGGTCAGTGGAAAAAATTCCACTGGGGGGCTTTAATCGATTTTACATGGCCATAATCCTCGCCCTTACCTCTGTCGCGGTATACACTAATTTAGTTTAGTCCGCATGAAGGCTTCCTTTAGTGTATTACTCTCTTGCTGCTGGCCATTTACTTACTCGAAATTAAAAAAAAAAGTATTCCTGATTCATGAATAAGAAGTATAATTTCTATGCCTCCAGATAACCTGCCCCATGAGCTACGTCGGTCGGTGTGTGCTCGGAGGGGGGATGTGCTGTGTTTGCCGGGTCTTGTCCATCATCCGTTTTGGTTTCAAAACTTTGGGGTTGAGACACACTGATGAAGATTAAATATCAGAAAGGCCTCTGTGTCACTAAATTTGGTGTAGTTAGGCATCAATTGCAACCACTGGGTCGGTATCTCTGATGGTGGATGATTCGTTCGTCCCCGAGGGTATCATCAGCTCAGTATCAATTCCTTAGTGCTGAGGTTGATACTGTGGTGTTGACGTCAGTACTCGGATATTGATTTGAATAACTATATTATATCTTTAATATTTGCAGTATAAATGTCTAATGTTTCTAAAACTAAGACTGACTTGTCAGATGGGACATGTATCTTTGCGGCTTTGGTTGCCGCTTTTTGTAATATTATAAATTTTGCAAGTCTCGCTACTTTGGGCATCGTCTTCCTGATGCCCGGGACTTCCGTGGAGTGTGGGCAATGTTTGCTGATGTTGGCTAGGTGGGGGACCCTATTAGTTCCCTGGTAGGCGTCTCTTGCCTGATGCCTCCAGTTGACCTGTCTCATGAGCTACGTCGGTCGATGTGTGCTCGGAGGGGGTGTGCTGTGTTTGTCCATCATCCGTTTCGGTTTCAAAACTTTGGGGTTTTGACACACTGATGAAGATTAAACAACAGAAAGGCCTCTGTGTCACTAAATTTGGTATAGTTACGCATTAATTCGTAAGGACCAAAATAGTGATGTCCTTTTAAAATTGATTTCAATAAGTGTAGAGAAAAAAATCGTTGCTGCCTTAAACGAATTTGGTAATCGATGGTGTAAACGAGTGTATGTTGAGCATAAAACACTTACAGAATGTAAACTTAGCATTCTGTAACTAGTGTACAAACGCATTTCTTTTTCACTCTAAAAATACGAACTTATTACCTCCTAAAATACGAACTTATTACCTCCTAAAATACGAACTTATTACCTCCTAAAATACGAACTTATTACCTCCTAAACCTCAAACGTATTTACGTCACCTTAAACTAGGTATTCAAGAATTTCATAAGAAGGTTGTTTTGGCTCCAGCAGATAAGGCCACCAACAATGTCGTCATTGTTTGACGGCTCCACTGTATTAACACTCTTCAGCAAGAGATTGGTGGTAGTTACGCCTATGAACTGCAGCCTTTGGCTGAAGAGCGGGCTGTACTTGATGACCACATTTTTTAATCAGCCACCAAGTTTGTTGAATGTGTTACAGAAGGCCAAGACAAGATTCCTACATTGTATTGGTTACCTAAACTTCATAAAAACCTCCTTACAGAGCACGGTTTATTGCAAATGTAAGCTCTTGTACCATCACAGAACTTTCTAAAGTATTAACTTCATACTTTACTGCCATCATCAAAATAGAAGTGAAAGCAATGATCAGGAATCGATACAACCCACAGCTCCCATCAGAGACACCAAAGGGAAATAAGCACAAACATGAAACAACAAACCTAATGGAAACATCAATAGCGGAAAGCCAAAATGACAGTTACTTTCCCACAAAATGGCCAATAGGCTATCCAAAATAAAATAATATAAGCATCACAAACACCCAAAGAAAAACCATAACAAAAATAAACCGCGACAGAAGAACCGCCTTGGAACGGTCAGTGGAAACGAATTCCACAAGGGGGATTAAATCTATTTTACGTGGCCACAATCATCGCCCTTACTTCTGTCGCGAATTAAACAAATAATTTGTTCAGTCCGCATGAAGGCCTCCTAACTCATCAGTGCAACATCTCCGTGAACACAAACAATCAAACAACCACAGAGATAAAACAACGGTGAAGACTCAACGGCAAGAAACCACTGAAATGCTGGAGCAAAAGGAAACCGATGGGTCCGACCAGAGATAGAGCATCAGGCACCAGCCAACAGTACCTTGAATTAGATCTCTCTAATTCTCAAAAAGCCTTTACACTGGAACCGTCATAGAATCTGAGGCCTGACACAACGGCGTGCAATTAAAGAGGGAAGCAAAGCTGTCAACCGTGATTGGGTTAACTACCATGCGGGCAGTTTGTCGTAAAACATTTATGTTGTACCCAATCTTTTTATATCGAAGAATGATTTTACGAAATCGGGTGCTGAAGTCATTGCAGTTATATTTTTCTGAATTTGTATATTAAAGGTCATATACAAAGGTATAGAAATCCATTAAATTTAAAAAGATATTGATTAAAAAAATCGAAGGGCGAAAACCGCATCAAATTATCTTTATTAGTTTCCAAGATATTACAATTTGAAGTGTGAAATATTTCATGGAAACAGAGCAGCTTCAGACTGCCTCATTAATATTCATGAGATAATTTATGATGTCATAGATGCACATTAAAATTTTGTTAAACTTTTAAATATGAAATACCTTGTGTTTTATAGTCATTAGGAATGGTAAAATCAGCTATTTGAATTATTTAAACTGATTTCAACTGATATGCTCAACCAGTTTTCTCATATTTTCAATTGCAAACCTTAAATTCAAATTTTAAATATTTTTTTTAAAAATAATTTAAACTCAAGTTCCCGTTTTTGTAAGAGGGTGATATAACATACAGAACTTACTGATCTGTTTAAACATCATGTAAAAACACTTTAATTATCTAGTTGAAATGAAATTTTGAATTAAATGGTAGTTTTAAACATTTTAAAAAAATACTTTAATTGTAAATTTAAGCTTGAATTTCGAAATCAAATTCCTCATTTCTATCCTAAATTATAAACAAGATACACAGTAACCAAAGGGCATGAGAAAACTGTATTAGGCTACTGCAAAATGGAAAATATGGTAGTTTAAAATTATTTTAAAAAAAGTTTAAAGCCTCTATGACATCACAGAATATTGCATTGTGGGTTAAAATCAAAGTAAATTCAGGGGAGGCTACTCTTAGGGGAAAATAGGTATGTATCAAATATAAATGCACATAACTTTGGAACGAATGGGAATTTTTTCGTGTGGTTTTCAATTAAATGACCCTCCTTGTGTCTTCTTTCACCCTGCTTCATAATGAGAATTTTTTAAATTTCTTTGTAATTGCTCTTTAAGTCACCATACTATTCGGGTTCCGATAGACCTTGTTGCAAACGAGATTTAAGTCCAATATTGAATTTTGAAATTAAATCAAAATGACGTCTATTAAAATTTTGAAAAGGCTTTGCGTAGTTTGTGGTACCGATAAATAAGTTCTGAATAGTTAGATCCTTTGGAAGCAAAGAATACACCAAATAAACGAAAATAGCAGACTCGGTTTTATTGAGTCTGTTCATGACCAGTACTGAAATGTGCAACACCGGCCACGCCCTCTAGCACCGGCTTAAGCAGAACTCTGTTTTCAAAATGATTCTAAATGAACCCAATGATCCCAAAAGGATCAGAAAAATAATCTGCACTATGATTGATGTACGGGGAGAGTTTTACGGCCGTCACACGGCACAGCACCAGCTGCAGTGAAGATAAATAAGTTCTGAAAAGTTAGATCCTTTGGAAGCAAAGAATACACCAAATAAACGAAAATAGCAGACTCGGTTTATTGAGTCTTTTCATGACCAGTATTGAAATGTGCAACACCGGCCACGCCCTCTAGCACCGGCTTAAGCAGAACTCTATTTTCAAAATGAATTTTAAATGAACCCAATGATCCCAAAAGGACCGGAAAATATAATCTGCACTATGATGGATGTACGGGGAGACTTTTTACGGCCACCACACGGCACAGCACCAGCTGCAGTGAAGATAAATTAGTTCTGAATAGAAAGATCCTTTGGAAGCAAAGAATACACCAAATAAACGAAAATAGCAGACTCGGTTTTATTGAGTCTGTTCATGACCAGTACTGAAATGTGCAACACCGACCACGCCTTCTACCACCGGCTTAAGCAGAACTCTATTTTCAAAATGATTCTAACTGAACCATATGATCCCAAAAGGACCAGAAAATATAATCTGCACTATGATGGATGTACGGGGAGAGTTTTTACGGCCGCCACACGGCAGAGCACAAGCTGGGGTGAAGATAAATAAGTTCTGAATAGTAAGATCCTTTGAAAGCAAAGAATACACCAAATAAACGAAAATAGCAGACTCGGTTTTATTGAGTCTGTTCATGGCCAGTACTGAAATGTGCAACACCGGCCACGCCCTCTATCACCGGCTAAGGCAGAACTCTATTTTCAAAATGATTCTAAATGAACCCAATGATCCCAAAAGGACCAGAAAATATAATCTGCACTATGATGGATGTACGGGGAGACTTTTACGGCCGCCACACGGCACAGCACCAGCTGCAGTGAAGATAAATAAGTTCTGAATAGTTAGATCCTTTGGAAGCAAAGAATACACCAAATAAACGAAAATAGCAGACTCGGTTTATTGAGTCTTTTCATGACCAGTATTGAAATGTGCAACACCGGCCACGCCCTCTAGCACCGGCTTAAGCAGAACTCTATTTTCAAAATGAATTTTAAATGAATCCAATGATCCCAAAAGGACCGGAAAATATAATCTGCACTATGATTGATGTACGGGGAGACTTTTTACGGCCACCACACGGCACAGCACCAGCTGCAGTGAAGATAAATAAGTTCTGAATAAAAAGATCCTTTGGAAGCAAAGAATACACCAAATAAACGAAAATAGCAGACTCGGTTTTATTGAGTCTGTTCATGACAGGTACTGAAATGTGCAACACCGACCACGCCTTCTACCACCGGCTTAAGCAGAACTCTATTTTCAAAATGATTCTAACTGAACCATATGATCCCAAAAGGACCAGAAAATATAATCTGCACTATGATGGATGTACGGGGAGAATTTTTACGGCCGCCACACGGCAGAGCACAAGCTGCAGTGAAGATAAATAAGTTCTGAATAGTAAGATCTTTTGGAAGCAAAGAATACACCAAATAAACGAAAATAGCAGACTCGGTTTTATTGAGTCTGTTCATGGCCAGTACTGAAATGTGCAACACCGGCCACGCCCTCTAGCACCGGCTTAAGCAGAACTGTATTTTCAAAATGATTCTAAATGAACCCAATGATCCCAAAAGGACCAGAAAATATAATCTGCACTATGATGGATGTACGGGAAGAATTTTTACGGCCGCCACACGGCAGAGCACCAGCTGCAGTGAAGATAAATAAGTTCTGAATAGTAAGATCCTTTGGAAGCAAAGAATACACCAAATAAACGAAAATAGCAGACTCGGTTTTATTGAGTCTGTTCATGGCCAGTACTGAAATGTGCAACACCGACCACGCCCTCTAGCACCGGCTTAAGCAGAACTCTATTTTCAAAATGATTCTAAATGAACCCAATTATCCCAAAAGGACCAGAAAATATAATCTGCACCATGATGGATGTACGAGGAGACTTTTTACGGCCGCCACACGGCACAGTACCAGCTGCAGTGAAGATAAATAAGTTCTGAATAGTTTGATCCTTTGGAAGCAAAGAATACACCAAATAAACGAAACTAGCAGACTCGGTTTTATTGAGTCTGTTCATGGCCAGTACTGAAATGTGCAACACCGGTCACGCCCTCTAGCACCGGCTAAAGCAGAACTCTATTTTCAAAATGGTTCTAAATGAACCCAATGATCCCAAAAGAACCAGAAAATATAATATGCACTATGATTTAGAAGTTTAGCAGTAAACCCTGATTAAGTAGTTTATCAGTAAACAATTTATTACGAGTGTTGAAGTCAGTTACATGACTACACACTCTGGCAAATCGAATTAATTGCGAAATATAAACGCCATAGGATGGCGCACGAGGAGCATCACCATCCAAAAAAGGACAATTTACAATCTCAAAATCAAAATCATCGCGTTTATCATAAATTTTGCACGAAACAAACCCATCTAAAATAGATAGATGTAAATCCAAAAACGGGGCCTCGGTATCAGAAGAATTTGCTTTATTTAACTGAAGTTCTGCAGCTTAATATTGCGACGGAGTCTTTCAAAGATCAGGGTGAAATCTGTTTTGGTCTATAAACAAATCCAGCCGGCCTCGATAGCTCATTCGGATGCGCGTCTGAGGACAAGGGTTCGATACCTGCCGGGGTCGGCAACATTCTCTGGTGAAAATTGATCATGAAATCCTTTCTAAGGTCATTCTCTCCCTTCCGCCGATTCCAGAAGGGTGGTTTCTGGCAAACGAATGTGCACTGTATTGGTTAACCTCTTACGTAAAAGCCTGCCTAGGAGAAGTGTGTATTAATAAACTGGCCGACTAAAAAATGACCTGAAATAGTGTTGACTGGGCCGCAAAACACCAATATAAACAAACAAACTATAAACAAAATCTAATGAAGTTTTGTATACATTGAAATCCAGACGGTTTTATGCTTCAAGTCTGTCTATTTATGTTTTTTCAAACCTTTACACTACACTTCCTCATAATCTGATAAAAGAAAAATTTAACGATATAATTGAATGGACAATTCATCGGGAAGACGAAAACACTCCTATACAAATACAATATAAACTTTACCAACGAAAGAAAACTCACATTTTAAGATAAAAAAATGTGATTCCCTCCATTTTGCATGAAATGTAATAGTTGTTTTTTTTTACTTCTGAAGAGCTCAGAAATTATACTTTATTGCCATGTTAGAAAGTGTGTGAAGCTCGCACCTTTCTACTTCACAATATTTACATAAAATGTAGTGCTAAGTTATTTAGTCAAACTTACAACACCATCTCTCCTTATAACTTCATTTAAATAAAGCAAATTCTTTTGACACCGAGGCCCCCGTTTTTGTATTTACATCTATTTATTGTAGACGGGTTTGTTTCCTGCCAAAAATAATGAAAAACACGATGATTTTGATTTTGAGGTTGTAGTTTTTCCTTTCTTGGATGGTGATGTTCCTTGTGCGGCACCCTATGGCGTTTATATTTGGCAATAAATTCGATTTGCCAGGTTGTTTAGTCATGAAATTGACTTCCATACTCGTAATACGTTCTTAACTGCTAAACATCTTAATCAGGGTTATCGGTATCATAAACTACGCAAGGCCTTTTCTAAATTTTATAGACGCCATTACGATTTCATTTCAAAATTCAATGTTGGACTTAAAGCTCTTCTGCAACAAGGTCTATCGGAACCCGAATTTTATGGTGATTTAGTATAGACATTCAGAAAAAATATATGCTTGCAATGACCTCAGCACCCAATTTCGTAATATTATTCTTCAATATAAAATTGATTGAGTACAACATAAATGTTATACGAGAGACTGCATGCATGGTAGTTAACCCAATAACGGTTGCCAACGTTGCTTCCCTCTTTAATTGCACGCCCTCAGATTCTATGACGGTTCCAGCGTAACGGCTTACTTGGAATTAGAGAGAATTTAATCTTATGTAATGTTGGTGTGTGCCTGATGCTCTGTCTGTGGTCGGGCCCATCGGAGTCTAACTGTTGGTTTTCTTTTGCTCCAGCATTTCAGTGATTTATTGCTGTCGAGTCCTCACAGTTGTTTCATCTCTCTGGTCGTTTGATTTTGCAAAGATGTTGTACTGATGATTAAGGAGGCCTTCATGCGATCTGAACAAATTGTTTGTCTAAATCACTGCGCAAGTAGAGGCGCGTGTTGCGGCCGCGTAAAACCGATTTAAGCCTCCCCGTGAAATTCGTTTCACTGACCGTACCAAGGGTAATTTGTATCGATCATGATCATTTTCTTCACTTCCAATTTTCATGATGCCATTGAAGCCTTAAGCTCGACTTCTAGATATTTGGATGATTTATTAAATACTTATTATACCTATTTCGAAGGTGTACACTCCATATTTTCCAGTTCTGTGATGTGTCTTGCTTCTAAAGGATAACCTTTTCTATAACTTATTTAACGTGACTACAGCTGGTGTCTGGGAATGTGTGGCGGCCGTAAAAAGTCTGCCTGCCCTACATAATAGTGTAGTTTATATTTTCTTGTCCTTTGGAATCATTGATTCCATTGTTGAATTTTGAAACTATTTGAGGGTCACTGATGAGGCCTAATTGGCCGAAACTAGCTAGTCAGGTCCAGAAAACATGTACACTCTGTATTTTCCAGTTCTGTGGTGTATTTCTTGCTTCTAAAGGATAACCTTTTCTAGAACTTATTTAACGTCACTACAGCTGGTGTCTGGGAATGTGTGGCGGCCGTAAAAAGTCTCCCTGCCCTACATCATAGTGTAGTTTATATTTTCTTGTCCTTTGGGATCATTGATTCCATTGTTGAATTTTGAAACATTTGAGGGTCACTGATGAGGCCTAATTGGCCGAATCTCTCTAGTCTGGTCCAGAAAACATGTACACTCAATATTTTTACAGTTCTGTGGTGTATTTCATTCTTCCAAAGGTAACCATTTATAGAACTTATTGAACAGTCGAATGTCGATTTCCCCCCCCCCCCCCCCAAACCCAGAACATTAGTAATGCCTCTGATACCAAGACCCAGTTTTTGGATTTACGGCGTTTATATTTCACAATTAATTCGATTTACCAGAGTGTCTAGTCATGTAACTGACTTCGACACTCATAATAATGTGTTAACTGCTAAACATCTTAATCAGGGTCATCGGTATCATAATCTTCGCAAAGCCTTTCTAATTTTATAGACGTCATTCCGATTTAATTTCAAAATTCAATTTTGTAGGATGCCTTATTATATAAGAATCAACGTTCTTGCATAAATACCTATGCGCATGGCTGTTTGAAGCCATTGTCAAATGGACCGAAAGCCGTAGTCAAACAGCAAAAACCATGTTCAAATCAAGAAATTTGCGTGCTGTTTGAACATGGATTTTGAGCTTTTGATATCACAAGACGGGCCTTGCTTTGTTTACGTTACGTTGAGCGACGTAACGTTATCGCGCTGAACGTAGCGTTTTAGGGTTCTGTGATGACATACTGCATGACAACGTCATTGTAAACATCATTCTGAACTGGCCGCCATTTTGGTTTGCCTCGCAATTGAAGAGTTTATATGGAATTTATATGGAGCTTTGGGGCGTTTTCGTCAAAATTTGCTGTCGGATTCGTAAGTTATGCAAGAACAACGATCATCCATGGTTATTTCATTGCATTGCAAAACCATGGTTGATCCCTATATTTGAAGTCTTTTAATATACAGCTTTTCCTCAAAGTACAGTTTCAACTTTAAAAACACGGTTGAAAGGTTCAAACTATGGTTTGAAGATTGGTTGTGCATTCGGCGTTAAAACCGGAGTTTGAAGGCTTTGGGTAGCCAAAATATTTGTTTTGGACAGCCAATTGGACATTTTGTGGGAAAGTAACTGTCCTTTTGGCTTTTTGCTATTGATGTTTCCATTAGGGTCTAGTTATGTCTTGTCTGTGTTTCCTCCACTGTGGTGGGTCTGATGGGAGCTGTCGGTCAATTACATGTATATCGATTCCTGATCATTGCTTTCACTTCTATTTTGAGTGTAGTTTATATTTGCTTGTCCTTTGGAACCATTGATTGCAATGTAGTGTTTTAAAAATATTGAAGGGTCGCTGATGAGGTCTAATTGGTCAAAACTAGCTAGTCTGGCCCAGAAATACTTGTCATCCATACTTTTCAGTCACGCGGTGTATTTTTGCTTGCAAAGGGTAACCCTTTTCAAGAACACATTTGAAATATTTAAACTAAGGGGTTGAAGTAAAAATATTAGAAACTAATTAAAATCCCAGTTGAACCGTGCTTTAAAGAATTATTTTGTAGCTTTTCATTGAAACCGTGGTTTGAAGTTTTCAAATATGTTCTACAAAAGTCAAGTTCAGATCCTAGTTTGTAAACTTCAAACTGGGGTTTCAAGTTCAAGCCGTAGATTCTAGATCTGTTATGCAGTTGGCTTGCCATGAAATCGTTGATCAGCCTAAAAAGATACGTTATCTATACATATTCATGTGTGTTATATTCGAAGGGAAACAATTTAGATGTACATACGAACAAAACTTCACAACGGAATTATATACCTGCATGTTTGTAAGTCGAGTATCCAGAAAAGTGAAATTAAACATCAGTTATATCCCCCAGCCCAATGGCTGTTCCAGAAGCATGAAAACTAATATTGCGTAATTTTTATGCCTTGCAGAAGATGATATATGAGTGGGTATTCATATCCACCCTCGTGTTTTTAAGTTTAAACAATATTTTATTTACTTCTTTTCAATTACAGCGATATAACAAGAATGTAACATATTAGAAAGATCAACAGGATTTCAAAACAAGCAAGATTGCTTATACTAATCATCTCCTGTCAAGTAGTTTTTTGTCAAGTAGAAGTAAAACAAAGATCAGGAATCGATACAATTAACTTACTCCATCCATCAAAGACACCAAAGGGAAAGAAACACAAACATTAAGCGACCAGACCATAATGGAAACCTAAACAAAGGAAGGCCATAAGGACAGTTACCTTCCCACAAAATGGCCGTATGGCCATCCAAAATAAAAAGACACAAGTGATACACACAGTAAGTAACAAACAACAACATAAATAAATCGCCACAGAAGAACCGCCTTGGAACGGTCAGTGGAAAGGTGTATATTTTATTTTTGGCATGAAAAGAAATGAGATTCATGCATTAGCTCGCTATTTTCATTATAGTTAAGGGGAATGGGAACACCATCAGAGGAGGCAACTCCTGCAAAAGTATTTTTGTCTCCCATGACAGCAGGGATCAACTCTTACAGGAAGAAATTAACTCCTGGAGAGAAAATTCTTTCCTTTAAGAGTAGACCCCTTTTTCAGTGGGACAAGGCTTACAGGAAAGCAACTAGGAAGACCCGAAATTTGTCTCCCTTTGAAAAAAATGCGGAAAAATCTGTCAGGTGTTCCCATTCCCCTTCAGCAGCAAAGTGTAGATGTATCAAATTCCTTGTTGATTTTGGATTCCGAAATTCGTATAAAGGAGTCACTGCATGGCAGAATGCCCTATGTCATATCTGATTTTCATATGATTTTCTAAAGATTTTGACATAAAACTAGAACGATTCAATCAACCTTGAAATTATTAATCATTATCATTAAGAATGAATGTGTTCGACACAAACTTCCAAAAGATTATAGAAAACGATGCCATTTCGAAAACACCGCCTATACTTATATATTGTAAACATTACCGCCTTAAAAACGAAAATTTCAAATGACAAATTGTGATATTTCTTATTTCTGCGGTTCTAAAGAGTAGCCACAATCTATATTTTAGAGCAGAAATAAGAAAAAATAAGGTTTACCCCTGTAAACCCCAGTTTTACTGTATGAAAGTGGGGTTCAAGGGGGTCAAAATGATATAGGCGGGTTTTCGTAATGCCAGGAAAAGCCAAATTCAAAGATTTGAGTCCACAAATGCCATAAATTCTGCAAGGCTTAAAAATTATGCAATATCAGTTTTCATGCTTCTGGAACATCCATTCGGCTGGGGATATAGCTCATGTTTAATTTCACTTTTCTGGATACTGTTGGTTTTCTCTTGCTCCAGCATTTCTGTTGTTTCTTGCTGTCGAGTCCTCACCGTTGTTTCATCACTGTGGTTGTTTGATTTTTGTGTTCACGGAGATGTTGCGCTGATGAGTTGGGAGGCCTTCATGCGGACTGAACAAATTATTTGTCTTAATCGCGACGGAAGTAAGGTCGAGGATTGTGGCCACGTAAAATCGATTTAAGCCCCCCCCCCTCCAGTGGAATTCGTTTCCGCTGACCGTTCCAAGGCGGTTCTTCTGTCGCGGTTTATCTTTGTTATGGTTTGTATTTGGGTGTTTGTGTCGCTTATATTATTTTATTTTGGATAGCCTTTTGGCCATTTTGTGGGAAAGCAACTGTCCTTTTGGCTTTCCGCTGTTGATATTTCCGTTGGGGTCTGTGGCTTCATGTTTGTGTTTCTGATGGGAGCTGTGGGTACGATTCCTGATCATTGCCTCCACTTCTTTTTTTATATCGTAAAACTGCGGTTTACAGGGGTAGCCATTATTTTTGTAATTTCTGCTCATGGCCAACTATATCTGACATTAGCCCGATGACTTTCAAGCGTGACAGTCGCACAGAAAGTCAATATTGGGTTGTCTCCCTTTGACTGAGGCCTACGATATAATACATATCGTGTACCTATCGTGTAATCAATATTGTGTTTTAATCCGACTATGTGTGAAAATGACCCCGGGGGATATTGAACGATAGATACGTCTAGTTAATTTAGAACTGCGTGTTTTGGTACTTTTAGCGAGAAAAATTCTCTTTTTGTCAAACGGTTTAAATTGAGCCTTTTTGTACTTAAAATATTATCGGTTCTCATAAATCCTTTTTTTCTGGAAATGTGATATTCCACATTATTCTTTTGAAAAAAAAAAAAACATTTACAGTTAATTGATGACAGATTGCATTATTTAAAATTGCATTATTTAGACAAACAACATGTTCATAAGTCCATGTAATAAAAACCCATGTAAACCCCACTTTACATTATATAAAGAAAATAGAGGTTTAGAGGGGTTACAATGTGTGTTATCCGCACCAAGACATTGTATTTTTCATCATAAAAATAATGTTGTTTTTTTAGATATAAATTAACATTTCGAAGATAAGAAAGAAAACGTTGTCATAGGGATATGTTTTCTTAATGGGTTGACAGTTTTGTTTGATTCGAGGCTTAACGTCCCCGTCAACACTGTATAGGTAATTTTGCGGACGTTGCTTCCAAGTTTGAGGGACTTTTACCCGACACCGCGATGACTTCTCAAGCCCTATCACCCAATGAAACCAGTAGAGTTTATCTGCATGGACGGTCCAACTCGCACCACTTTTCATGGGCAGGCTTAGAGCCCCCATGCATTTTACTAGTACTCATGTGCTGTGCAGTCAGTTCAGCTCTGCGTGGAAGCATTGGGGCCCAATCTATTTTTTCAAGCCCCGATGGGCGGAGGCCGCAATGGGTTGACAGCAAATGCCCTGATCTAAGCTCGACGTCTGATCTGAGCATGCACTGTTTCCAGCATAAGTGTCCATGTTTGGGCTTTCCCGTCCAAAATGCACTTAAATCTGCTTGACTATCATTATAATGTTAACAAGTCCATGTCACTGATGAACAACCCTTCTAAACCCAACTTTATATAGAGAAAACTGTGGTTTGCTGGAACATACATATATATTTTTGTATTACTTGTTTCCCAAACATATGTTGTGGGTATTCGTTAGAAGCGAGGCGGTTCTAACAAGATCCACAACCTACATTTAAAATAGTAATAAACTATGACACAATTTTTTTAATAACGTTTTCTGCAACCTAAAGAATGCATTATTTCACACGGATGTGTTATCATAATGGTCACAATGATCATTCAATATTGTAAAATATCCATGTAAGGTAATGCTTACTCAGACTGTTTGAAATTAACTGTGACTAATCAAAATATAAAACGAAGCATTAGGTTTTAATTACTCTTTGTTTACCTGTAACCATTTTAATTATCTATAATAACATACTGCAAATTCAAACATCAAATATTTATTCTGGAAAGAAAGGTTCATTGATTGTTAATGTGTTTGTTTGATTTGAGGTTTAACGTCCCCGTCAACACTGTGTAGGTCATTTTGGAGACGTTGCTTCCAATTTTGTGGGACTTTTATCCGACATTGAGATGAAATGACTTCTTAAGCCCTGCCGCCAAGTGAAACCAATAGGGTTTATAAGCATGGACGTTCCGACTCGCACCGGCTTAGATCCTCTAAGCGGAACTCATTATCTAAATAGCACCAATAATTCATATGAATAAAGAATGCACAGTAGTACCCATGACTCAATCTTTCCGGTAATAAGGTAATCCATTATACCTTGCACGCGTGTCCAGTAATCTTCGGGCTTCCTGACGGTCGGTAGCCGGAACGCAATACACAATCCACGTGTCATAAAAGCGATAATTGTCTTCTGCTTAAATACCGGTGATATTTTCCCCTGAGTGTAATAAAACGTTGATTATGGGCACAGAAACGCCAAATTGAAATCTTTCTATGTTTTTGTGTTTATTAAGTAAAAATCATGCTCAAAACATAGGTTTTATGTGCTCGTTAGAACCGCCTAATGAGTACCCATAACCTATGTCTTGGAGCCGAAATAAGAAAAGTAATGAATACCCCCGTAAATCCCTTTTATCTCTATATAAACTGGGGTTTAAGGGGGTCTTCATTTCATGGACATGTTCACGTGATGCATAAATAAATTAAAAAAAAAATCAGAATGAGCTGGTTCTAAAAAGTACCATCAATCAAAGTAATAAATAAATTTTAAATAAATAAATTACGATAACATATCCGTGCGGCTTAGTATGGTATTCTTGATATCTCAAAAACAGTTAATTTGTTAATGAAAATTTATCGATACTCAAAACCGGTTTTGTATGCTCGTTAGAACCGCCTTATTGAGGTGGCTCTAACGAGCACCCACAACCTAATGTCTTGGAGAAGAAATAAAAAAATGAATTCCAAAGTAAACCCCAGTTTTCTCTATATAAAGCATGGTTTAAGGGGATGTTCCTTACACGGCTTGTTGCCGTGATGAAAAACCAACATTGACTAAAATAATATAGAAGAACAAGAATATGAATAAGAAGGAAGTACTTTCGAACTATTTTTTGTGTTATGTTAAAATCATGCTGATCCCTGATTACCCGACTGTTCAATATATAAAGTTGGGTTTACATGTATATTCGATCTTTTCCCCGGTATGATGGAAGGAAAACCAGAAAAGGGGTATACCCTGATCTTGAAATCATTTAACGTTTAAATCAAATAAATACATAAATACAACAACAAATCGTAATGAGCTGGTTCTAAATATAACCAACACTCCATGCAGACGGAATAAATAATCAAACGTATGTTACGAAAAGGAAAACTACAAACATCTCTTTTGTGTTCTTGTATTCAATCAAAACAATGTGCGAACCGCGAAATGTCACGAATGCAAAAATGCGAACAGCGAAATGTCGGTTTAGCCTGCACATACAATGTACGGTATCTTTCTTTCTTTCTTTCTTTCTTTCTTTCTTTCTTTCTTTCTTTCAATTGTAATCTTATTACTAGCAATGTTTGTTTAAATTGATTAGTAAGTATAAAAAATCTTATCGGGTCATGAAAAATAAATACATACATAAATAAATAAGACGCAGATCAGACACCGCATTTTAGATTGATAAATAAATAAATGAATAAATAAGACGCAGATCAGACACCGCATTTTAGATTGACTTACATTCCAAGGAGATGCCCACGCGAAGATGAGTTCATTTCACGGTCGACGGAGAATGACACGCTTAGGGATTACACGCCTGTGTAGACGATTAAGCCTTTTCTGAATAAGCTCCAAATGTAATCGCAAAAAGCCGTTATTAAATATAATTTTGAAATAGTATATTTGCTATTAAAATGCACAATATTGTAACCACATTGCGTCTGATACAGGCGATTGTTAGCAATATTAACAGAAAGTGAAGTTTTTAGCTGTTAAAGTAGGGTACCGTCGTTGTTTTTGCACAGTTTTGTATGCTTCTTTAAGGATTAAGGGTTGTTAATTTGAAAATAAAAAATGCCGCCATCTAATTAAATAAAAGTTCCACTTATTTGATATCTTTTTGAAGGTATTTAAACGGACAATTAGATTAAATCGGAACATGTTTATCAAATTGAAAAATAAATAAGTTATTATTAAAGCGCCTGCTATTTCTAACAAGACATTCTGTACAGGTAAGCCGAGAAGGTCAACGCACAGTAAAAGGCTTAATCCTTTGCGCCAACGGCATAAATGTCAATAATAGTTGCGGATGCAAAACTATAGATTGTGGGTACTCGTTAGAACCGCCTCGATGAGGCGGTTCTAACTTGTACCCACAATCTATATTTTGAGCAGAAATAAGAAAAATATATTTCAATGTTTCGATCTGAAAATTGTCAGTCTTGGGGCTGAAAATGTTCAATATATTTGTATAGGTGTGTTTTCGTAATGGATCGTAGAGCGAATGGATGAGGAAACATACCTATCGTTTCTGTATTAATGGAGGTATTGAATTGTTTTCAAGTTTCATTAGATTGTTTACAACTAACAAAAAGGCTGGTCAGTCTTGGTGCCATCTGTGGACTCTAATCTTTGAATGTGGCTTTTCCTGGGCATCGATTTCTATTATCTTTTGGAAGTTTGTGTCGATCGTATTCATTGTTAATGATAACATCCATAAATCGGCCCCGCCCATCCCGTCTTGAAGAAATATGATTTGGCCGCACGATGCTTCCATGCAGAGCTGAAACCTATCGCACTTCAAAAAGGCCCCCGCCCATAGGGGCTTGAAGAAATATATGGGTTGCATGATGCCTCCACGCAGAGCTGAAACCGACCCGCACACGAGTACTGGTAAAACCGCTTAGAGGATCTAAGCCTGCCCAGGCAAAGCGGTACGAGTGTCGACCGTCTATGCTTGGTTTCATTACGCGACAGAGCTTAAGATGTTATTTCATCTCAATGCCGGGTAAAAGTCCCACAAAATTGGAAGTAGCGTCTCCAAAATGACCTTTACAGTGTTGACGGGGACGTTAAACCTCAAATCAAGCAAACAAAACCGCACTTCAATACTAGTTAACCGCTTTGAGATTCTAAGCCTGTAGAGGAAAAGTGGTGCGAGTAGTACCGTCCATGCATATAAACCCTATTGCTGTTATTGGGCGGCATAGCTTGAGATGTCATTTCATCTCAATGTCGGGTAAACGTCCCACAAAATAGGAAGTAACGTCTCTAAAATGACCTATTCAGTGTTGACTGGGCATTAAACCTCAAATCAAACAAAAATCGAAAACAACCATAAATTAATTTTGTCATGACCTAATAATAATAATCAATAAAATTTATAAACATTCTGGAAAAAAAAATAATAATAATTAAATAGATAAGGATGTTTTAAAGAACTGATCTAATTAAAAACCAAAAATTATCCCAATAAGCAAAGGAAAAGGTGGACAAGCGTTTTGATTTTCATCACTAAAACAAATCCGTGAAATGAAGACCCCCCTTAACCCCACTTTATATAGAGGTTTACGGGGGTATTCATTATTTTTCTTATTCCTGCTCCAAGACATAGGTTGTCTCAATGAGGTGGTTCTAACGAGCACACACAACCTACGTTATGAGCATTTATAAGAAATATATCAAGGATTTTCATCAGAAAAGTAGTCATTTTGGAGATGTGAAAAATGCACTATGTCGCACGGGTGTGTTATCGTAATGAAAATCCCAAGGCTCTAGTTGCTCTAGCTATAGTTAAGCAGGGCGCTTTGTGTCATACAAAGATGATGACACGATAGATGATAGTGAGAGTCAAGAAACCTTAGAAGAGAAGGAAAGCGACGATACAAATGGCAGTGATGACACAAGTTTTTCAGGATTACATCGATGAGAAGGAGGAAATGCAGGAGGAGGCAATGGAGGAGGAGGCATGAAAGACAGTAAATAAGTAGATTAAGATGACCTCTGGCCTTTTTGATAGAAGCGATGTTTGAGCGGTGTCAATTAGAGTTCAATGAAAGAGTCGCCAAAAAGGGGATAGACCAATAGGCAGCTGGAAGGACGTGTACGACATTATGTTACCCACGTACAAAAAAGTTCTTGTGAACGTTTTTGTCAACGAAATGCTGTGGTCTGAAGCAATGAAAAAAGATCGTACTTACCTTTCTGTTAAAAATACGGTATCTGAATTGAAATTTGTCGACGATTACGATATCGAGGAAGCTTGGAAATCTGCCGTCAACAAAAGCAAATTTTTGTTTAACAGTATCTTAAAATAATACGATCGGCCAGAGTTGTCAGATACCAGAGTTCATGATGGAAACCCCGAAAAACAAGGACAAACAACGGGAAATAACACTGCCCAGGAAGGCAGAGGAAGCTATGGCAGCCCTAAATTAAACGTCAACTTGGTGGGCCCATCGGAAACGATCACATGGAGAGCTAAGGAGGAGTTATTGCGCAAAGGCAGAAAACGTGGATTCGATGGTTTTACGCCGGAAGACACAGCTGCGATAGAAACAATGAAAAAACAAAGAAATTGAACGCCCTGGACAATTATACAAAAAGTGTGAAAAACTGAGAAACATAATTCAAACTAAATATATTATTTTATTGCTGTCAAATGTCTACTATGTGATGTCTAAATGTTTTTGTATGATTTGTGTTTGTTTGTTTGTGGTTTAACGTCCCCGTCAACACTTTATAGGTCATTTTGGAGACTGCGCTTCCAATTTTGTGGGACTTTTACCCGACACTGAGATGAAATGACATCTAAAGCCCTGTCGCTCAATGAAACCAATAGGGTTTATAAGCATGGACGGTCCGACTCGCACCGCTTTGCCTGGGCAGGCACAGATCCTCTAAGCGGTTTACTGCTACCCGTGTGCGGTCGGATTTCAGCTTTGCGTGGAAGCATCATGCCGCCCATCTTTTTCTTTAAGCCCCGATGTGTGCTTTTAGGAAAACCTAATAAAAATCAAAGGAACATATATTGTCGTATTTGTATTTCAATTTGGTACTTAGTACTTTCTTCTTAAACTCCCATTTTGTGTCAGGTGAGCATGTGAGCTGGACAGGTATGGATTTTAAAGTAACAGGGGACATAACTGTGCCCCGCCAATCGAATCTGTGTCTTCGAGCATTCCGTCATGACAAATTTTAACTGCGCATGCCCAGCCATTCAGAGGGGCCAGGGATATGGCTTTCTGTCTGAAGTTTCCTCTTGATTCACTGCTTGTATGAGCGAGCAGCGAAGGTTCTGGCGAGACTGCGCGGGTGCGCAGGCTCGCCTGAACCTTCGCTGCTCGCATAGGCGATAAGTACCAAAATCGCTTGACGGGGCCCATATGATACACGTTTGGCAGTTGATACCCAGTGTCCAAGTGTCAGAATTATATCGTGTCCTCTTAACGCTCACCTGTATATTCAAAGTATTGAAAAAAGTTGTCTGCAAACATTTTATAATAATTCACAATATCACAAGGTCATATGGTTTACTACACTTTCGTCTTATTTTCGTTATGCACCATTTGTCCTAGAAAGCGTTATGAATGAAAACCAAATTGGTGGTTTAGCCAAAAAGGCGGAGTTTTCAAATGTAAGATTAGACAATATGAGGAGTTTACAGAGGAAGTAATGATGGGTAACCGGTACGCATTGAGGGTAACTAGCGCAAGCGTGTTGTGTTGTTGTTGTAGATGTTTTAAGGAGGCAATAAGGGCAACGCAGAACATGCCCAAACTCGTTTCCGATAGTACCCTAGAAGGTATGAGGCAATGAGAAGGTATTAAGAGTGTGATGAGGAGGTAGTGAGGAGGCGGTGAGGAAGTAGTGATGGTAACCTGTAGGTCGTAAGGGTAACAAGCGCACGCATGTTGTGTGACTGTTGTAGATGTTTTAAGTAGACAATAAGGGCACCGCCGAACATGCCCAAACTCCTTACCAATAGTGCCCTATTGAGGAGGTATTGAGAGGGCGATGAGGAGGTATTGAGGAGGCGGTGAGGATGTAGTGAGGGGTAGCCGATAGGAAGTAAGGGTTACCAGCGCAAGCGTGTTGTGTGATTGTTGTAGATGTTTTAAGGAGACGACAAGAGCAACGACGAAGATGCCCAAACACGTTTCCGATAGTGCCCTAGAAGCGATGAGGCAATGAGGATGTAGTGAGGGGGTATTGAGGGGGGCGATGAGGAGGCGGTGAGGGGTAACCGGTAGGCAGTAAGGGTAACCAGCGCAAGCTTGTTGCGTGATTGTTGTAGATGTTTTAAGGAGACAATAAGGGCAACACCGAAGATGACCAAACTCGTTTCCGATAGGGCCCTAGAAGCGATGAGGCAATGAGGATGTAGTGAGGGGACGGTAAGGAGGTAGTGAGGAGGTAGGGAGAGGTTACCGAGGCGCAGTTAGGGTAATCAGAGCAAGCGTGTTTAATCAATAATCACAAAGATAGCATCCAACAATAATAGGAGTTTCTACAAGATTGCTCTCTTAACCCGCAGTAAGTTTCCGAAAAAAAAGATCACCCCCACAACACACACACACACACACACACACACACACACACACCATCACACACAAACACAGAAACCATAAGCCCAGACAGGGGAAAGAAATGAGAAGGGATTGAAGATGTGCGAAGAAGGTGACGAGGGGCAACACCGAACAAGCCCAAACACGTTTCCGTATCGTGCCCTAGAAGCGATGAGGCAATGAGGAGGTAGTGAGGAGACGTCGAGGAGGTAGCGGGGAGGCACATGTGCAAGCAAGATAGCTATATCATCCGACAATACCAGGAGTTAATATTACTCTCTTAAGTAAGCGCGCAAAAAATGACGCGGTTCATAAAAGCCTAAAATCTGACCGCGATAAAAAGTGGCGCGTTATGACGCCATCCAACATGGCTGACCGGATGTGATGACATTCCAAGATGGCCGACTGGATGTCATCCAAGATGGCGAACAGTATGTGACGTCAGCCAAGATGGCGGACCGGATATGACGACAGAGGGACCAAATAGTCTTATTGACTAGATTTGCCCCCCCCCCCCCCCCCCCCACTTTTCACCCTACTGTGGAGAAGAAGATACAAATATTGAATCTAAGCCATCCAAGACATAGTACAGTAATTCCCTTGACCTTTGGAACTGATTAACTTCCATTTAGCTGACTGCTACTATCAGGAAACAATAGTATCAGAAAAATCCACTGTTTGAGCTTTTTATCCGTACAAAGGTGTAATAAACCAAATGTGAACTTGATTTGAAATAGTCTAAACTCAACCGATGCCGTGTACCAAGTTTCCAAGTCATCCGTCATTTGGTTCCTGAGAAGATATCCAAAGCGGTTTTACCATACATGGTCTTCAATCCCACGAATAGATTTTCATCGCATTATCCGTAGAGGCTCCACATATACAAGTAATTTGGTTTGATTTGTTTGATTTGAGGTTTAACGTCCCCGTCAACACTGTAAAGGTCATTTTTGAGACGTTGCTTCCAGTGTTGTGGGATTTTACCCGACATTGAGATGAAATGACTTCTCAAGCCCTGTCGCCCAATGAAACCAATAGGGTTTATAAGCATGGACGGGCTGACTCGCACCGCTTTGCCTGGGCAGGCTTAGATCCTCTACACTGTTTACCAGTACTCGTGTGCCGGTCGGTTTCAGCTCTGCGTGGAAGCATCATGCAGCCCATATATTTTTTGAAGCCCTGATGGGCGGGGGCCGGTAATTTGGTTTGAATCAGCCTAGCAGTTTAGTGGAGAAGAATATAAAATACTGAATCTTGGCCATCCAACACAAAGGTCAATAAATGACCTTGGCCTTTATAACCGATAAACTTCCATTCAGCTGATTTGTGCCTTCTTTCATGTAAAAGCCTAAGTGATCAATTTTTAACCTTGGTGTTTAATAGTCAAGGTCAGACAAAGCTCATCATTTGAACAAAGGTGAAAGAGCCCGAGTCCCAAATACTGTACACCAAGACTCAAGATTATCGGCAATCCGGTTCCTGAGAAGAGTTTTGAATCTTTTACCATATATGGGAATGGCGGCCATCTTGACCAAGATCCCACGAACAAACTTGCTTTCCCTCACCCTAAGGAGGCTCCACATAAACTTTAGTTTCAATATGTCTAACAGTTTCTGAGAAGTATTGACGACGCAGACGCGCACGACGGACCGCTGCCTATCCTATAAGTTCCCCCGCAGCCCTCTGGCGAGTCATTTTTTTTTTTTTTTTTGGTTTGGGTTTTACGGCCCTTTCAAGATTATTTCACTCATATCGAGCCGATCGTTAATCATAGGTGGGCGAAAACCGGAGTACCCGGAGAAAAACCACCCGACCTTCCGTTGCAGAACTTGGCGTCTCTGGTGAGTCATAGGAACAGGTAAGGTAAGTATTTTGTGATAAATGAAAGATAGTTTTCCTTACTGCTCAATAAAAACCTATGTTATGGGCACTCATCAGAACCGCCTTGGCGAGGCGGTTCTAATGAGTACCACAACATAGTTTTTATGGAGGATCCTCCAATTATCACAAAATACTTACCATATCTGATGCTGTGGTGACCGGCCCCCGCCCATCGGGGCTTGAAGAAATATATGGGCTGCGTGATGCTTCTACGCAGAGCGGAACCCGACCCACACCCGAGTACTGGTAAACCGCTTACAGGATCTAAGCCTGCCCAGGCAAAGCGGTGTGAGAGCCGGACCGTCCATGCTTATAACCCCTATTGGTTTCATTGGGCGACAGGGCTTGAGATGTCATTTCATCTCAATGTCGGGTAACAGTCCCACAAAATTGGAAGCAGCGTCTCCAAAATGACCTTTACAGTGTTGACGGGGACGTTAAACCTAAAACCAAACAAACGAATGCTGTGGTGAGCTAAAAACAAGCGGAAAGGAAGAAACACCCTAATTCCTCCATATCTGAGATAACATTCAAGTATTTTATTTATTTTTTTTTTTTCTTTGTTGTTTTGTTGTTGTTTTTCAGCAGCTACAAAAACGCTGAAAATTTCTGTTTCAAAGTTATCAGTTCCATAAACACTTTATCTTTGTTTATCTTGGCAGTTTCGTTTTCTAGTTTTAGTTTCTCAGTTTCTAGTTTCAACTTCTCTTTCTCAAGATCCAGCTTTTCAAGATTCTGCTTCAACGTTCTTTTCTTAAGTGTAAGCACTTGTTTGTACAACTTTGTAACTGACTTATCTGAGAAAACTGAACAACCGCAGAATTCGTCTAATTTTGGTTTCTTGTTTGGCGGTCCGGAATCTGACGAACAATTTACTGTGTTTACCCTTTTTAACATAGCTTCTCTGAGTTTCGCAGATGTTTCAGGATTTGGTCTGTCTTTTGCAGAAGGATAACTGTCAACTCCTCCATTCTGTTCTGTAATGGTTTGGTGAGGGGCTGGTGGCGGTGACGTCACGTAAACACTGTCCCCCGAGGGAAATGCTAGCTCCTCGTCCAGGGATTCCTGCGATCTTGAACATTTTGATGCTGATGACTGGTCAGGGAGAGATGAGTAAATCTGGTTTGAACGAGGCGTTACTGGAACATAAGGTTCACGACTTGACTGGTATCTGTTATTAGCTTTGAAGGGTATGTTCAGAACGGGGACTACGGTCTCTCTTGTATTATGCGTATCTTCTGTTGACTCTTCGGATATGTGGCTGAAAATTAGAAAAAAAGGTTAACAAGACAGTGCATTGAACATCCCTGTACACAATTTTATGTGAAGAAAGGTGTTGTTTAAAAGGGTATATATAAGTTCTCTATTCCTGCTTCAAGAAATAGATTGTGGGAACTCGTTAGAACCGCCTCGATGAGGCGGTTCTAACGAGTGTCCACAATCTATGTTTAACAGATAAATAAGAAAAAAAAAGATTTTCTAAAAATTGAGTAATTTTTAATGCAACGAAAGGGAGCCTTTCATCACATTTTTTGTGTGCTTTGTTATGGTAAGGGAAAACATGCAAGTATCTGTGTCCAGTCTATCATAAATAACTGTTTGAACTTTTGGCAAACTTGCATCATGGTTTGTGGGTCGACTGGTGGTCTGTCGAGTCGACTGCTTACTGCAGGCCTTCAATGCTGTTAATCAAGTGATTTACATTGGCTAATAAAACTAAACCGCTGCAAATTAAAGGTTATCTGTACTGTTTAATAAACGGGCAGATGGGAATCAATGACCCGCAAGTACAAGAATGTGCTTTTTTCAGTATTGAAATGTTTAGTGTTTGTTTATTTTATTTGAGGTTGAACGTCCCCATCAACACTTTCAGGTCATATTGAAATGACTCAACGAAACGTCTTTGCCCAAGGACCTTGACTCCAGCATACACTTGGAGACAATCGACCCACCACTGTTCTCAGTGCTTTGATTATAACCCAATCGATGGGTAGAATGATACTTAAATGGCTGACAATTTTGGATCGATTGTTTCCAATCGATCCACCCAATCGACCCAAAGGTATAAAGCGTTTTAGGTTTACCAAGCTCGAGTCCACGTGCCTATCACTGATTTGTAGGAAATCCAGGTGATGGCAATTTGTAGAAAATAGCTGCGTTGAGGTCAAAGCGTTGCGTAAGAAGGTTATGTATGAAATCTGGACTGGAATCATGCGATGGATTTGACAACAGTGTAGACCCAGATCAGACACAGCAGAACGCGGTGTCTGATCAGAGTTTGCACCGTTTGCTTACATTATGCGGAACTGATATGGATCTACACTGTTTGCTTACAATACAGGTTTGTAAGGATAAAACATCGCGTGAACAAGTCCGTGAAATGAACACCCCTCTAAACCCCACTTTGTATACAGAAAACTGGGGTTTAACGGGCTATAAATTATTTTTCTTATTTATGCTCCAAGACATAAGTTGTGGGTACTCGTTAGAACCGCCTCAATGAGGCGGTTCTAACGAGCACCCACAACCTATGTTTGCAGTATAAATAAGAAAAATATCACTGAATTTCATCAAAAATAGCCATTTTGGAGATGTGAAAAAATGCACTATGTTGCACGGGTACATGTATGTTATCGTAATGACGAAATTTTAACAGTCTATGTCACCGGGCAGAATCATTTTTCCAGACTACACTCAGAGACAATCGACCCACCAGTGTTCTCCGTACTTTGATTCTATTTGTTTGTAACTCCTTTCAAAATTAAATTATGGCTACGGCTGCTATGATGGCGCACGACCAACTTTTGATCAATATCACCTACGTAAAGGGACCTTTAAACGCCACAATTTTCAGTCCTAACTTCCAAAGGATACCGTTTAAAAACTAAACAAAAACAAGAACATAGACTTAATCGCCTCTGTTTTTACAGGCCTTAGTGGCCTTAATTAATGGGTAAGAGCGTTGAGTCTTAATAATTAGGTGTCTCACCACTCGGGTTCGAGCATCCCCATTAAGCACATGACTTAACTGTGACGTCACATCAACGTCGGTGTAACGTCATGACGTTTATGCAAAGTCACATCAACGTCCTGACGTTGCACCGACGATGATTTTACGTTGCCCTAGCGACGTGTGTCTGGGCGGGAAGGTCAGGTGTTTTTTTCTCCGGGTACTCCGACTTTCGCCCATCTCTGATTAACAAGTGCAGAAGCTGCTCATATATTTTCAGAAAAAAAATATTAAATCCATTTGCCATATTAAGGGGAATTGGTACATCTGGCAGAATTTTCCGCCTTTTTTTCTTTTCTATGGGAGACAACTATCGGGACTTCCTGTTCGCTTTTCTATAAAAAATAAAAAAGAGAAACGGCCATGAACTGATACAATCAGAACCTAAATTCTTCCCACAATGTCACTAGGGAAAGAAGTCGAAACATGGAAAGACGACAGTAAATCAAACGCACTCCAGTCCCACCGAAAAAAAAATCTACCATCACGAAAACATGCCTATATAATTTTGACCCCCTCTAACCCCACTTTTATTTAGTAAAACTTGGGTTTGCAGGGGTAAATAAAAATCTAAAATGAGTTCCTTTAAGAGCAAAGAAAACATTCATAAGAAAGAAGATGGGTCATACTGCGTAGTTTCGGCTAATAAAGCCTCATCAGTGACCCTGTAATGATCCGGCAACGAAAGCCAGAGGAAACGTACTGCAATTTTGCGAATTTCGAACAGGCAGTCGATTCAAAGACTGATATAAATCAAAATGGGGTCCAAATAATTAAAACCCTGTCTAGAATATGAGTCTAAACCAATAATTTATTTCTGACAAAGGACCAAAAGTAAAATATAAACTGCACTTTGGTTGATGTACGGGGAGACGTTTTACGGCCGCCACACGGCACAACACCAGCTGCAGTGAAGGCAAATAAAAATCTAAAATGAGTTCCTTTAAGAGCAAAGAAAACATTCATAAGAAAGAAGATGGGTCATACTGCGTAGTTTCGGCTAATAAAGCCTCATCAGTGACCCGGTAATGATCCGGCAACGAAAGCCAGAGGAAACGTACTGCAATTTTGCGAATTTCGAACAGGCAGTCGATTCAAAGACTGATATAAATCAAAATGGGGTCCAAATAATTAAAACCCTGTCTAGAATATGAGTCTAAACCAATAATTTATTTCTGATTTCTCAGAATATTTACGCTGATCTCAAAGGACCAAAAGTAAAATATAAACTGCACTTTGGTTGATGTAAACCTTATTTTTTATTTCTGCTCTGAGATATAGATTGTCGGTACTCGTAAGAACCGCCTCAATGAGGTGGTTCTAACGAGTACCCGCAATCTATATTTTGAGCAAAAATAAGAAAAATATCACAATTTTTCATCTGAAAATTTTCATTTTTTCGGCGATAAATGTGTCAATGTATTTGTATAGGCGTGTTTTCGTAATGTCTTAAAGGAAACACTTTGCTCCTCAGGAGCAAAAGTAAACTTCTTTCCTTAAAGAGTTGACCCCTACTGACATGTGAGGCAAATGCTTTTGCAGGAGTCGTCTCCCCTAAAGTTGTATCCATTCCCCATAAATGATCTAAGTTTTAACTATACGTTGGCTTACGATATGATTACATGTAGTCTTGTACAACTGGCCCCTACATGTTTCGCACAAAAAATTCATAAATAGAGAATACCAGGTGAGTGTCTTTTGATATCAAGTTTATCAGGCAAGGCTTCGAGAACGCTTGTAGAATCGCGAGGCTTGCCGAGCGATTCTACAAGCGTTCTCGAAGCCGAGCCTGATAAACTTGATATCAAATAACATGAATCTGGTATTCTATTTATCAATTTACCCTCTTGTACACTCTTAAATTAGAAATTTACGATCAGTTATCGATGGTCCTCAGTGCGTACGAACATTCCGCAGGTCGATATATTTCGTATCCGCTGACCATATTCTTTCCTATCATTTTTTTTTTCAAGTATTTTTTTCCATTTTTCCAGTAAAAGCAACATATTTTTTTTTTCATTTTTTCTAGTAGCCCGGTGCATTCATAAAAGTGCAATGTCAGGTTGACCTGATAAAGCTCACTTGTCCTCAGATAGCATATCTTTATCAGGTCAATGTGTTGCAATGCAGTTAATATAGAGGGTAACTGATAAAAAGTATGTAATGTACGGGAAAATCCAGACTTGAACCTACAGGGATACAGACGCCCGCAGGATAGAGAAATCTTCAGTTTATCCCGCACCCCACACCCAACAACTTTACCTGTCGAAGTATTCGTCATCATCCGGCCGTTCTAGTTTCAGAACTTTATACCCTTTAGCAAATATACTGGGGTCAAATGTACCGTCACCACTGAGAATATTGTTGATAGCCACCGACGTCTCAGACAGTCTGAAATTAGGCTCCACTGGAAAAGAATCAAAACAATGACAGCACAGTTTTGTTTGTTTAAATTGAGGTTTTAGTGTGTCAAAATTGGCTTTTGCCGACAAACAGATGTTATCATTCGCATGAAATACATCACGAAAACACGCCTATATAGTTCTGACCCCATTGAACCCCACTTTTATACAGTAAAACAGGGGTTTACAGGGGTAAACCTTATTTTTCTTATTTCTGATCTAAAATATAGATTGTGGGTACTCGTTAGAACCGCCTCGATAATGCGGTTCTAACGAGTACTCACAAGCTATATTTTGAGCAGAAATAAGAAAAATATCACATTTTTTCATCTTAAAATTTTCAATTTTTTAGGAGATAAAGGTGGCAATGTATTTGTATAGGCATGTTTGCGTAATGATTGATGTATGGTGTAATAGACAAAATTTAGAAAACTATTGAAAATATAAAATGTTCCTAATTCTATTCAAAACTTGATGACATTTTAGCTAGGCCCTTACGACATGCGACACAAAATTGATCACAACTTTCCCCATATAATACTACGTGACCTGATGTTTGTTTGTTTGATTTGGGGTTTAACGTCCCCGTCAACACTGTAAAGGTCATTTTGGAGACGTTGCAATCCAATTTTGTTGGACTTTTACCCGACATTGAGATGAAATGACATCTCAAGCCCTGCCGCCCAATGAAACCAATAGGGTGTATAAGCATGGGCGGGCCGAATCGCACCGCTTTGCCTGGGCAGGCTTAGATCCTCTAAGCGGTTTACTAGTACTCGTGTGCGGGTCGGTTTCAGCTCTGCGTGGGAGCATCATGCAGCCCATATATTTATTCAAGCCCCGATGGGCGGGGCCGACTATGACCTGATTTAGAGCCGGCCTATGACAAAATACAAAATAAGACGGATTTTCAGCCTTTGCACAATCGCAGTCAGACCAGAGTCATATCTTGTAGCTGGATATTTATAGAAAGCTTAGACTCTGATCAGACCGCGCAGACACGCAGGCTGATCGGCGTCTTCGCTGGTCGCGCATATCTTTCTGCAGTCTTAGTCGTGCAACTTCTTATATTAGAAGAGTCTATTTCCATTTTTTTTTTGTGTGTGTTTTGTTTTGTTTTGGTTTTAAGGCACTTTCAAGATTATTTCACTCATATCGAGCCGATCGTTAATCAGAGGTGGGCGAAAACCGGAATTCCCGGGGGAAACAGACCTTACGTTGCTGGACTTGGTGTCTCACATGTTTTAGGGACTTAATGACTTTTCAATGAATCTGTCATTTCAGTGCCATCGGCGCTTTGATTTTTCTGCGAGACTACAGACAGGTCTCTTTGGTTCAACTAGATTCGTGTCAGAATGACGATCTGGTGGTGGCGGCTTCGATCCCTGTCCGACCCGGCAATATTTTGTCGGGACGGATGATCTTGATTCAAGAAACACAGTTGTCAGCTTCTGTCTATATTGTAAGCCTATTCGGCGCAAATAAATTGGCCGCGATATGACTTAATTTTAAAATAGAATTGACTGGGCCGTTTAAACTCCAAAACACTCAGTTTCTTCGGGGGCTACAATTTGTCGATGGTAGGATTATACGAGAGAATTTACTTCCGATTGTCTCTGAGTGTAGGCTGGAAAAATAATACTAAACGGAGACTGTATATACATGTAGTATGTTAATCAAAAGCAAAAATCATAGACCCTGATCAGACATCGCATCATGCGGCGTCTGATCTGGGTCTACACTGTCTGCCAATAACCCAGTGCACGAGCCCAGTTCAGATTTCACTTTTTACACAGCACTCTGACGTCACGGTATCGGCCCCGATAGCTCAGTTGATAGAGTGTCCGCTCCGGGGAACGGGAGGTCACGGGTTCGATCCCGGGCCGCAACATACCAAAGTCGTTAAAAATGGTACTAGCTGCTCCTCGCTTGGCACTCAGATTTACGGGGTAGAGCTAGGACTGGTCGACCCAGTGTCAGGATAATGTGACTGGGTGTGGTCTCATGTAATGTGTCTGGGACATGATACTTCAGTAGGGCAGCACTATAAAAGTGAGCATTGAGCTCCATGTCGCAACCACACACCGTCGTGATATGACTGAAAAATTGTTGAAAGCGACGTTAAACCCGAATTCACACACACACACACACACACACACACACACACACACACACACACACACACACACACACACACACACACACACTGACGTCACAGCGGATATAAATAACCTTGCCTGGTTTTTGCACCCACGTGAACGAGAGCAGGTTGCAAGCTTTTATAGTAAGTTACTTTGGGTCGATTGATTAATAATCGATCAAAATATGACTCACGTCATGCACTTTGTGATGTTGTCATTTCAAAATGAGCCGGCTCATGACAAAACCTACAATAAGACTCATGCTATAGTCGAAGGCCCGCCAGGTCAGTCTGGTCGAAGCATTCTCTTTTTATCCTATGATATGCGGATAGACGCCGCATAATGCATAATGCGGTGTCTGATCAGGGTCTATGCTTTTTGCTTAACAACTATTCACCTTATTTGCATTATCTGCTGGTTCCTAGTCTGAAGGTTATCACTGTTGGAAAAACAGGTAACCAGACCCCCCCCCCCCGACCTTTCAAGGTCAGGGGGGTCTGGTTACCTGTTTTTCCAATATTGACAATGCGCAAGCTGAGAGCCAGCAAATAATGCAAATATGGTGAATATGCAATTTCAGGGTTAATCGAATTAGTTTAAGTCTCAGTTCAGTGTTATTTTTCAAGAGGCTTTAGGAGGCTCAGGCGAACAGAAAAGACTCTGATCAGACTACGCGGATGCGCAGGCTGATCCGAGTCTTGGCTTTTCGCACAGGCCTTATTGCAGATTTTGTCGTGCGCTGGCTCAAATTATTTCAACACCTGACCTTCTGTCTTTCAAAACGCAGTGAGACGTGACAGCACTTTTAATTTTGGACTAGTCCGTGTTTTAGGTAAGTCGCCTTCAGTTGGGATTTTACATTGGGAGATATAGTTTTACTGCGATTCGTACTGCATCATACTAACCACTTGGCCACGACTTCATCAAAAAACTTATTTATAATTTTAAAATCCTGTTTAAAAAGAAATCCGAAACCTGCTTTCCCTAAAACATGGAATAGTCTTGCCACGCTTGAACGTTGAACTCTCAAAGGTCCTTGATAAACTTTAGCATATGTCGAAACGGTTAGCAGCGGAGAGTGACCTAATGTTTAGGGGTCAGCTAGGCCACATCGCCCCTGCCCATCGGGGCTTGGGGAAATAGATTGGGCGGCATGGTGCTTCCATGCAGAGCTGAAACTGACCACGCATGGGTACAAGTAAACCGCTTAGAGGGACTAACCCTGCCTAGGCAAAGTAGTGTGTGTCAGAATATGTCTTTTGGTTTCATTGGGCGGCAGAGCTTGAGATGCCATTTTATCTCATTGTCGAGTAAAAGTCCCACAAAATTGGATGCAACGTCTCCAAAATGACCTAAATATTGTTGACGGGGACGTTAAACCTCAATTCAATTACAAACAGCTATGCCACGAAGGCCCGTACATCTACCCAGCCTGCACATGACGTCGGTACAACGTCTTGCATTTTATGCAACGTCAAATCTACGTCGGTGCAACGTCAAATCTACGTCGGTGCAACGTCAAATCTGTGCGTCTGGGCAGGCCGTGTCTTACCTGGTTACAAAACACCGAAGATAAGTTGCTGATACGACACTACGATGGATAAACGTCGTGTCAACGTCGGCCAAACATCAATGCGACGTTGTAACGTCGTATCGATGTCGGGTCGACGTTGGACCGCCGATACCAATGTATTTTAGAGTGGTATAGATGAGAAAGAACGTGGAAAAATAAGAAATATCGTGTACCTTTAATCGTCGCAAACTCTGATCGCATTCTGTTATTGAGGTTTTCCCATTTCTTCTGCACTTCTTTCACAGACCTATAACAGCCGTTAACTCCTTCTGACGTATTAATGATGTCAGAAATCTCACTCCAGCACCTCTGCCTCTCTGTCATTGATACCACGGTCCCAAACTTGGGCTTAATCAGGTGTCTTCTTTTGCTGTATTCTTCCAATAACATGATCACTTCATTTTCTGTCCAGTTAGGTTTGCGGGCTTTGTTGGGTGCCACTGTGAACTTATCAAGCCCAGCGCCCTCGTCCATCTGCATTATTTTCCTGTCCGTGTCATACATACTGGCCATTCCTCAGCTACATGTATAACTTGCTATATTTCTCGTCGTAAAACGCATCTGGCCTCACTTACTTAGTGTAAAAGCCGATATCTTATGAATGTTGAGCTATTTATAGAAACCACTTAACGCGTACTTAAGTACCGCATTAAAGTCAATAGCCTGGTTACCGCTTTTGTTCACTGAGTAATTGATAAGCAGGACACCAGACAAGGTATTTAAGCCGCTGAGTGCTTTTATTTCTCTCGCTCTTTTTGTTATTCTTTTGTTATAATAAGATCGATTCTGCTGTCAATAATACACGTTTCCTTTTTTTATTAAAGATTCGACTTTCAAATAAATAAATAATAAAATTAATGTTAGGGCCTAGTTGATGAAACGTCGTTACCAAGCAGGCACATGCCGTAATTGTGACGTCATATCAACGTCGGTACAACACCATTACCTTTATGCAACGTCACATCAACGTCGGTGCAACGCCATGCACCGACTTTGATATGACGTTGCACTAGCGACGTGTGCCTGCCGGGTATAGTTTGTTTTTCATATGTATAAATATATTCTATTTTACGTCCTCGGTTATTTCGAGCCGATCGTTAAGCAGAGGTGGACAAAAGCCTGAGTACACGGAAGAAAACCACATACCCTTCTGTTGGATAAGTTGGCGTCTCACATTTGACCCGAACTAGGCCCGGAGGCCTTATGATTAGTCAATATATGCCCAGCGACCCTTTTTTGGGACATTGGTAAACAGTGTATACCCAGATCAGACGCCGCAGAGCGCGGCGTCTGATCTGGGTATACACTGTTTGCTCAAAGTACACGCATTTGTTAACAAATTACCTCAAACGAAACAAACTTGACATCCCTATAATTGGAAATAAACTACTTGAGAGAGACGGGCCTCCGTGGCCTAGTGGATAAGAGCACTGTCTCTTAATCATTAGGTCTCTCACCGCTGTGGTTCGAGCCTCGCTCGGGTCACATGTGAGACGCCAAGTTCTGCAACGGGAGGTCAGGTGGTTTTTCTCCGGGTACTCCGGTTTTCGCCCACCTCTGATTAAAGTGAAATACTCGTGAAAGGGCCGTTAAACCAAAATCAAAAAAAAAATCACGTGAGAGATTCCATTGTTATACACGGGTTAAGAGTCAGGGCTCTTACCCACGAGGTAACTGTTCCAGCAAGAACAATATCTGATGCCCTGGTGCTCTGATTCTGGTATTTTTGCTGAAAAAATGCGAGTAGGTTTTGCTTTCGAAAACGCTACCCTTTTTTTCAGCAAAAATATACGGATCTTACATGAGTGGTCAGTGAATTTGAAATTTATTAAACTATAGCCTCCGACGAGTTTCATAAATTCCATATGAAATTACAACAGTGTTAGATTTTGTTAATTATTTAATGATTTTAATTCCCATTTTATTAATGGGGAATTGTAATAGAATTTTATAGATATCTCAGGAAAGAAAACAGTAGGTACAAATTACAATGGCACATGACACTAAATCAACACACAGACAGATAACTGGAGATCCACATGCAATGCAAACCATCACATTTCTTTCCATTGAAATGATCAGGCTAATTTGGGCTGTCTTTGCCGAATGAACGTTGTCCTGTCCATTCCACAGGGACAGTCCAACGGCAACTGTCCCTTTGAATTGAGCCAGCGCATGAAAAAATCTACAAGGAGGCTTGAGCGACCAGCGAAGATTCAGATCAGACTGCGAGATCAGAGTTTTCGCTGATCGCATATACCTACTATATAGGCTAATATCTATCCAAAGAGACATAAGCAAAAAATCTTGTCATAGTGGTGAGGTGCGCAGGTTAATAAGAGTCTCAGCTGGCCGCACCGGTCTTATTGTAGTTTTTGTCAAGCGCCGGCTCAATTTACATAGAACATATACGGTTGACACGGACGTCGAGATGACGTTTCGCGCCAGTAACCATGCGCAATTACACGCGTGGTCATTTCAATTTATGACAAGACGTTATAAATACACTAAATAACCATAACAATAATACACACGTGAGGCATATAGTCTTTCAAAACGCAGTGAGACGTGACTGCACTTTTAATTTTGGACTCGTCCGTGTTTTAGGTAACATTACGCAAACACGCCTATACAAATACATTGCCACCTTTATCGCCGAAAAAAATGAAAATTTTATGATGAAAAATTGCGACATTTTTCTTATTTCTGCTCCAAATATAGATTGTGGGCACTCAGAACCGCCTCGTTGAGGCGGTTCTAACGAGTATCCACAATCTATATCTTAGAGCAGAAATAAGAAAAATAAGGTATACACCCGGAAACCCCAGTTTTACTATATAAAAGTGGGGTTCGAGAGGGTCAAAATTATATAGGCGTGTTTTCGTGATGGTCGCCTGTTGTGGGTATTTTTTACACTGGGCGTTAGTTACCGTCATATTCTTAATCTTACGCTTCGTGTAACCAGATTGACGTCTAGGCGAGACAGTCTATTAATACGTCTACCGTTTTGGAGATCTAGGATTCGAATCTTTGGGAAATATTTTTTGTCTCTCTATTTTTCTTTTTTTTTATTATTATTATTATTTTTATATTTCCTGAACATTTTTTCGTACCTATAAAATTGGATCACACGAGATGTTTGTTTGTTTAATTGATATGAGGTTTATTGACCCCGTCAATTTTGGAGAAGTTGTGAGTTTTTTTACCCGCCATTAAGATGAAATGACATCTCAAGCCCTGCCACCCAATAAAACTAAACAGATTTATAAGCATGGGCGGTCCAACTCGCATGACTTTGCCAGAGCTGAACCCGACCTGCCAGGCAAATGGTACGAGTCGGGCCGATCATGGTTATAAACCCTAGAGGCATCTTTGGGCGGTAGGGCTTGAGATGTCTTTTCTACACAATGTCGGGTAAAGGTCCCACAAAGGCGGAAGAAAAGTCTCCAAAATGACCTGAATGGTGTTGATTGGGACGTAAAAACAAAAATTAAGAAATCATCACGAAAACACACCTATATAATTTTGACCACTTTGAACCCCACGTTTATATAGTAAAACTGGTGTTTACAGGGGTAAACCTTATTTTTCTTAATTATGCTCTAAAATATAGACTGTGGGTACACGTTAGAACCGCCTAAATATAGATTGTGGGTACACGTTAGAACCGCCTCGATGAGGCGGTTCTTACGAGTACCCACAATCTTTATTCTGGGCAGAAATAAGAAAAATATCACTTTTTTTTCATCATAAAAATGTTCATTTTTTCGACGATAAAGGTTAAAATGTATTTGGTATAGGCGTGTTTTTGTAATGGCAGTGACAGTTTAGGAGCCACGAAAGTATGCTGTTATATACACGGGTGTGTAGACTAATAATACATTTTGTCTACGTTTAATGTGAACCAAGATCTAGGCCGAGGTTTACAAGGAGTCCTTTTAAAATATAACTATATACATGTGTGTGTGTGTGTGAATTCGGGTTTAACGTCGCTTTCAACAATTTTTCAGCCATATCACGACGGTGTCTGGTTGCGACAGGGAGCTCAATGCTCACGTTTATAGTGCTGCCTCACTGAAGTATCATGTCCCAGACACATTACATGATACCACACCCAGTCACATTATCCTGACACTGGATCGACCAGTCCTAGCTCTACCCCGTAAATCTGAGTGCCAAGCGAGGAGCAGCTAGTACCATTTTTAACGACTTTGGTCTGTCGCGGCCCGGGATCGAACCCGAGACCTCCCGTTCCCCGAGCGGACACTCTACCAACTGAGCTATCGGGGCCGGTAACTATATACATGTACACACTAAAATTAAGTATTTACTTAACTTTCGTATAAAGTGAACTTCAAAGAAAATCTTTCGGTCAAGTGGTTACTTATCTCAAATAAATACTTAAATACTTAAGATACCCTAGGTTTGACCTTGACACAGGAACGCGTATACAATATAATGTAAACACTTCGAATTATTGCAAGGAGATTCATTAACATGTACTTCCCCAGAGGGAGCCAAGCATCATCAAGATTTCCTTTGATACATGTAAGAAAAACTGTCTCGCACTGGTGAAATGAGCTATCTCAATCTATAAATCATGTTGCAAATGACAATATTTACATTTCCAGTGTGTGTGTGTGAATTCGGGTTTAACGTCGCTTTCAACAATTTTTCAGTCATTTACGACGGTGTCTGGTTGCGACAGGGTGCTCAATGCTCACTTTCATAGTGCTGCCTCACTGAAGTATCATGTCCCAGACACATAACATGATACCACACCCAGTCACATTATCCTGACACTGGGTCGACCATTCCTAGCTCTACCCCGTAAATCTGAGTGCCAAGCGAGGAGCAGCTAGTACCATTTTTAACGACTTTGGTAAGTCGCGGTCCGGGATCGAACCCGTGACCGTCCGTCTGATATATGAAAAAGGTTAACTTTGGAAGGCCGTGGGTCTCTACGATCTGATTGGGCGTTGGCGACATCAACGCTGTTCCGCTCTTTGTTGAAAAACAGCGTGAAAATGTTTTTCACCTTTAAAAGTTTGCCCTATAATCATTTCTTCGCCTGCAGATGAGGGGCAAAGAATGTTTTTGTTTGTTTGTTTGATTTGAGGTTTATTGTCCCCGCCAACACTGTAAAGGTCATTTTGAAGATTTTGTGGGACTTTTACCCGACATTGAGATGAAATGACATCTCAAGCCCTGCCGCCCAATGAAACCAATGAGCATGGATGGACTGACACTCGCAC